>CM069447.1:54555796-54817019 GCA_035610835.1 Ophiura sarsii | reverse complement strand
AAAAACAAAGATTGTATAGTTTTTTCTTCTCTAAAAGTGTCGGGTAAGCTTTATAATAGAAGTGTCTATAGCAAGAAAAAAAAAGGAAAAAAAGAAGACCGACCGGGTCCGGACTAAATCGCTAGTGGGAACGCGATTGAAGTAGGTCCCTGTCCGGACTCAAAGTGTTTTTTTGTTATTTTTTAAGACCACCTTCAGAGATAGTCCCGGACTAAATCAATAACTTTTCATAGACGTCACATATATTACGTTCTTATTATTTTACTATACTTATACGCAGTACGCACTGCCCTCAATAGTCGAGAAATGGTAATAATTTTGCCGTTTTTAATTATTGCCACATCCGGGTAATTTGAGTGTAACGCTATGGGAAAACATACAATTTCTTGGTGGCTTTTTTATGAAAAAATGCCGGACATTTCATCCATAAAATGCATAACACTTTGAAGAGTGGGACTAAGGCTACCGGCTGGCATACTTATAGCATACCTTTTAAAAGGCCAGTCAGTAAGGTGGGGAACACCGATGTCATGCGAAATTTCGTACTTGCGGATGGCATTTCTCAAAGAGAGTAGTTTTAATCACAGAATAAGTAATTGTAGCTGATAAAATGTGTTTCAAGCTTTCCATTGATATCAAATATGTGGTATTTACCAGCCAAATAATGTGTTAAAAATGTACACCAAGGTAAACCTTTAGATTTGACCTTTATTAAGGGACGTACAGCAATGTACAGTCTCATAGTAATCTTATAGGTACATGTACTTTTCCATGCATTCTTTCTTTACTACATTATAATATGGCATGTACCATAGGAATAGTAGATACAGAAGGGATATCAATGATCACTAATCACATTGTCGATCTTTAACATGATTGTTATTTAAATCCTATTATAGAGACCAGTCGCATATCACATAATTATGATCATTTTACCTCGTTTTTAAATCAAGAATTACATCATTTTATACAGTCATAAATGTACACTATCTGATATGAATGATAGCAGAAAATGATAAATCAAACAACTGTGAATAAAACAGTCTACATACATATTCTGGTTTTATGAGAAAGCGATCTAAAGTGAGCCTCGCTCTTCTATTCGGAAAATTTCGGAAATCATCGGAGCTTGCATATATTGCAGTTACTTCCCGTGAAAAGAAAAAATGACCTTGCCGTCCACAGAGCGTGACCTGCTGGTTGACTGTATGCAGGACAGGCCTTGAAATAAGAAATGAAAAGGGCAGGCAATTTAAGACAATTTGAAGGGGCACCAACTTTATCCATGGCCATTAGGCCTATGTACTTTTGAATGGAGTAAAAACAGCCAGGCCTTGAGGGCATCAAGGCTACTAGGTGGGGCATCGAAGGCCTCCGATGCCTTCGATTTATTCAAGCCCTGGCCTGACTGTATGTACCTTCTCAGCTGATTAAACCTTCTGGGCTCCCGGCCTAATTTGATCGCCCCTTACTTTTTAAAGGCATTTTTATTACAACAAGAGTTTTAAAATGGCGGGTCATGCGAACTCCTACGTTAGTTTCATAGAAGAAACGCGTAATCATTTTCAGCATAACAACAGAACGAAAGAGTACAGTGGACATTCAGCGAAAGTGCACTCGGTAGCATGGAGTTGCGACGGCAAAATGTTGGCTTCGGGATCGTTTGATAAGACTGTGTGCCTATATTCATTGGACAGAGATAGATTGGTTGGTATCAAAATTCGTTAGACTTTACATTAGTACTGTACTAGCTAAAAAAAGCCCGTCACCCATAAAGCTTATTCTTTGTGAAACAAATTTAAATGGGAATCTATTTAAAAGATTTCTCCCTAATGAAGACAAATAAGACTTCAATGAAGATCGGAAGGCGATCCTGTATTTTAGGGGGAAAGTAGCCCCCAATGTACACCGAGTTTAGGCGTTGACTTGCGCAGTAGACGTTAGCCGCCAGGCATGGGGTTCATATTTAGTCGATTTTCACGATGATGCCTACCTTTTTTAATTTCATAACATTTTCATATGATGCTAAGTGTGGGCTTGATGTACTTATTCCACACTCTTTTCGATGTTGTACACGAAAATCGGAGGTTCAAGTCGTGTAAAATGTTAATGTTTATAAACATAATAAAAAGACACGACTTTTTCTCACGTACAGTTACAGGAAAAGGACATGTTTTTTTTACCTTTGAACCATAACAACAGCGCCCTCCTAAGTTTTTTAAAATAGATGTGGGAATGATCAGGTCGTTTCATATTTTATTTTTATTTTATTTATTTATTTGGACATACTTTTGTGAAACAGTGGCATGAGTCTTCTCGACTGATCATGCTGAAGCGTCCTTAAAACAAATAACTATGGTCAGGCGGTACAAGTTGCGTTGTGGTTTCTGCCTACAATGCCTGGATGAAATGTTATTAAAATTACGACTGGAAGTAAAAGCCCACAACCTTGTTAGGCTGTTAGCACTCGATAGTTTCTTCTTTCAATGTTATCAGACACAGGAACTTTACGCCGCTGGGAATCACGATATCGCAAGAGGATGAATCTTGTCATGTTTACTATGTTCAAAATAATTGAATCGTTCAATGTAAAGAATGATTTGCATTAGTAATTTAAGTATTTTATTTTATTTTATTTAATAATGTAATGAACTTAATTTATTTATGTAACTCACAAATTTATTTAGGCCAATTGTAGAAAAGATAATTGTCGGATTCATAGATTTAAATCATATCTCGATTTGTGTAGTGTGATGAATGACGTATAACGTATGCATATATGGACAGAATAGCTCTTTTTGCGGATCAAGCCCTACCAACAGGTGAATGTGCGTTGCCTATTTTAAAAAATCGTATGAATTGAGAGGATTATCCGATTATTTTAAGGCGGCTTTTCTTGAACTAAACCGGGGCCGGGCCGGGCGGGGGGCTGCGTTTACGCGTACGGCGTTACGACCATTAATTTGCCCTTGTTACAGATTTTACTTGCCACTGTAAATACAGTGTTTACAAACAGTGTTTGTTTGTAATTCTAATAACATCGAACTACATACAAATATGCTACAAGGTCAGACCGAGGACTTACATTTTAATAACTAATTAATATTTAAGAAGCAATACGAATTGAAGATAAACATGGATCAATGAATGTAAAACTCAAATCAGCTTCAATTTGTTGAATATTCAGGTGAAACTTGATAGCCATTTTTAGTTCGTTACACAATGGTGGCGGGATCAATTGGTAGCAATTTTGAAGAGGGGGGTTCCATCAAATGATCTTGTGAAAGGATCACTACAGAAGCTAAATATATAAAGAAGAAGACCTACACAGATTTTGTTTGACTTTTCAATTATGTTATAATAATTTAGTTTGTGTATACCCTATGTCTATAGGTTTGTATAAAATATTGTTATCGTTTCTGTTATTATAGATTATAGAACAAACGTCAACGGGGGGGGGGGGGGGGGGGGGGGGGGGGGGGGGGGGGGGGGGGGGGGGGGGGGGGGGTGTCAACAAAAAAAGAAGGTTCTTAAAAGGGGGGGGGGGGGTCAAGAAGAAAAAAAGAAGTCCACTGGCTCAATTTTTTCCAACCACCCCCCATGGCCCCACAGAAGTATTTATGAAATCTCTAAGTGATACGCATACACACAACAGAATACACACAATAATAATTGTAAAATGTGGAAATTAATAATGGGCGCAGCCTCCAATACATCACTCTGAATAAACCTTTAAACATAACCATGGGTGTCAAATCGTGTCAATGGCAGAAACACTTAAGACGAGCCAACAAATAATAAAATAATAACTTCTTTTCCCTGTGCTGTTTTATGACCTAAAAGAGCCCGACAGATATTCCGAAGTTAATGATTTTAGTGACGTGCCCACGTCTCGAGGGTTGCCAGTTCATTGCAAGTGATTGCAATTCTGACGTACGTAAACAACTTAATTCACAAAATCGTCAAGGTGGGCCCGTTAACAATGGGTTAAACTCGGAATTTCTATGTGGTCACATAATTGACACACAAAACGAGGGCAATTTCACCGAATTCACTTCATATTTTGTGAAATAAGGTAACTTTATTGAGAACTGTTATGGGCGATTCCACGGTAACACGCGTTACATTTTAGGGCGCCATTCTTTATTCTCCCCTCTATAACTGTAAAAGTAGTCTGAATGAAGTTTACATCTTTTGTATTGTAATACCCAAGACTTAAGGCTAAATCCTCATGCTAACACCAATATGAAATATCAGCTCATGTTAATGTAAGACCGCTCTGAATATCGGTAACACGCGTTACAAAAAAAGACGCACTAAAAAAAATCCCAACTTTGTTTTGCTTGTGTATTTAAACTAACCTACCTGCAATCAATTGGTCACTACTGTAAGCAAGTACCTACCCAAGGTTTATAATACTAGAATAATAACAAGAATTTAAGTTCTCACTTTTTTGTAAATTGCAAAATAGTCGGTAACACGTGTTACGGTAACACGCAGGGTTTTAGCCAGAGTTCAGCAACTGCCCGTCCAATTTATCAGAATAGCCTGTTCAGAACTTGACCCTAAAATATAAATCAACCTGTTTGCCACCTCTATGGGGGTCACCAGGGTCGAATGTGTGCTGTTTTAGCCTTGATTTGTCAGTCAGAACTAGTTTCAAGTTCACTAAACTCTTACAACAACTATTTTTAGAAGATCACATCTGTTAAATTCCTTAAATCTGCCCGTCCTGGGAGTAATCTGCCCGTCCAGATGACGGGTGGACGGGTCTCTGGCTAAGACCTTGGTAACACGCGTTACATATTGTCCATCCATAATTTACTAGCTTTATATTATTTATTTAATTTCTAAATTAAAATTAAGTTTGACTTTGACAATGGAACTAACATATAAACCATAAATAGTGATAACTAACTTTAAAAAAATTAAGGTTTTAGCACGTTTTACTGAATATGAGTTCGGTAACACGCGTTACGACATTTTGATGGCTTATAGTGGAGTGGTGGTTATGAATTTATCAAATTGTTTACTATTTTTAAATAGGGCCTAACTAGTAGGATTAAAATTATAAGTGGCATCAATTAAAATCAAATCAATTAGGAAATATTTTCAAAAAAGTGTTGCTTCGGTAACACGTGTTACCGTTTTGGAAGTAAGAAAAGTTTAAAAAAATCATAGTAAACAACGGTCAATGGTTGCAATATTTTTTTCCTGAACGTTTGCATAGGCTTTGCACAACATGAATGTAAAATTAAATCTTTTGGAGCATTTTTTAGTTTTTTTGCTCCGTCACATTTTCATGGAATCGCCCTTATTGTACTACTATGAAACATATTTGTAAACATGTGGCTGTTCACTGTATTAAAAGCGTAAACATATCGGCCGTAGAAATAACAACCATAACCTTCTGCAGCAGAACAGATGTCAGGTACCAATTGCAAGCAATTGGTACCTGAAGTTAGGTATAGCCCCAATGGTGGCCTTGCATGCTTTATTATACTATCGTTCATGCTTCACTAGTCTAGACTATACGAAAGATGGCATAGTACAGCCAATGATCGGGCAGTTATTTCGGGGAAAACTATACAGCCGATGATGTGTTCTATACGGAATAAATTCTAACCTCGTTGTAGCATCGTCCAAGCGGCATAGTTCTTTCCGGCTGTAGCCCTGCGGGCCAATCTAAATTGGATCCACTATACTATACCGGAGAAATTCGGTTAAGTCTGCCCTATGTAACTCGGCCCTCTGGCGCCTGCGGTTCTGTTTCTTACTAGCGCTACCACGGGTGCCCGAAATGGACATTGCGAGTGGGAGTCATTTAACATCATCGGCTGTATAGCTTTTCTCGAAATGGATGCCCGATCATCGGCTGAATAGCCACTTCCACCAAAAGATACACTTGCACTACGGTACCGATT
The DNA here is from genome assembly GCA_035610835.1 of Ophiura sarsii. Taxonomy (NCBI): domain Eukaryota; kingdom Metazoa; phylum Echinodermata; class Ophiuroidea; order Amphilepidida; family Ophiuridae; genus Ophiura; species Ophiura sarsii. Next base: position 54,811,095 of record CM069447.1, on the reverse strand, counting down.
GGGACTAGGGGGATAGGCATGTAAATTGATGTAATATGTTATAACAAAATATATTAGTAACTGACCAGGTTATGCACATATCAATTGCAACCCCGGCCCCACATCGGAAGGAAACCTTTACATTTACCTTGATTGTAAATTTGCATCATCGGGACTCAGATCGAGGCTGTGATTATGCGCAGTCGGTTCAACAGACTAATGAATATGCAGTACGAAATTCACGCTGACAGCGCTTGCAATCTGACCGTGCAGTCTGTGTGTGTAAACAATGGCGATTGTACACACACTGCAATATGAGATCGCGCATGCTCACCTCCGCTGCACACACGAAGTCTACGTTACAGCGGCAGTTCTTATTTTGATTTTTTTACCACGAGTACGATTGAAAAGCAATATGCATATCCCAAACCCCCTGAAAACAACAAGTTTGTCCCTGATGTTACACACATTATTTTAATCAGAACACGCATTAGATCGTCACATAAAATGACCAGCTCATACAAAAAATGTTACGTATGATTTTTCAGCCAAATTTCATGACTAGTTGTAAAAGACGAATCACTAACGATTTGTTATAGTTTGGTTAAAAAAATCGGCAGAAAAAACCCAAAACTAACCGAATATTCCATCGATTTTCACCAGGTTTTCGCGTGTATGGTGGGCGGCCATCTTTGCTTTCATTTATGATAAATAAAATTCAACACGCATGCTCAAAACTACCGAGAATAAACAAAGTTTTCCGATGGGTACTTCGCCAGAATTCGGCCCAGTCACGAGCGATATCGAAGAATGCCCGAACAATGACGTCATGTAATGAGGCCACATTGAGACCACTGCGCCGGCGCACCCCCAGCGAAGCGTTAATATATTCATGATGGCATGAAATGCCACGTTTCTATGTGGGCCCCTGGGTACCCGGGATGGCTGGGACTTTTGCCGGAGATGTATTTAGATTAAGAAAGTGACTATACATACAACCTATCACCACAGAGCTTTGCGTTATTGTTGGACGTGCATTTCAATGGGAAAGAACTGTGCCGCTTGGATGACGCTACAACAATGTAATAGAAGAACACACCATCGACTGTATAGCTTTTCCCGAAATAACTGCCAGATCATCGGCTGTATAGCTTTTGCCTTAAATCAAAACAAGTTCCCTGGCTAAGTCCCGGCAAAGTCCCCGACCAGCGGGGCATAAATCTTGAGTAATTGTGTTTTGGCCCACTTTTTGTTGAAATGCATTTTCCCTTTCGGAGCCAATTTTATTTCAATTTTTGTTTGTTTTGGACAACTACAAATTTAAAAAAAATTGGATTCTTGGATTCTCCTTTAACTTTTATCCCTGCGCTAATTAATGCTCTCCGAAAGTGAACGTCATATGGAGCTTATTCTTACACAGTACAGCTTAAAATAGAATGTACAATGTCAACAGACATCAGTGCAATGTCAGTGCAATGTCAGTGCAATCATTATGTTCCCAGTCCCTTAACACTTTTGGACCGGTGATTTGACATTTCGCCGGTAATAAATCATCAAAGGATGTGACGATGTGTCTATTTCCCACTATGTTCCGATTAAAAGATGGCAAAGGACATGATTATGCCCCAAAGGCATAAACTAACCTTCATAACCCTGAAAATGGACCACATAGGCAGCGGTTGACAAAATCTTAGATGATTTATTACCGGCAAAATGTCAAAATCACTGGTCCAAAAGTGTCATTGCAATGTCATTGCATTGCGTTGTACATTCTAATGAGAGCTGTACTGTAGTTATACGCCCCAACCAAATGTGCTTGAGGTCTGGAATCTCTATGAACAGACTGAAATAAACAGGGTCAAGAAAATGCAGAAAAGCTCAGCGTGCTTTGCTTTGTCTTCCATGACAACAGGAGGTAAACTTCTGCAAATCCTTAAATCAACTTTGTAATTTAAAAAAAATCCCTTCATTGAGAAAATTTCCCTTCAAATTTTTATGTTATATCTTTATCTTTTAACCTAAATTACCCTGCAAACATCAACATTTCCCAGGACCCGGTTCCTGAGGTCCCCGACCCATATATTCCAGGCATCAATGGGGGATAAAACCAGTAATATTTGAATTTTTTTCATTGTAGAGCCGAGAAGGCACACTACGAGGTCATACAGACAGCGTAGATCAGCTGTGTTGGCATCCGACAGATCCAGAGTTATTTGTAACGGCATCGGGGGATAAAACAATAAAGATATGGGACGCCAGACAATCAAAAACGATATCAACTATCAACACAAAAGGTAAACCCCCCAAAAAGTAGATTTTTATGTTACTTTAATTTATATTCAACCCAAAGTACAAATGGTAGATACAGAAGCGGTGGACGTGGGGATGACCGCCCCACCTTAACCCTTTCCATGCGTGGAATAGTTGTACTATACAGAAACCTTCCCAACTTTCAATAGTCTATCTCAAGGATTACTATTACTGTTAAAGTAATTAACAGCTGGAGGCCGTCTGACTTCCACCTTCTAATACATGGCACAGATAGGTAGAACTTTGTCACAGATATGAAAAGAAGTTGAATCCCAACTAAATACTTTAGATTAATAAAATCAAGGGTCTTTAAGAAAAACAGGACTGAATTGAAGTCACATCAACTGTACTACTTGCTGCAGGATTTTCTTAAAGACCCTTGTCTAGCAACATTATAAGCCTTTCCTTGCACTGTAACGTTAATGGGAACCAGTAGACACTGGTGACAGAAATCAGTGGTCATGTGATGAAAGTGAAGCATGCTGGTACTGCATAAGAAATCTTCTTTGAGGTCAGAGAGTATAGCTTTGTTTTTCTGTTGAGTATAGCTTTGTTTTTCCACCAAGGGGACAAATTTGGAGGTATGTCGGTATTTATGGAAAATGTGTGTGAGCATTCGCAAAGTGTCGCTCTTTCAGCATATTTCAAACCTGCCAACACGAAATTCAAAATGGCACCCATAATATTTTATTTCTGAGTACTTAGTTCAGTTTTAATTCTAATGGTAAAATGAGACATAATGAAAATAAACTACTCACAGCGGTTATAAAAACCATTTATATGAAATCCTCAATTGTGTTCACACACAAAATATCTGTGAACTTGGGTCCAAATTATTCTGACTCACACTGTACATAGATTTAACCGGCACTAAAATCAGTTTAGGCCAAACAAAGAAGAAGGTCCGTCTCAGAAGCCCGCCGCATTGGGGGTTTTTTTTGGGATTTTTACCCAAAAAGCAAGCTTGGATAAGCAAAAAAAAAGAAAATTAACAAAAAAACGAAAAAATCGCATACCTCATAGCCTATTTTCTAAAAATAAAATAAAATTGCACAGCACTTAGCTTTTTTGCACAATGTTTCTGAGACAGACTTTCTTCTGTGTTTGGCCTTACATGTAGTGACAACACTGCCCGCATCACATGTTTTTGACAGACAGAGGTGTAACAATTTTGACCTTGCGTCCACAGGCGAACATATCAACATCTGTTGGAGTCCCAAAAATCGGTTAGACGATCACTGTCGGAAACAAGGGAGATCTATTCATTTAAACACTTTTCGCGCAGCAGTCGTCTGCAGCAGTCGACTGCAGTTCCAACAAATTTCACAAAATGTTTTAAAAATGTCAAAACTATTAAATTTCATCACCATATTTGGAATCACTATGAGAAATGTATTAAAATATATATACAAACATGCCTAGTATCGGTTCAGTAATTCAGTTACAGTTCAGTTATCTTAGATTTTTTATATTTATTGTTTGACAACTCTGCCCGTGTCACATGTTTTTGTCCACAGGCGAAAATATCAATATCTGTTGGAGTCCCAACGGTCAGACGATCGCTGTCGGCAACAAGGAAGATCTAGTCACATTTGTGGACGTCAAGGCACATAAAGTGAGAGCGGAAGAGCAGTTTAAGGTTGAAGTGAACGAGATATCGTGGAATAACGACAATGACTTGTTCTACATGACCAATGGACATGGCTGTATTAATATATTAAGGTGAGATGAGATTCAACAGGGGATGGGGTGTGCCAATGGGGGTGTACCAGGGCTGGTTTGAGATTGAGAGTGAGGGATAAGGAATACCAACGTTGCAAGGCTTTAACCCTAACTCTAGTACACCACACGGCAACATATTTATTTTCCGACCCCCAAACTTCACCAGAAAGGTCACCCCGACCCCCCGGGATTTGAACCACGGACCTCCAGCACCAGAGCCCCGATCCTAGCCACGACACCACGGCTGTCAGTCGACACTCGACAAGTATATTCGCCTCGTCTTATAGCCTGGGTCCGTTGTGTAGCCCAAAAACCTGCACGCCAGGTTATAAAAACATTTTTTCTGCCCAGTTACTAGTTGCCGTGTGGTGTAGTAGAGTTACGGTTATCTATGATGAAAATTACACAATTTTGGAATGAAAAAAACAAAACAAATTGCTCTATAACCCTAACTCCAGTACCACACGGCAACAGATTTCTATTCCGACCCCCAAAATTCACCAGAAAGGTCACCCCAACCTCCCCCCGGGATTTGAACCATGGACCTCCAGCACCAGGGCCCAGATTCTAGCCACTACACCATGGCTGTCAGTCGACACTCGGCGAGTAGCCTGGGTCCGTTTTGTAGCCCAAAAACCTGCACGCCAGGTTATAAAAACATTTTTCCGCCCAGTTGCCGTGTGGTGTAGTAGAGTTACGGTTTAAATGGCAAAGCAATTTTTAGAGTTTGGACAAAATATATGTATGCAATTTTTCTCATAGGGGTGAAATAGTGAAAGATTTTATTTATTAGAATTAAAGGACAATAAGAAGATTTTTATATCCAAAAGCTTTGAAAAATATATTTTCTGAGACCAGTTTTAAGTCTTTGGACAGCATTGTTATTGAATCACTAAGAAATCATGCCAGGCCAACGCCTCAGTCATTTATCCTTATTGAAATGTAATCTCTCACTTTCAATCACCATCTCGGATGATTTTCTTACACCTCTGATTAATATTTGTACACTCTTAGTAGTAACAAACCAATTAAAAACTAGGAAAATAAAATATGCTGAATGCATTGAAAGTGTCTAATTGCAATCTGCTGGCGCGGTACTGGGCACGCACCATGCACTTTGCTTTGATTCGTTGTTCGCATAGAACAGGTTCATCTATTTTTACTGCAGGTGATATAGAACGTGTTCATGTGTATTTATTTGTTATTAAAGAGATTAAAAGTATGCACAAAATTCAAAATTTTGATTTGTATTGTATGAATTAGGTCAATACATGCATATGTTTCATTTCTCAATTCTCTCGAAACAACACATTTATTGACCTATAAACTTTCTCATGTGTTCATGTTACAGTTATCCAGAATTGAAGCCTCTACATTCACTCAACGCACACCCTGCCAACTGTATATGTATAGAGTTTGACCCCACAGGAAAATATTTTGCCACTGGTAGTGCTGATGCATTGGTTAGTCTGTGGGATGTTGCAGAGTTGGTCTGTGTCAGAACATTTTCCAGGTAAGATCATGCATATTCATAAAATCATGTATTGAATATTCAAAAGGTAAATGATCATTCACAGAGGCCTTTGCTAGGGACAGTGCTGATACATTGGTTAGTCTTGTCTGATCAGAAAGGCACTTAAGAGGCAATGCTGATGTATTGGTTAGTTTATAAGGGACGTTATGTTAGACCCGATGCTTCATGTCTTTCCTATTTTAAACACGACCCCTGAGAGGGTGCTCAAATGTGAAGACTGGAAAAAATACAGTTCCAAAAGTGTGCGCTGATAAACTGCTGAATATACATGAGCTTATTCACGCCACAGTGCGCCGGTAGTTTCACTCGGCGTAACCAGAGGCGCGTGACACGATAGGGCGCACAATTTGCCTCTGGTGGCGCGTTGTGACGCTCATTCAACGCACTGCCTTTGACCATTCAGGTGGTATTTCTGTTGTTGCTGTGTACAAATAGACATGCTCAGTATTCGCTTGCATATTCATTCTAAATACTCATGGAATTCCATGAGTAAACCACACACTTTTCAAGATGGCAGCCATATAGAGGGACGCGGGGACACAGTCTTAATGTTATGTTACAGAATAAGTCTTGTGTAAGGATAGTTCCAAGGTAAGACTGTATAACCATAAAGCAAGATTTTCTTCACTCTGATCCTGGGAACCCCGACACGACCGACCCGAACATTCCTATATATAGGCAAACCCGATGTACCCCAAATTGCCAGATTTTTTCCAGGACCAGATTGGACTGTTCTTATTGCCAGTGACGCCAGCTGATCACTTTTTGTATCAAAAAGTACATTACATAAACAGTGTAAGCGTTTAACCAAGGTATTCAAGTCTTGGATTAACGAACATAAGGGAAGGATGGGAACTAGGAAAGAGTATTTTAAATTGATAAAAAATTCCAGTCATGTATTGCGCTTTCTGAAATGCTACATTGATTATTTTTTCTTGCTTTAAATTATTTTCTCCACCTGAGTGTAAAGTAGCTCCAATGATATCGTTGTGTCAGAGCCAGAAGGTCCCAAGTGCATTTTTGGCCAAAATGAGATTTTGGTACCAAAATATCCTCATAAACACTGGGAATCTTGTTATTGTAACAGTATATACCAACTAAACAACAACAAATTGATACCAGCAAAAATAGTAATGTCCTAAGTACATTTAGCCAATTCCTGTTAGAGCCAGATGGTCCCAAGTGGCACTTGAGACCTAAATGGCCGAAATGCACTTAGGACCTTCTGGTTCTGACCCAATGATATGTTTCTCAAACCGCACTGGACTGGTAAATAATGGTAAAGATGGATCCTGACTCGTTTTTGCTACGGTCCCATTTGGGGTTTTGTGGTGCCTCATAGGGCACTACTAAGAAGTGAGCATACAGTGATACATACTGTCCTCAATATGTATTCTCTGTCTTTTTCTTTTCTTTATAGGTTAGATTGGCCGGTGAGGACGTTAAGCTTTAGCCATGATGGTCAGCTGATAGCCTCTGCATCAGAGGATCTACTCATTGATATCGCCCATGTTGAAACAGGTAAGGCCAAACAAATTGTTTAATTGCTACAATCTTGTACCCTGCAATCGCCCCATCTATCTCGTGCCACGCTCTGCCAGGCGATCAACTTGCGGGAAATTTTTATTTATTTTTTAAACTGACCTGTATAGCTCAGTAAGTAGAGTCTTTGAAGTGCATGCACGCAGCCCGGTCTGATCCCCGGCGCATGTGAAGACTAATTCTTCCACTAAAATTGTACCGCGCGAACGGTCGGTCTATCTCGTGCCAACCTCTGCCGGGCGATCAACTTGCGAAACAAACTCTTGAGTTTTTGAAGCTGACCTTTGTAGCTCAGTCAGTAGAGTCTATGACTTGCATGCACGCGGCTCGGATTTGATACCCGGCGCATGTGAAGACTGATTCTATCCCTAAAATGTAACCAGTTTTTCTCCCCTGAGAAAAAACTTGGTTTTGAATACTTAAAAAGAGCGGTACATAATATGTACATTCCTCTTTTAATGTGGAGAACCAGTCTGAGTGTCAGCCGACTTTACCCTGTGTATGCAGAGAATATTGCTAGCGAAAAGAAATTAGCTATTTGTATCATTTGTACCTTACTTGTTCAACAATATATCACTTTGATGGGGACTTAAAATAGCCGAAAATAAACGCTATACAGTCAGAAACTTTAATACTTTGTTCACGTTTTTTCTCCATAATATTTTTTTCCTCTCTCAAAATAATAATGGATCTCTTGATCCAAACAACCTTAAAAACTACCGTCCAGTGTCAAACATTAAATTCTTATCCAAAGTCATTGAGAAGCATGCTGTTAACACCATCACCAGTCACATGCGTGAGTGTAATTTAGGGGAACCATTACAATCTGCCTACCGAGCTGTGCACAGTACCGAAACTGCACTTCTGAAGTTACAAAATGACATCATGACCTTAATTCATCAGCGAAAAGGCGTGTTCCTTGTGCTGCTAGATCTAAGCGCAGCTTTCGATACTATTACACATGATATCCTTTTTGACCGGATGGAAAAGGAAATTGGCTTAACAGGCAATGCTCTAAAGTGGCTGAAGTCATATTTTAGTGGACGCACTACCAGTGTATATATCAATGGCGCCCAATCTGCCAAATGCTCCTTAGACTATGGTTTGCCACAGGGCTCCATTGTAGGTCCTTTATCATTCACAGCATATATCATCCCAATCGGCAGAATCATCAAAAAGCATGGCCTATCTTATCATCTCTATGCGGATGACATCCAACGCTACATCAGTTTTGATCCGTCCAGTTACTCGTCGATTGAATCAGCTCTCTCCACACTTTCAAAGTGCATCAGTGACATCGAAAGTTGGATGACTTGCAATATGCTGAAGTTGAACAATGACAAAACTGAGTTCTTTGTTGATGTATCATCATACAACAAACGCCGCATGCCTGCTGTAAAACTTCTTGTTGGTAATACCTTGATTGAACCTACTGACACTGTGCGCAACCTGGGTGTTGTTTTTGATACTCAAATGTCCATGTCCACCCAAGTCGCTTCTTTGTCACGCAGCATCACTTTCATCTCCGCTTCATCTCCGCAACATCTCCCGTATACGCCGATATCTTGACTTTGACACTTGCACTTTGACTATGGTAACATCTTACTTATGGGTTCAAATGCCACTGATATCAATCGCCTTCAAAGACTACAGAACTGGGCAGCCAAGATCATTTTCTGTGCAGCTAAGCAAGATCATGCATCTCCATTGCTTCAACAACTACACTGGCTGCCTGTCAAGAAGAGAGTACACTACAAAGTGATGGTGTATGTTTACAAGTGTCTTGCTGCCGGTTTGGGTCCAGAATATCTCGAGTCCTGCATCACATTATACATCCCAGGCCGGGAAGGTCTTAGATCTGCTATCGATGCCACACGCTTACAGGAGCCCAAACTACAGTATCGCTCTCTCAAGTCAGCTGCCGACAAGGCTTTCTCCTTTGTAGCCCCTAAGTTATGGAACAAACTTCCAGTCTCTTTATACACCTATCAGTTGTAAGACGCACTATACGACCCCCGGGAGTGGTGCGTCACTTTACCGAGGTGCGTCGACTTCTCATGTACCATGACGCACCCTGTGTCAAAAAAACGACGGACCATTGCCATCCAAATACGCACCCTCAGTCAATTTTTGGACGCACCATCGGTGGATTCTGACGGACCATGACGACGCACCCCGTCGTCAGATATCGTTACTATATCCATATCCATATTAAAGTGGATAAAACACGATGACTACTGAAAATGAAACTACCTTTGATTCACGGGGATCTGCCCTTATTCGGTGTTGTCAACCCTGGCCCTCGAATAATTATATAGACCCCGGACCGGGACCAAATGGACGGAACCAAGAGGAGAACTTTTATATATGCACAATAATGTCTGACTGGTCTAAAATTCATAACATATTTAACTGATTGTCATAAACGTCAGGATGAGGATGAAACAATTTCGAGAACATTTCCCATTCTGCTTCGACCCGTTCAGTGGCGTAACCAGGAGGTGGGGTGGGGTGGGGTGGGGTGGGGTGGGGGGAGGGGCATCCTTCATCCCTTGTTATACATGTAGGCTTGCGCCTATTTACAATAAACGGGAGGTAAGTAGAAAATTGGGTTCTCGAAAGTGTATTTTAACCAAAATTAGGTTCTCGAAAGTGTATTTAAACATTTGAACTTCGGATTGGAAATTACACCTTCTATAAACCATCAAAGAATTTAAGGGGCATTTACAAATACCAAAAACAATTCTGATTTAATCAATACGACCCATATACTTCGAGAAAAGGCACCCCAAAAGGCGGCACATAGACGTATACTGCTATTGTGATAAGTCCCCCGGGGCTCCCCCCCACCATGATTCCCCCCAAATGAAATTACAAACTCGATGTAAACCTTTGTATACTAAAACAAAAAATAGTCAGATATGCCACCCCCCCCCCCCCTGATGACCCCCACATGCAATGCCCTAAATTTGATTAAATTTGCATGGACAACACGGGTGATTACGAGTGCTTCCCCCGGTAGCAGAGTCTCGGGTCAAGACTGCTGTATACTCCATCCATCGGCTCGTAGGACGATAGTAAACGACTGCGCGGAGCAATTGGCGATGATCGAGTGATTTCATGCATTTTAGAACATGCGGTATAAAATATCGGAGTGATGTTTGCGGTATTAAAGTGGAGCTTGGTTGGCGCATGGCGGTATCAAGGAGTTATGTGGTACAGTAGGCCAATAATGTATATTTAAAGGTCGTATTTTGTTGATCGTAAACAGATGTACACTGTGACGCACCCATGTAAAGTGACGGACCTTTACGCACCCTCCGTCATTTTTTTGACGGACCAAAGGCTGCCACTGACGTACCCTCCGTCAAGAATTATTGGTAAACAACGCACCCACGACGCACCTCTCCCGGGGGTCGTATAGTGCGTCTTACAACTGATAGGTGTATTACGCACTTCCATCTCCTTGCCAGTGTTCAAAAAAGGGCTGAAAACATATTTGTTTTCAAATATATAATGTGCTTGTATCATATTGCATTATCCTGTATACACCATCTTGTATCTATTTTTTATTGTTGTATTTTTTCATGCATTGTTGTATTTAAGGCCAAACAAACAAAAAAGTTCGTCTCAAAGCTTGCGAAGGCTTCAAAATCGGGCGACGCGCGCTGTTTTTTTTTATTTGTGTGGCAATTTTTACTCTTACTATTTGCAACCGTTGACACTTTCTGATATTTTTTTTTTCTATTTGAAATGAATATTGTGATGTAGTTGTGTAAAGAACAAATTGTGCAGCATTTTTTTGAAGAACTGAGTCATGTAAAATTTTGAGAAAAGGAAAATCTACCGTTATTTTTTAATAAAAACTCGAAATAAAAATTTGTAGGCAAAAAAAAAATTGATTCGACAATTTCCTGCATTTCAGACGCGGTATTTTGGCATTTCAAAACCAATGCGCGCGCAAGCTTTGAGACGAACCTATTATTTTGTTTGGCCTAATGCGCTGTGATCATTTGAAATGGCGCTATATAAAAGCCTATTGTATGTATGTATGTATGTATATAAAAAATATTCAGAGTCGGAAATGTATCTAGGGATAGCAGCAGAACATATCACATTCGCTTTCAGAAAAGAAGAAAAAAAACTATTTTAACTAACTGTCAACAAAAGACTCCTATTTTAAAGAAAACGTATCAGGATAATCGATCATCAGCCAAAATCCCTTTTTGGGGGAAAGGTTTTGAATTTGTCTCCACCTATGGATCCCACACTTGGTTTAACCCTGGACAATACAATCTCAATAGTGTAATTTGAGGGCTTAGTGCAACAAAGGGCTATCTGCATTTTTGGCCAAAATAAGATTTTGGTATCAAAATGATCCGCACAAGATCAGGAACCTAAATATGAGAAAATAGTAAATTCACCTAATCAAAAAGGTTTGAATAGCATTTCTTTTAACTTGTCAAAACCAATAGGTGACAATGATGGGTACAAATCTTTAATTCACTTTTTCTCAAAATGACCGAAATGCAGATAGCCCTTTGTTGCACTAAACCCTCGAATTGCTCGAAAACCCTCGAATTGGCAAAACAATGTACAAAATGCTAATTCTAAAAACATGTTTATTGTAATTTTGTTTCAATTTGATGCCAACAGGTGAGAAGGTCGCAGAAGTACCGTGCGAGACACCAACGTTCACCGTAGCTTGGCATCCCAAGAAAAATCTCCTAGCCTTCGCTTGCGACGACAAAGATAAATATAACAGGGACAGAGATGCTGGGACAGTCAAACTGTTTGGACTGCCTAGTAGTACCAGTAGTAGTACTGATACATGATAAACATACTGCTGTACATATCCCAAGAAAAATCTCCTAGCCTTCGCTTGTGACGACAAAGATAAATACAACAGGGACATAGATGCTGGGACAGTTAAACTGTTTGGACTGCCTAGCAGTACCAGTAGTAGTACTGATACATGATAATATACTGCTGTACTTTTAACATTTGCCTGCAATGACACGGATAAATACTATAAAGGAGTACGAGAAATTGTCGAGAATTACAAAAAGTGTACTGCGTCCAGTGTTGCCAACTGAAATGTGTCCCAGACTACGGTGCAAGTAGCCCTCTAGGATGTGGCACAAAACAAAAATTAGCCCAATTTTCATTGAGCCCATATAAAATACATTGGTAGCCCAACTGTTTACAGGCTGCAGCACCTGTTTTTTTGGCCGCGGCACATGGATAAAAAGTGGCCCAATTCTGTGACCTAGTCGCAGTATTGGCAACACTGACTGGTTCATGGAAAAGGGTTGTGGTGCCTGTAAAACTGTGTTCGTTGCCACGTTGCGCAAGTAGAGTAGTACTACTCTATGATAAAGATACCAACTACATGTACTCGTGTGAACTTCTAGTATTAGTGGAGATGATGGGCCCAAGGGATAAAGACAACAACTAAAGATAGTTGCACTACAGACGGCATGAATTGTTGTACTGATATTCTTGTTAAGGGCAAATAGGAATTCAGGAACAATGGAATTGGACCTGAAAGACACCAAACGTAGGTCTTTTTGGATTGTGAAATTGTTTGGAATTGAACCAGGGTTGTCACTAGCCAAAATTTAGTGCCGGGTATGTTTTACAAGAATTGGAATAAAAATACTTCTTAAATGACAATATAATGGCTTTTTACAGCTGTTTTAATTAACACAATGGACAGATTTGTCATATTTTGCCGATTTGAAAGATCTGAAGTTCCCTTTGAGTACAGGTTATTTAAGTTGAGTGCTGCTTCCTGCCGACCGGTGCCAACCAGTGTAGTGACAACCCTGAATTGAACTACCAAGTAGCCGATACATTGACTTGATAAAGGCAAATATCAGGCCCAGGATGTGAAACTTTTTTTGACTTATTTAATTTTTGCGATTCACAATGCTATGTAATGCGCCATCAACAATTGCTTTTAAATGGTAGAGGTAAAATATGAAGTGTATCATAGGAAAAAAGTCGACATCCTAAGTCTGTGTTATACACCTATCAGTTGTAAGACGCACTATACGACCCCCGGGAGAGGTGCGTCGTTTACCAATAATTCTTGACGGAGGGTACGTCAGTGGCAGCCTTTGGTCCGTCAAAAAAATGACGGAGGGTGCGTAAAGGTCCGTCACTTTACATGGGTGCGAATGGGCTGATAGTTGACTGAGGGTGCGTATTTTGATGGCAATGGTCCGTCATTTTTTTGACACAGGGTGCGTCATGGTACATGAGAAGTTGACGCACCTCGGTAAAGTGACGCACCACTCCCGGGGGTCGTATAGTGCGTCTTACAACTGATAGGTGTATTATACAAATACAATTCGGGGCTCAAATTAATCGAAGGCGTCAAAGGCAATTGCCTGCGATGCCCCACCTAGTTGCCTTTATGCCAAATTGTGAGATAGGCTTTTATGATGGGTATTCATAATATAAGTTAAAAGTTTAACGGGTTCGCTGTCGGACAAGTTTTAATCTGTCAAATTTTGTTTATAATAGAACCTTCAAACAAAGGACTGCCCCTTGCATACAGGCCTCAAAATAAGAAATGAAGAGGGCATGCAATCCAAGACAATTTGAAAGGAGCACCAACTTTATCCAAGGCAATTATGTACTTTTGAATCGGCAAAATAAGTTAAGTTGCATTTTATAATCTACGAATGAAACTCTTTATTCTCCAAAAAAATTGAGACAAAAAGGTAATTAATTAATGAGATACAACACTAATTAGTGTGATATGCCATGGTTTTTACATAGTACCTGCATGAGAACCTCGTTTCGGCTGACATACCGGCATATAGCTACATATCATGATACGCCACCATTGACCACCGTGTAACTGCAATTCTGACATATCAGCATATCACTGGCATATCACTGTAGGAAGAATAGGATGTAATTTTTGTAAGTCTTTATTTGGGAAAAAAATTGTATGGAATAAACATGCTGAATAAAAAACGTTTTGTGTACAACCCACAGTTGTGAACATGAAGATTTATTCTGTATAGTAAAAGGTAAAGTCTGTTATCTATTAGTCAGAAAGAATTCTTGATACCATGTAAACATAAAGGGTTCAAAAAAAGTAAGTCCCCCCGTTAAAAATTAGATCACGTTTGTCTGCATAACTCCACACACAATTAAAGGTATATTATGTGATCTTTCCAGGGAACGCCCTCAACATCGAGAAAAAAAATTGAAAGAAGATTTTTTTGCAGATTTACATTTCTGATCATAAATCGTACATACATTCCAAGTTACAGGGCGATACGATTCTTAATTACTTCAAAATCATGATTTTAGAGTAAAAATAAACTGTCGGATAACACCGACAGTTTATATTTTCACTCTAAATTCACTCTAAAACCATGATTTTGTGGTAATTAGGAATCGTATCGCTCTGTAACTTGGAATGTATGTATGATTTATGATCAGAAATGAAAATCTGCAAGAAAATCTTCTTTCTAAAAAAAATAATGAATAGAGGGCGCTCTCTGGAAAAGATCACATAATATGCCTTTAAACGTCTTAAAAAATTGAAAAGTCTATGAAAAGGGGAAACGCTTGGCTACCTACCCATAGACATTTTTCCTCTTTGCAATAGCCTGTTCACTTTTTTCCAAATCAATCACATTTTCCCAAAATGATGTTTTCAGAAAAAGTGGCACTTTTCAAAATCGTATGCCAGAAAGTTACAAACATTTCTCCAGTACTTTTTAAAATTTATTTCAATTGTTTCAATTTCTATTCTTTCTAAGCTATTCCTTATTTGAAATTAAAAATAAAATGATTTTCTTTTTATGCATGACTAGCCAATAGTATCCACCATTTTCATCAATTTCCCTGTATATCGTTGAAAAGTGCCATTTTTCAGAAAACATCATTTTAGGGAAATGTGACTGTTTTGGGAAAAATAAACATGGAATTGAAAAGGGGAAACTTTATGTGGGCAGCCAAGCATTTTCCCTTTCCGCAAGTGTTTCAATCTCTGAAGCTTTTAGCATTTCGTAGTTTCTGAGAGTACATTTGGTGCTACATTTCTCGCTTAATTTCAACTCGAAGACATAGTTTATATTTCTGGCACCTTTTATTGTTATCGGAGCAATCGGGCACATTTCACAGAATGTCCCGGTGTAGTAGGGAGGAGGAGACACAGTCTCACTGGAGTCATAGTCCGCCCTGCAGAAGGGTGTCCCTAAAAAGGGTGCACCTGTTCCATATCATTGCTCTCATTTAATGTTCAGTATTTAGCATAAATCTTTATATAAACTAAAAGATCATTTAGCTGGCTTTGAAATGCCGTTTATTTGATTGTATTTACTTTTCTCAATCTCACAATATGTTTGATCAATTAGGAACACTTAAAATCGGGCTTGTGCTACTTTTTGAAAAATAATGAATATGTTGTTTTGATCATTAAATATTTCGTATTTGGATTTGATATTTATATGAACCTCCATACAACTAAATTACCTTTCAGACAGTTTGTTTTGTCGAATTTGATTAAGCCTATCCCAAGATATGTTTGTTAATAACCATGAGCAATCAAAATCAAAGTTGTCAGATTTTTGAAAGAAATCATCCATGTGTATAAAATCGAAGCATTCTTCATAAAAAAAATAGCACCCATTTTTACTTTTAGTACTTTTGTTTTTGTATATAAAGAGCAAATCAATGTGAATAGTCCAATGAACTCAGTGATTAGAAATCAAACTGGTGACTCTCTACAACGAGCTCTGAAAGGCAAATCAATTGGTTCACTGCAGCTCAGAAAATATGCATAATACAAGAAACGCAAATGGGCAGGGGTTAAAATTGCCAATGAAAGTGACATAAAAATAAGAGAAAAGCCCAAACATAGAGAACAACATCAAAATATACATAAAAGAAGAAAAAATACATCTGGAGGTCTAGTGGGCGTCAAGAGAACCTACAACTTAACTTTGTTAGAGTATATTTTGGGGTAGGATAAAGCAAATGTGACCAAACAAACGGCATTAAGTTGTCTTGAAGCTAAATATTATGGACATCAAATAGTAAATACTGAATAGTTAAATGAGCAAAATGACTCTTTTCACAAGCATCTTTTTGTCCTAGAAAGTGGCACAACCTTTTTTAAGTATCCGTAACTAATCAAGCATATCGCTGGATTGGTAAGACATGTAAGAGCATTAACAATCGAATGAACGGCATTTGAAAGTCAACTAAAGTGTCTACGAGATGGTAATCATTAATGCCAAATACTAGTGAATATTAAATGAGAGCAATAACGTGTAACACGTGCACCCTTTTTAGGGACACCTTAACAGTAAAGTACAGTGCGTCGCTATTCTTTCAAAACCTTGTATGTTTTCCGGCCCTTCAGCATGTATAAAGTAAAACTGCACAACGGTTATGCATAGGTAGAGTTGCTTTTTATATGTTCCGGGACAAGAGAACTTACAAGGTTTTGATAGATGTGATTTTGTCACTTTAAAATGTTTGGAGCAGACCGCCTAAAGGTCATACATAGGAAGTATTACTTTATACATGCTGAAGGGCTGGATGGAGATAAGAGGTTTTGAAAGAATAGCGACGAGTGTCTATGGAGGCCGGACTATGGCTCCAGGGGACCATGGCTCCTTTCACTACCCGCTCCAGACCTTTTTTCTAACAACTCCTCCAATCCGACTTCTGTCGTCAGAGACTATTCAATTTCTCCCCAAATATTGAACGAAGTCTCCGTTTTAAGAAATAGGTTACTTGTACAGGGTGTCTCATAAAAAGTGGTAATAATAAATAACAATAATAATTAACATTTATAAAGCGCGCAAATCCGCAAGAACACTGCCCTCTTTTGTGCGTCTAACACAATACTCATTATTATCTACATCTGTTTTTGGGGCGGAGGCAACGGCCTCGCCTCTATTATAAGTAGATATTGCCCTTTTGGGAAAACGACATCTTGTAGGAGTAATTCTGTTATATTATGCCTACGGTTTACACGCGACAATAAATCCCTTACGTCTCACGTATGTCACAATACATAAAAACAGATCCTTCCTTAAGCGCATACATATTACCAAAGAGTGTGTCCTGACCTATTTCAATTAAAACTGGTTCAATCAGTATTAAACAGGTTTATTACAGATATTCATGGAATTGGGCTACTTTTTGGATAGGGGCCGAGACTTTTAGGCGACATTTGGGATGCAGTTATAGCAACACTACATATCTGATCAAATAACAGTGTTTACACAGCCTGTGGTCAATTCATGGACTAGCATCCATCAAATAAACCATGGACTTAAGTCCATGAATAAACACATCTTCATTGACTGTCAAAATACTTTATAAAAGAATGAAAAGCTTTTTATTGTTTTAGGAAAGTTTTAAAGGCAAAATAGGAAAACACGTGGCTTTATTGATATAGTTACCCCTTTGAACGGTAGAAATCGGATGGATATTAATGAATTTATCGAATACCAATATTTTTTTCAGTACGTGCAAAGGGTATATTTTGCGTTATTATTTGTTCACGAATAATTCCATGATTCCTCTGGTCAAATAAACCAACAGTGCCAATCTCAACCGACACGACGGCAATATGGGGGGGGGGGGGGGGGGGGGGGGGGGGGATGGGATTTGACAAGGTTACAATCTCCATGTTAACTCTGTACTGTCAGTCCCCAAGTGACAGATGTGTAACCAATTCTATGTGGTAAAGTCTGACAACGTTGTAGGCCAGCTTTAAGTTGTAACACATTTGAATTCTAAAAACCCCTTTATTAAAGTTTCCTGAAACGACTGTAATGGAAACTAATTTGCTAACGGTCAGGGGTTGAGACCTTGGTTGACCTTTCAGGCCTATTGGCCAATCAGCGCTCTGTTTAAATTTTCGCGTGGGTTTTTGTCGGTCTTGTCAAGGAGTATATATAATAGGAGGGGACACTTAGCTCATTTGCATATTTGTCATTAATATGATTAACCCTGCATGACCCTATGCCCTGCTGTGAGAGGTCACAGATACCGCCCTCTAACCTGAGAGGGGACTTTTCTTTTGTTCTCATGCACAGCGTTGGCGATGCACTACCAAAACCCTATTGTATATTTCACGGACATAAATTATGCTAATGAGCTCATTAAATGACGTCACTCACATCATCGGGTTTTGCCGATGATTGAAATCCGTTGATTGAAATTCTAGGTCGAGTAAAATGATGTTCTAATTTGTTGTCTGTGAGCTTTTCTGATTTTTTTCCCGTATTGGAGTATTTTTTTATTGAAAATAGACAGTTCAAATTAAACGTTGGTTCCAAGTTCAAGTGACAGCACATGTATTAAAGGCGACAGCAAAGGCAATATGCAAGCAACATTTGAGAAAAAACGATGCCCGACTTTGCAAGAAAGTGTACGGGGAAGTGTACGGGTGAACATGACAAACCAAAACAGCCTAGTAAATAATCACCTCCGTGGCGCAATTGGTTAGCGCGTTCGGCTGTTAACCGAAAGGTTGGTGGTTCGAGTCCAGCCGGGGGCGTTGTTACTTTTTGCATTTAATGCAGATCGACAAATCACAGTAAAAATATAATATTGACAAAATCACAGACCACTTACACAAAAATCGCATCTGCGCATGCTCCTGTCGTGATCGAAATCTACCACACAAGCAATGGGCGAGTTTTATAAGTGCGATGAGCGACCGAGAAGTATAACAAAAGCGTACATAAAACAGATCGATTCGAAGCAGTAATTTGAATACATGAATTATGCAACACGTCACACAACGTCCAGTCTAACAATGATTGTGGACCTTATAAATGATGCAATGTTTTGTGTTCGAAAATGTCATCATTTTTTACCGTTCTTTCAAAAATAAGGAGTATAATCACATTATAAACACATTTTGTGCGAGAGTAACATACAAATATGGTATAAAATGGCAAAAATGGCACGATAAAAATCCGTTCGTTATAAATAAATGGATAAATGGTTAAATAATTAAACTATCACCAACCACACTCGTCGATCTCTGTGGCGTGCATCGTAGGCCATGTTGTTTGCAAACGGCAACACGGGTTCGATCCCCGGTGTATCCGTGAATGCCATGCTTTTTATATATTTTTAAACTTGACGGTGGATTAATGTAGCATCATATTTATGTCAATTTTTGTAAATTATAAAGGCCCATGCGTTTATAGTTGTTGTTTTTTCTATCATTTATCTCTTTGATTTATTTAATTTAATAAGTGATTTAATTTGATTTAATTTGAGTTCGGTTTGATAATGATAGCAAAACTTGTTGTAAAACCATTTTACCAGTCAGCGCAAGTTTGTGTACATCACGTTTAGTTTGTTATATCTAGGTTAATATACTATTTGTAGCTATATGTATACAAGAAGCAAACACATTTCCAAAAACAGAGAAACATGAGACACGGGACCGTTACTAACGTTAAATGTAATACCATTGCCATGATTACCAATTTAAGGCTCTTTTGGAAATCTGTACAACCGATGAATTTCTAGAAAATCGTTGATACAACTTCACTCAGGAAAGTCAGATCTTGTAGCAAAACAATAAGCTAGCTTTTTAATAAACGAATTGGGAGACGCAATGATGTCGAAATCTATGTGGAAAAGGGAATCAGATAACTATTGATAGACTCGATCAAGTCTTGTACCACTGAAGGGTGATTAGAGGTAATACACGTATCGGCGATGGGGAGCTAAAGTTTGTTTCAGAATATAAAAAGAGCAACACCATCAGAATATATCTTACTCTTAGGACAGCAGATTACAGAAAAAATATGCTCCGTTAAGGAAACACCGGCAATTTGGATACACATTGGAATTGTTTTGATAAATTGAAAGACAGATGTTTGGGCCTTCAAGTCCTGAAAGTTGCAAGGATTTGGGGTGATAGTTTTAAAGGTACAGCCTAATTTGCATAGAATTTGCATATTATTTTGTACTAAATGAATTTTGCATTTACACGCCATATATTCAAACTGACACGACATAACGACTTCTGGTAAATTGCAAGCTTTGGACAACATATCATGCTATCAAATAATACCAATATTGGGATAAAAAGTTGAAATCATCATGTTTATTTTTGCATAAATTAACCCGGTTTTTTGTTTTATTTCATTTGCACCATCTTCCGTTCCGTGTAATTACAACCTATTAAATAAATCAGAATATGTTTTTGGTTATTCTTAATAATCAATATAATTGGCGTTTTTGGTGAATATTTCAGGCCCGGAAGCCCTATAGAACTATATTTAGGCCACAAAAACTAACTCCTCCTTTTTTCACATTTTGACAATCGCCATAGAGTGCGTTAATGCCTGGTGGCCCTACATGTACTGAATACCTGTATTATCAATGAGCGCTGTGAAGCATTGTTCGTGTACTGTAGACAGACGGTATGCATTGCCGTACTCATGTACACAGGCATTTTTATGCTACGTTTGAATTTGTGCGGTAAAATTGTTCTCATAATATATGGTAACATTTCTATTTGTCAACTCGTATAATTGGGAAATCAATGGATACTGTTTAACTGTTTTCTATATAAATACTAGAATTTGTATATTATATTTAAAGATTAACAGTAAAGATGTAGTGAAATTTGCTGAAGTATTACTAGAAACGCTGTGGTACGGAGTCTCATCCGTGTCATTCGTGTCATTCTTGCAAGTTGCATCGCGTTGTAAAATACAAACATGACTATATTCACTCTTTGCGGCATTCTTAACGATCTAAAAGGTAAGCAGTATTTTCAAAATGTTATTAATAACTATATTCAGGGAATCTACTATTAGTCAACACAAGAATGAATCAGCGTTGTTGATAATTGATAGTCATATCTGGATTAATTTTTATTATTATTATTTTTTTATCTATTAGATAAGCATATACAAAACACCAGAAAACAGCTACCACTGGTTTCCAAATAGACACAAAAGCCTACACATGCAAAAACTTTGTGAACTCCGAAAATAACACAAGTAAAAAGCACATGAACTCCGAAATTGAGCCAGTTTACAATTGCCTGCAGATTTCACTTGTTCTTATAATAAATGAATAAATGGTGTAAGAAAAAGATTTATTTTTTTATCTAAAACAGATTTCCGCACAGATTTTCGCTGTGCAAATATCATCTAAATCAATTTGAAGTACTCCTTTAAATAAATTCCTCTACGCCTGTTCCCTTTTAAAGGTAGAAGCAATGACCAATAGCATCATTTCATATTCCTGATTCCTTGATGTTAAGGATTAGGTATAGGCCTACAAAATAATGATAGTCATCCATCATAATACACTACACATTGAAACCAGATTGATTACAAGATATTCATTAATTATGAAAATGGTAATGTCACCCAGCCACCGTATAGCTGTGTTGCCAAGTTGAAACCACTTACACATATTTATAGATAGGCCACTTGTTGATGTTTAATTAGCAGGTCGAAATCCACATATACGTCAAGGTCAACGCATAGTTTGTCCAGGCAAAAAATATGTAATGAATGTGACAGAAGAAAGAAATTTGAACCATTGACAATTACCGTTGAACTCAGTTGAACTAAAATATTATGATTGTAGCAACCCTAAAAGACCTGTCTAACCATGGTTTTGACTATCTGTGGTCTAACATTGATAGCTGCTTTGGAAGTATTCACCGGGACTCTTTCCTGGATTTTCTTAGTAAGTTCATCATCCTTTGAGAGGATATTTCCATATCGCCCGCCATATACTGCTGTGTTCCTTCTCTGTGTAACATGTATGAAGCAAATGCCCAAAACAATGCTTATGTCCTTAAAATATTAAGGGATCCCGTTATTTCTATCTTCCCTATTCAACAAAATACGTATAAGTTAATTACACATCTATTTCATTTATTACAATTATTCTAAATCACCTTAACCCATCCAGGTCTCGTTTTGTTTCTCCATCCAAGCTGGACCTACCAAAATACCTGTCTAGCCACAATGTTAACAAATAGGCAAATCAACACATTACAAGCATATCAAAACATTGGTCATTGTTTTGATTGTTTTAGGTTTGTCATTTGCGTGGCATATCTAGAGGTGGTTGGGCCATATGTCACTGTTTACAATTAAAACTACATCGGGTTGGGGAGACATAAATTCAATATTCAACATTCGGGCTTCGCCCTCATTGAATATGTGTAATATATACTAGCTATGGTAATGGGTTTGATAGTAGGCCTAAAGGTGAAACTTGAAATATTTTACGACTCAAGATGAATGAATGACATACAACGATCAGATACGACGGATACTATGTGACAGTTGAACATGTTGATTTGAGTCAGTAAATTAGAGTACCATTCTAAATCATCAATACCATGACGATTACGTTAAAGTATCAAAAACATAGCTTCTTATAATTTTTTTATAACATAAATCAACAATGTAATAATACGAGGGTAGTTCAATAAGTTGTATCTCCTACCTCATAACTTTGATAACTATTATAAAGCCAGTCTTATGAAATATTCCACAATTGTAGGTTTAATAAATCTCAGCTTCGAATTCATAACAAATTGGTCTGAGTAGCTTTGATTACGGGTTGTTTTCTCTAGAGATGAAGTGAAAGCCGAGCTGCCGAATGTACATTCAGCTTGACGGGAACGGATGAAAAACAGCAAAATATCTTCGGAGTACGGATTAGGCCTACTGATCATATGGCCAATTCTAAGAGACAGACATAGGCCTACCAATAATTGGTCAAGTAGCAGTTCTAAACTGCAGATATCTTTTCAACAGACTATAAACAATACTGATTTGGTAAGGAAAATATTCCCGCTGATTAGCCAGAAAAGCAGATCAGGACAACCCTTAAGTTTAACCCTTGGGAACACTGTACAAGTCATATTGCTTTTCATATGAAAGGAGAGATCCTCAATAATATACAGAACTAACTAAATGGAAAGATTCCAAGTTTCTCCAAGACCTTTTGTTTTCTACTATTGACTATCTTATTAATTATTCTGAAGGTTGCACATAAAGAAAACTCATAATAAATGACTATCATGTTAAAGCGTGTATTATGACCACATAATCCATAAATACATACGAGGCGTCACTATGGTATGACTATCGAATTGATATCTTACTATTTGCAAGCCTGCAAGAGTTAATATTGCTTACACTCTTATTTATAAATAACAATACCATATTACATTTAGATATCATCCATGATAAAAACCGTGCCCTTAAATCCAACCATACAATACGGAGAACAAGACGAAAAACAAGGATTATTTTGCGGATAATTAATTTTCCGTTTCTGTTGTACAAAATCTCTCTGGCTTTCACTGCATCCAACCAACAACAGATCAGATATCAATTTTCATTTACTATAATTGTGTAGCTATGATTCATAGCTATAGTTATAATCGATATCATGACAAATGTCATGAGGCTGCCATTCATATTAGCGATTTATGAGGGAGGAGGTAGAACTTCTTGAACGACCCTCGTACATAATAAGACCATAGGCCTACATGATCAAGAAACCAAGACACTTGTTGTTGATAACGATCCATTTCTACCATCAATGTTACCCCAGGCCAAAATCTGAACCATTGGACTAAGGATTGAAATGTAATATTAGCATTTAGTATTCAATTATCAAGAAATTATCAATAAGCAAATGATTTTCAATAAGCAAATCATCTTTATTTTATATTTATTTTAAAATCAGAATTGAGATTTAAGCACATTAATGTACATTGATTGCGTGTAACATGAGATGTGTGACTTTGAAATAATCATATTTTGAAGTTACCTAGGCCTATATGCAAGAAAATGATACAAGTAATATAATAACAGGGTTTGTTTGGGAATATATTGATATATATGTATGTAATTTTGTTGAGATAAAAAAAAGAGGGTGCCGATTATGTAATCATGAAAAATGTGTAATTGATTAAAAAAAAGAATAATAACTTTAAAAGATAAAGAAAAGGGGAAAAGGAAGATTTGGGCCTAATGCTCATGACAACACCGCCTATGAAGACGCATAAGAAACTTTTGACAAAGGTGAAATAAAACTATTGTGAAATAAAAGAGTCCAAAACAATATCTACATAAACATGATAAAGCTCGACATTGGATAAGTTTTCATGATTCTTTTGAAATAAATCAAAGATTCACTAATGATGTAGGCTATTCCGGCAGACAGTTCCAATTTAAATACCATGAGATGTAGCATTAATCGCGTGAAAGAATGGTGTTTTCAAGCATGTCAACAAGCCTGACAAGAGCGATAAAGGCTCTGGACACCTCCTTTAAATCTTGGTTTAGAATGGCGTAATGATGTAGTGTCTAAAGTTTACCATAGCTGCCTGTCACCGACTATTCTGATCAGGCGGCCAAATTTCATTTCTTTCCACTGTTTGATGTTGTCCATCAATGTCTTTGTTTCAACCTCCCCCCTCTTACCCCATCTGACCCTCATTGCAAAATAGCATTTGCCGGCTTCCATTTAACTTTTAACATGCTCAAACCACCATGAGTTTTCTCCTTTTCGTAACTGAAAGGAGATCTTATTTAATGCTCCTTACTTTTTTGGCTGATGGTATGCATTTATTTGTTCTCCGTCTGTGCATTCTACCCACCAGGAAAAATGGGGGAAAGGGAAAAGAGGAAAAGAAGGGGGAAAGGGAAAGAAAAGAGAGAGAAAAAGGAAAAAGGGAGGAAAAAGAAAAAGGAAAAGGAGAAAAAAGGGGAAAGAAAGAAAAGAAGAAAGGGAAAGAAAGAAAGAAAATTTCGCAGTACAAAAAGCACAACAGTCAACAAATTGTTGACTGTTGTATTTTTTGTACTTCGAAATGTTGTGACCGTGCGAATTTGTTTGACCCCTACCCCCCCCCCCCCACACTTACGTGAAATTCACGAGGTGACTGACTGGGGGAAAAATTGGGGCAACCTTTTACGAAAAATTCCGGGACGGAATTATTCTAACCAGGAATTGTTTTGGCTGTGCCCCCCTGACAACCAACCTCTGTTACGCCCCTGGTGTTACCAGTGCTTGTAGAAGCCTTATTCGTGATTTCAATGAGCTTTCCCTCCAGATGGGTTTCAACTTTTGAAGTAAAAAGGTTACAACAGCAATTCTTATTTTGATCTCCTGTTATGAGCATCATCTGTTATTGGTTTCTTCTTGATACTTGAACTGCCTTTAGTCTTTAATTCCAAAGTATGCTGTCACTTACTCATACTTTTTGGATCCCACCTTCACCACCTTACATTTTTCTACACTGATGTCCATACCCAGTTATTTAGCACTCCTTGTTAACGTTTTGAGTTCCTGCGTGTTGGGCCAGGTTCTCCATTCCCTCGAATGACAAATATCACAACATTTTGCCCGATTATTTGTTCCTAAATTTTTTTAAATTTATATTTACATAAATCTAAAGCAATTGTTTTAAATGGGATTCTAAAGTTATATTCTTAAACATATGAAATTGTGTATTTAATGTTAACCAGCCATATAAAAATGTATACACTATAGTACACGACAACTACATGTATCACTATAAATGGTTATGTATGGGGTTATGTATAGGCTATGTGTACTTGCGCACCCGCCAATTTGAGGACATTTGTCTATACCAGCCGGAAATGTGAGGACAAAAAATAAATGTGAGGACATTTTTCAAGTCCTCGAAGTTTTCATGCATAAAAACGTATAGGAGTATAGTGTCCTCAACCCTAGGGTGTATGACCCTGTCCATTAGACGTCAATATACATAACCTACTTTTGTCCTCACATGTATGGTGACATAAATAATGTTGTCCTCAGATTGACTGTAATTTCTATACTTTTTATAACGGGTATATTTAAATGTCCTCATATGGGTTGATGCTCGACTATAGATGTATGCCATTATGGGAATCGCTATTGTGTAAAACATCGATTTGATATTTAGTATACCATCCACAACCACCATTTGTATATGACCACTAAATTGCATATTAAAGACAAGAATCTATGTCAATACCATAATATGGCAAACTTATGAAGAAGAATGCTCATATTTTGCACATTTGATGCTTATGGTGCCATTGTTTAAAACAGGTGACGCAATTTACTGACAAAAAACTTGAAACAGTTACAAATTTAGCCTTAAAATCGAAAAGTGTATCGAAAGTATCGGTCTCACTCATTGGATCCTTAAAATATGCTTTTCTAACCTACAGCGATCACATTAAAAGGATGTTAGGCTTAATTCCTGTGTCATAGCACTCACATTTAGAAGTATGAATAGAAATATCTAAATATCCTCCATTTTGAACATGTTGAACACCATTTTGTGTAAGACATCGCGAATTAATTTCAATGTAAGCTGCCATGCCGTGTTTGACACTACAATTAAAGGAGGTGTCCCGCAAGCATAAAAGTGTGCATTATATGTTAGAAATATAACTATCGAGCCCAACTTTTGTAATGATATAGAAGAAAACACCACACTTATGACAAAAACAAATAAAAACCGCAATCTCTCAACATGCCCTTTTTAAAATTCGCGGCGATCAAAAGTCCCAGTGTCGATGATGTCATAGTTGTACAATACACATGCGCAAATTTGAGCACCGATACCCATGACGTCATCGACACCGGGACTTTCAATCGCCGCGAATTTTAAAAAGTGCATGTTGAGTGATGGCAGTTTTTATTCATTTTTGTGACTAGTACGGTGTTTTGTTCTATATAATTACGTAACTTCGACTCGATAATTATGTTTCTAACAAATAATGCTCAATGTTGTGCTTGCGGGACCATTCCTTTAAAGTGGCTATTGTAACGCATGGGCTCATTTACTCATTATTATACAGTCCGCTATACATGTACATGTATACTGTATCTTCAAAACTGTAAAAACACAGAATTGCTGTTTTCTACCACAACTATCTCAGTATTTGCCGTACGACCACCACATTTGACATGGACAATCAGAACTCATATCTTAATCATACAATTAATAAAAACTATTGTTTGGTATTTCTATAATAAGTGAAAATGTTAGGTCATTTTCAAAAAAATGACAAAAAATGTAGATATTTATGTTAAAAATCTATCTTTAATTTAAATTCAAAATTTATTTTGACATATACTAACAGTATGTACGCTGATCTTCAACTTAGAAAAAACAGCATGGTTCTGTGTTGTTTTGTTTTCCTGTTACAAGGGTTAGTTCGTGTATTCATGGCGACAGGAAAATTATGCAAATTTGATGTTAATGATACTATTGTTTCAAAATCAATGACCCAGATTTGTGCAACTTTTAGTGGCAGACACTTCAAACTGTCTTTTTTAATATTAGCACATTAATTCCAATGTGTATCGTAATTGCCGGTTCCCCTATTGGTACCGTGGAATCTGCTCCCCTATCTGTACAACACACATGTTGATGGATACTCGTTTGAAAATAACCCGCCAGTGTATAGATCATTCTTTTAACGCTTGTATTCAAAGGGTTGCTTGAAGGTCGTGCATTGACTTGATCTGAACAACGAATAATATGGGAGCTAAAACCTTTTGTTATGGGCACGCATGAGTAAAGTGGATTCTCTGTATAATAAAACAAGATTTCTTATTTAAGATCTGGAATAAAGGTTACCAGGGGACATTCGCTTCAACGATGCTCCTATGCGTACGTCAACTGAAAGCCTGGTCCGATGGTATGCTCAGAGGCGCCATAGCCAGCACTCGGAACACCATCAGAAACAATTGATTTTGTTCTTTCTTTTGAAGATATGTGCATATTGTCTCATTCAGTATAGCGCAATCACATGTGGCACTACTTCAGTAGATAAGCGCATGTATAACCGTGGTGGCAGTGCTAATAGCGCATAGTTACGTGTGCCATTACTACTATTATACGCATGTCACACTACATTCACACGAGGCATTACTAGGTGTGCTAAGTTAGCACATGTGTATGCGGTGGCGCGCTATCGTCAGTAGATAGCGCATAGTCACATGTGGCAAGTTACTATGTGCTATTTTAGTAGACAGCGCATGCGTCACATGTGGCATTACTAGTATTTAATATGTGTGCAAGAATTTTTAATTCAATGTGTGCTACATGTATCCTTCAGCTAGATAGCGCATGTATCACGTGTAAATGTGTGCTATTCAGTAGAATACTAACGTTAGAGACGGTTATAGCATATAATAATAATAATAAATGTTAATAATAATAACACACAGCGCATAAAGCAACGGCACCAATGCGCTTTACAAACAAATGATCAATATCTTAAAAAACTACACATACATTAAAACACATGATAATAAGATTATAAATATATTCAATGCAAAGAACACCTAAAAAAATACAAACAAATTTGTTAAAACAGCCATAGGAGAAAAATACAGTCAGCTGCTATTGATAAAAACATTGCGATTTAAAAGTCAATAAAACATCAATTATGACAAGTTATATGCAGTTTAAAAAAATATACGTCTCACAGGGCCGGGCCGGCCAGGGAAGTGCTCCCGCGCGGTCACAATCAGGTGAGGTGTTTCGTAAAGCGGTATTATTGTGTGTTTTTAATTATCATCCAGTCCGGGAACATTAAAATCAAATCACATGGCACTACTTCAGTAGATAAGCGCATGTATAACCGTGGTGGCAGTGCTAATAGCGCATAGTTACGTGTGCCATTACTACTATTATACGCATGTCACACTACATTCACACGAGGCATTACTAGGTGTGCTAAGTTAGCACATGTGTATGCGGTGGCGCGCTATCGTCAGTAGATAGCGCATAGTCACATGTGGCAAGTTACTATGTGCTATTTTAGTAGACAGCGCATGCGTCACATGTGGCATTACTAGTATTTAATATGTGTGCAAGAATTTTTAATTCAATGTGTGCTACATGTATCCTTCAGCTAGATAGCGCATGTATCACGTGTAAATGTGTGCTATTCAGTAGAATACTAACGCTAGAGACGGTTTTAGCATATAATAATAATAATAAATGTTAATAATAATAACACACAGCGCATAAAGCAACGGCACCAATGCGCTTTACAAACAAATGATCAATATCTTAAAAAACTACACATACATTAAAACACATGATAATAAGATTATAAATATATTCAATGCAAAGAACACCTCAAAAAATACAAACAAATTTGTTAAAACAGCCATAGGAGAAAAATACAGTCAGCTGCTATTGATAAAAACATTGCGATTTAAAAGTCAATAAAACATCAATTATGACAAGTTATATGCAGTTTAAAAAAATATACGTCACACAGGGCCGGGCCGGCCAGAGAAATGCTCCCGCGCGGTCACAATCACGTTAGGTGTTTCGTAAAGCGGTATTATTGTGGTGGTTTTTTATTATCATCCAGTCCGGGAACATTAAAATCAAATCACATCAAACTTTTTTGGATAATGTGTATCGTCAATATCAATATTGTCTGCTTGATCTTACCATGGGATACCAAAGAATGACTCCGCGGCCGGCTAGAACATCGGGAACTTTTCCTAAGGCTTTTATGGAGCCCGGGGGACAGATATACTGTTGATTAGCGCATCACAAGAAGTTCTGTCACTTGCATTGCAGTACATACTCAATCGGAACTTGTCAACGATTTTGGTGGACAAACCAAAGAAATCGCACGCATGCGTAGAAAAAAATGAAGTCCCCTTCTAGGTTAGAGGGCAGTAGAGAGCCTTTTCGATTTTCAGACGATGCCGGACGTACGAATATTTGATAGGTTACATTCGGTGGGGGGACGTTAGGATCCGTCCGCCACTGAATACCGCGGTTTCGTCAATGTTTATACGAACACATTTCACTCCCAGTTTAAAATGTTGAAAAACATCGTGTCAGGTATAACAGCGATTATTTTATACTCTTGAATCTTGTGCGTACAATGATTCTATACATGTGACACCGGTCAGAAGAGATTCATCATTGACTTGTTGAGCACTAACTACACGGTAAAACGCGTCACTATATTTGTATCAATATTTTTCAACTTTCCCGTGCCGATAATACTAATTAGTCAACATTTTGGCTTCATGTTTAATCCACGGTTCAAATAACCGATGCCTATAATGGTTATAGCTTAACTGCTATTTTAATTTCCAATAAAAAAACTATTTAGTCTTTGGATCGCCGCAAATGAGCTGTCCAAAGCGCGGGGGGGGGGGGGGGGGGGGGGTCTACGAAAATCATACGTAGTCTGTGCCTCCCACGTTTGATTTTAGTAGAAGAAACATAAGTGCATGTGCCTCCTTTCTATACCTGCATCATATGCAAAATTAACACCCGATCGGTATACCAAAGTGAAATGTCTACCGATCAGTATAGGCCTACCCTTGTACATACCCTTGTATATACAAACAATAAACAGAAGGTAAGTAGAAAATTGGGTTCTCAAAAGTGTAATAAATTAACCAAAATTGGGTTCTAAGTGTATTTTAATCAATAAACCTATCTAACAAAGTACGGGCCATTCTATACCATCAAAGAGGGGGCATAATAAAAACCTTTTTGATTGCCACCCATCGATATACCAAATTTCGCTATGCTTATCTAGAAACACTGGCATGAAGACGTGTATCGGCGATTGCTCCGGAAATCGAAGCATAATTTGATGGATTTTAGTGCATAGAACCGAATTTCACCGAGTTTTTGCAAGTATCACTAGTAGAACTAAGTAGTAGAGAATGTTGTGGCAAGGGTTGGGGGTCCCAAATCCAAGTTTATTATGTTAATGGCACTCTGATTTCAGCATTTCACGAACTGTTACCAAATCCAAGATGGCGACCAATGTAAACAATGACATCGCGGCGGGAGATCCAAAACCCAAAAACTCACTCAAGTTTACACTCAGTCAACATGGACTAATCCCATTAACTGATCAGAAGCAAGCTCAAAAGGCCAACGATGATGAAGAAAATATGCGAGTTTGTGGGAAATGTGATCATGAATTTCACGACTATAAGCTTGAAAGTGGAAGTCCCTCAGCAGTTATTTGTGATATCTGCAAAACCTCCTATCATCAGAAGTGCGGTGGCCTATCAGATGAACTATTCAAATTGGTCAAGAAATTTGGTATGCAAGGTTCTCACGAGATTCCCTGGCACTGTAGAGTTTGTAAGAAGTACGCCAACACATTAATGGGAGAAATGGTAGACTTAAGAAGACGACAGGATAACCTAGAAAAGGAAGTAAGCCAAATGAAAGACCAACTGAAATCATTAGCAGAGGACAACCAAAACACGAGCCACGATGACCAGAGCTTACACAAAGCAGTGAAAGAAGTACTTGAACAAGATAAACGTCAAATGAACATCGTTATTAGTAACATGCCAGAAATCACCAAAACTAGTACATCGCGTGCTGTGCTGAAATCTGTTAAAGACTTGTTCCAAGGTAAGCTTGATGTACACGGCAACGAAGTAGATAAAGCAGACATCATCCCAACAGAAAGGCTCAACCTTGTTAAAGTCCAGATGAAATCCAAGAAGGCAAGACGATCAGTGCTAATGAATGCAAAGAACTTGCGAGACGATGAAGTTTATGGAAACGTCTACATCAAACCTGATCTTACCTACGACCAAAGACAGAAAGAAGCCGAGTTACGACAAGAACTTCGAGTCCGCAAAGATGAGGGTGAAAAAAACTTGAGGATTGTGAGGGGGAAAATAGTAACAAGAAGATCCTCCTCACCGGAACCCCAATAAAACCAAACCAAAAGAATGCACATGTAAATAAAGCACCAAGCACCACCAAGCGTCCAAATCAGTCGCCTACACAAAAACCTTTGAAGGAAAGTCACCTCAAAGTGTGCTCGCAGACGTACACAAATAAATCCTACACCAAACGGTCCGACTCAAGTCAAGAAACTGGAAAGAAAGACAACATTCCAGTAGACAAAGTCAAGGCAAGTAGCAGCATGGCCAGCAGTCACAAGAATGGATCCAACAAGAAAGTTCATCCAAATGACTCAGGCAAGAAATGCAAAAACACTTTAACACATAACTGTTCTACACAAGCGCAAGCGGGTGTTAGAAAGAAACTGAAATGCACGTTCACCAACGCACAAAGTCTAGTAAGCAAAAGAGACCATTTACAAGGTTATATTGTTCTGGAATCACCAGACATAGTAGGAATAGTAGAAACATGGCTAACCGGTGACGTAGCAAATGCCGAATTGCAGATCCCTGGCTACCAAATTACCAGATTAGACAGACGGAACAAAGCTCATGGTGGAATAATACTGTATACAAGGGATGGTATCGAAGTACAACTCCGTGAGGATCCAGAGTTATTGGAATACGAGGAAGCGTTATGGTGTGACATCTCATGTCAAGGTACAGAACTAGACCTACTACTAGGAGTTGTATACAGAAGCCAAAACAATACCAATGAACAGAACGACAGTCTCAACCATGTTCTTAAACACCTAGGAAATTATCGCAAAGATATTATGGTCATAGGAGATTTCAACTACAGAGAGATTAAGTGGGAAACCATGGAAGCAGGATCGGGAAGAGCGGAAGCATTCCTTGACGTAATCCTGGACAACTTATGGTCCCAACATGTGACAAAGCCAACAAGACTGAATTCACTACTCGACTTGGTTATTACCTCAGACCCCGATACAGTCGACGAAGTACACGTCCAAGCACACCTAGGCAACAGTGACCACAACATTATAAAGTGGGACATGAACTACCTAGTTGAGCCAGAGAATTCAGCGCCAAAAAGAGACTTTAAAAATGCCAATTATGACAACATGAGAGATCAAATGAAACAAGTCAACTGGGAAGGCGACCTCGACAATAAATCAGCAGAACAAGCATGGAATCTTACCAAAGACAAACTTCAACAAATGATCCAAGACCATGTACCAATGAAACAACCTGCTAGAAAAAAGAAGGCACTCTGGTTGACGAAGAAAGCTCAACGAGCTATTCGCAAGAAACAAAGAGCATGGAGAAAATACCAAAACAGAAAGACAACAAAGACCCTGGAGCATTATGCAAAGTGTCAGAGAGAAGCAAAGCATGAAGTAAGGAAAGCTAAAAGAGACTTTGAGAAGAAACTGGCACAGAACATTAAAGAAGATTCCAAAAGTTTCTACGCGTATGTAAGATCGAAACAAAAAGTGAAAGACAGCATTGGACCACTTAAAACAGATGCAGGAGAGACAATACCACCTGGCCAACAAACAGCAGATGTGTTAAACAACTTCTTTGCCTCGGTCTTTACAGAAGAGAAACAAGAAGTACCCTCAATAGAACCTATCTTCAACGGCCCTGCTGATGAGAAACTGCAAGATTTCACCTTCACTATTGACTGTGTGCGAGAGAAACTAGAAAAACTCGACCCATCAAAATCTGCAGGTCCAGATGGAATCCCACCTTCACTTCTGAAAGAACTAGCAGCCGAACTGAGCACCCCACTCACCTACATCTTTAACCAGTCTCTAGCAGAAGGGGTTGTCCCAACCGATTGGAGAACGGCGCACATCGTACCAATATTCAAGAAAGGTTCTAGAGCAAAGCCAGGCAATTACCGCCCGATAAGCCTCACATCGGTCATTGGCAAAGTCATGGAAAGAATCATCAAAGATCAAATAACCGACCACCTGGAAAATCACAACTTGCTCAACAACACCCAACACGGATTCAGGAAAGGAAAGTCCTGCACAACCAACCTGCTGGAATACCTTGAGACAATCACCAAGTTAGTGGATGAAGGCACCCCTGTTGATGTAGTATATCTTGACCTAGCCAAAGCCTTTGACACAGTGCCACATAACAGACTCCTCGCTAAGATCAAGTCGCATGGTATTGATGGAAAACTACTACTCTGGATCCAGGCCTGGTTAGCTGACCGAAAACAGAAAGTTGTCACTCAAGGAGCAGAATCTGGATGGAAACAAGTGACCAGCTCGGTGATTCAAGGATCAGTCCTAGGCCCACTCTGCTTCTTGATCTACATGAATGATTTGGAATGCGGTGTCAGTAAAACCTCCACTGTAAGCAAGTTCGCTGATGACACAAAATTAGTCCACCCAGTAAGTACAGACAAGGACATAAAGGACATGCAACAGGACATAGACCACCTCCAAAACTGGGCTGATGATTGGCAGATGAAGTACAATGCTGATAAATGTGGAGTCATGCATTTAGGATACCACAACACTCACCACACTTACCACCTCGGCGACACAGAACTGAAAGAGACAACGGAAGAGAAAGACCTGGGAGTCCTTGTAAACAAGTCGCTCAAAGTCTCCTCACAGTGTGCAGCTGCAGCCAAGAACGGTAACAGAGCGTTGGGCATGATTAAGCGAAACTTTGCTTACAAAAGCAAAGAGGTAGTGATGAAGCTCTACAAGTCCCTGGTTAGACCCCACCTGGATTATGCAATACAAGCATGGAGCCCACACATGGAAAAAGACAAGAAACAACTTGAGAAAGTCCAACGACGAGCTACCAAACTAATACCCAGCCTGAAAGACCGACCGTACGAGGAACGCCTATCACAACTGCACCTGACCACATTAAATGTAAGAAGAGAAAGGGCAGACCTCATACAAACGTATAGAATCATGAACCAAATCGACACAATAGACCCCAACAAAATGTTCAAAAAGGCTGAGCATCAGAGCACGAGAGGACACTCACAGAAATTTGCCAAGTCCAGGTCCAGACTCGACATCCGCAAATATTTCTTCAGCCAAAGAGTAGTGGATAGATGGAACAAATTACCTGAGAGTGCCATCAAAGCCCCCACACTCCTCTGCTTTAAGAAGAATTTAAGTCACTTGGGTTTTTAATGGGCCAGCAAGCCCCCTTAACCCTGCCACACTTCTCATCGATTACTACACAGATGAAAGGTGTGGTCTTCAAGGTATGTTCAAGGTATGTTTATTACCGAAACGAACTTCGCAATTGTGAACCGCGCACTTTCGGTACTAAAACCGAGTTAAACTCCCGCGGAATCTGAACTATCATTTCAAGAGTGATCTTGAGGTCAAATGTAAGTCTTTTTTGGAGATTAATGTCTTGAAATATTCCTAATAATACAATCTGTCTTACTAACTTATTAAAACCAGTCTCAGACATTTACAAGCAGAGTATTTCACATGGGAAGTTTGCAATTGTTTCAATATCGAAAGTGAAATGTACAAAAGTAGCGTTACATTGATCTGACAAACAGCTGTCTTAAACAGCGAAATTACAAAATTGTCACATATTCAGATAAATGAGGGTTTTAGTCATTATTATTTCCTAAATCGATTTTACGACGTGACCATTTAAGTAGATAAAAACAGATTGTAAGAGAGAGTAAAATTTGGAACCATTGGTATTTTGTCCATTGTCCATTCCTATGCGATCGCATTATATTTTGATGTTTGTGCGGATTGCAGGCTTTGTGCATAGGAGGGACATCTTTCGAGGGAAATATTTTTCAATTTATGAGCTAAATAACTGTGATATCCTTTTTATCTAACAGAATAAATGATGTTTTTGCATCATGTGGCTCTAGAAACAGAATTGATGAAGTGTTTAAATCTCACGGATATAACTAGTCACCCTTGATAGCTCAGATGGTAAAGGGTTCGCTTGAAGAACGAGAGGTCTGGGGTTCGAAATCGATCCTTCTGCTCTGCACATTTTCATATGATTTATTTTTTTCTCGTCAAAATCATTTTTTGTGTGTGATTTATTTATGAATGTTTGGTTCATTTCTTTTTCATAAGTTAACAGATCCCCACCATTCTAGTATAAATAATCCCAAAGCAACAAACAAACCTCGGCATAGTGCTCGGGATCAGAGAGACTTTAAAGTTGTATTGTATTTCCTGGTATAAAAGACACGACGTATTTTTTTCATATACACACGGAGTCACGGACGGCCCGATGTGACGTTTA
Organism: Ophiura sarsii; assembly: GCA_035610835.1. Classification (NCBI taxonomy): domain Eukaryota; kingdom Metazoa; phylum Echinodermata; class Ophiuroidea; order Amphilepidida; family Ophiuridae; genus Ophiura; species Ophiura sarsii. Next base: position 54,775,031 of record CM069447.1, on the reverse strand, counting down.
GAAGATGGTTTTCATGACAATGTTTTGCTGCACTTACACCTGATTTTCCTCATTATGCGTAATGTGTCTAGTGAAACTAATATTTGAGCGGGTGAAGGGATAACCTGAGCACAATCGCACCCAGACTGAATATCGGGTAAGAAACATGGTCATCATAAATCATCATAAAACAATCATAAATAAATTAAAAACCCAACAAAATTGATTTTGATGAGAGAAAAAAAATCCGTGACATTGTGCAGGATCGAACCCCGGACCTCCCGTTCTTCAAGCGAGCGCTTTACCATCTACGCTATCAAGGGAAACTAGCTATAACCGGGAGATTCAAACACTTATTTGTCAAGTGCCAAATTTTGGTCACTACAATTGAGCTTCACATCGGGCTTCAAATGATGCGGCAAAAATCGTCTTAAACACTATTACTATTTCAAACACGAAGGATATCAAACAACTCATTATAATGTGCCACTGTATAGATGGATTTTTTACGACGTTGTAAAATAAGGGATTTACGGACGTTTTCATCTAAAATTGGCTACCATTTCTTCCAGTTCATGTCAGTTTTTACGCCGATGCAGTAGCATGAAATCTCACATTTCGGGTCGTTGGCGTCTGAATATATTGATTCGATAAAACAGTATGAAGTAAAATAGATGTATGCTTCATTGTAGGTTAGTGGGTAAACGATCAGCGGTCTCCTTTTGTATATATTTCGTCCTAAATAAGTGTTAGTTATTTATAAATAGGTGATCGACTAAATTTGAATTTTTCGTGTTTACATTAGGACGCCCTCGTACCTAATACTTTGGGGTCAAATCGAACTTGCGTTCCGACTATACAAGATGCCATTTATTGTGTTCGAAATGTCAACGTTTTTACCATTCTTTCCAAAATAAGGAGTATAATCACATTACAAACACATTTTGTGCGAGAGTAACATATAAATATGGTTTAAAATGTCAAAAATGGCACGATAAAAATCCGTTCGTTATAAATAAAAGAATCAATGGTTAAATAATAAAACTGACACAATTGCACTCGTCGATCTCTGTGGCGTGCATACGTTGGCCATATCGTTTGCAATCGGCAATCACGGGTTCGAATCTCCGTGTATTCGTTGTTGTTTTCTATTTTTTTATTTAAATTTAAACTTGATTGTGGATGTATGTAACGTCATTTTTATGTCAATTTTTATAATTTATAAAGGCCGCCAATGCTTTTATAGTTTTTTTCTATTCTTTTTTTAATCTATTTTTCTATCTATCATTTATCTCTGGATTTATTTAACTTTATAATCTAAACAAATTAAAATGCGTAAAACAATATATTATTGCTCGATAAATAAGTGATTGAAGTTGAGTTCACTTTGATAATGATAGCAACACTTGTTGTAAAACCATTTTACCAGTGTGCCCAACCATTTCTCCTTTGCACACTTTGTTTAAAATACATTCAGAGATGTCATTTTTATAGCTTGTTATAGCTAGGCTAATATACAACTGTAAGCTATTTGGATACACAAAGCAAACACATTTCCAAAACAGGCCATAGCCAATCGTACAACATTAGAAAGGAGACCGTTTATACCAATGTAAAATCTACCATGATTACCATTTTTTAAAATCTGTACAACCGATGAATTTCTAGAAAATCTTTGGTACAACTTCATTTCAAGAAAGTTAGTTCTTGTACCAAATTTAGCTAGCTTTAATAAACGAATTGGGAGACGCAATATTCATGTCGAAATATATGTGGAAAGGCAATCAGACAACTATTGATAGACGCGATCAAGTCTTGTACCTTTGAAGGGTGATTACGGGCACGTATGAGTAAAGTGGATTCCCTCTATAATGAACCAAAATTTTAATTTCAGTGCCAAAGATCTTGAAAAAGGTTACAGGGGACATTCTCGCTTCGACGATGCTCCTATGCGTAGGTCAACTGAAAGCCCGGTCCGATGGTAGACTCCGAATCTCCAGAATCTTAGGAGATATGTACACATTTTCTCATAATACTTTGTGCTGCTACGCTTCCAATCATTAGATGGTTATAGCATATGCACGGCGCAAAGTGCACGGTGTCTCATTTAGGCCCACAGGCCGGGCGGGCTAGAGAAGTGCTCAGAACCGGGACTATATTAACAATACACTCAACTTTAAAAAAATTAAACACCGGATTCTACTGTCGCTCTGTTACGGTCGTATAGTCGGCCCCCGGATTCCACCGTCACTCTGTTGCAAGTAAGTGTAGGCCCTATATTCGCCACAACATGTGGGCACTACCGTATAGTTTTATTGACTGTACATCATGCCTTTCGTCGGTATACAACTCGGACTTTTTACTGTCTGATAAGTCCACCCCCCCCTCCCTATGGCCCTGTTTAAAGCTGGCTACGCCACTGATTCGCGCATGTTGGATGTGCCGGCCCGCCGCGCGCCAGTGGTCCGCATTGCGGCGCGTTATTGGTCACTCTCGATCATTGTTCGGCGTGGCCCCTCGCTACACGGCTCGATCCTCATGGCGGCATTATTATCACATCAAACCACTTCTGGATGTTATCATCAATCAATGCATTGTCGGCTGCTTTAGTCAAAATTAAATATTATATACCAAGGGATATACAACTGTCACTGGATATACCCACTTTGCCTATCTGTGATATACCATTGAACCGTCAACGCCTGAATCTTTTCCGTGAACTTTTCCTGATTGGGCTTTTCCACCCCAAACTGGCCGGAGCCCGGGGGTTAGATCTACGGTTGATTAGCGCATTACAAGAAGTTGTGTCACTTGCCATGCAGCACATACTCATTAGGCATTTGTCCACAATTTTAGTGGACAAATCGAAAGCGATCGGACGCATGCGTAGAAAAAAAGGTTGTCCCCTTGACTCTCCAGAGGGCCTTTTCGATATTTAGACGATGGCGGACATAGGTTCGTGTGACGAATATTCTAGGTGAAATTCGATGTGGGAACGCTCGGACTGTAGGGAACGATGATATTTCTGACTTCAACAGCGCCAGGGCATCGTTCGGGGACCGTTTGATTATCACTCAGGTCGTGTCAGTAAGAAAATTAGGTAAAACACTCCGACATAACATTGAAATCAACGGAGATTCAAAGATTACGGCCGTTCGTGTCCACTATGGTCTGGTACTTCTCATTTTCGACTTCACAAATGACGTATATTCATTGATATGATTATTCATTGTATATTCATGACCGTCTATGCTTTCGGCGATTCGAACAATACAGTGTCAGGCGCCTGGTCCAGGGGTTGGTCTTGTTTCGTGTTTCCTTCATTCTGCATTTCGGCAAGGAGTATATATAATAGGAGGGGACACTTAGCTCATTTGCATATTTGCTCATTAATATGATTAACCTCGTGAACCCAGTCAAAGGTCGCCTCGAAGAGTCGAGGGGACTTTTCTATTGTTCTCTAACGACAGCGTTGGGACAGCGCATGAAGTTTCTTGTACAGAGTTGGCGATGAGCGATTGAGAAGTATAACAAAAGCATACATAAACAGATCGTAACATGAATAATGCAATGCAACAGGTCACACAACGTTCAGTCGAGCGACCGTATAAACAGTATACAAGATGCCATTTATTGTATTCGAAATGTCAACGTTTTTACCATTCTTTCCAAAATAAGGAGTATAATCACATTACAAACACATTTTGTGCGAGAGTAACATATAAATATGGTTTAAAATGTCAAAAATGGCACGATAAAAAGCCGTTCGTTATAAATAAAAGAATCAATGGTTAAATAATAAAACTGACACAATTACACTCGTCGATCTCTGTGACGTGCATACGTTGGCCATATCGTTTGCAATCGGCAATCACGGGTTCGAATCTCCGTGTATTCGTTGTTGTTTTCTTTTCTTTTAAAAAAATAAAATAAAATAAAACTTGATTGTGGATGTATGTAACATCATTTTTATGTCAATTTTTATAATTTATAAAGGCCGCCAATGCTTTTATAGTTTTTTTCTATTCTTTTTTTAATCTATTTTTCTATCTATCATTTATCTCTGGATTTATTTAACTTTATAATCTAAACAAATTAAAATGCGTAAAACAATATATTATTGCTCGATAAATAAGTGATTGAAGTTGAGTTCACTTTGATAATGATAGCAACACTTGTTGTAAAACCATTTTACCAGTGTGCCCAACCATTTCTCCTTTGCACACTTTGTTTAAAATACATTCAGAGATGTCATTTTTATAGCTTGTTATCTATCTATCTATCTATCTAGCCTATTTCACTCCACTGCAGAAGGAAGGCCTCTTCATCAATTTTCCATTTCACTCTGTCCTGAGCTGTCCTCTTCCAAGTAACGTTGCCATACTCTATGATGTCGTCTATCCACCGTCTGTTTGGCCTGCCTCTTCCTCTGGTGAATGCTCTGGGGATCCAGTCTGTTAATTTATGAGTCCATCTGTTGTCTTTCCTCCTGGCTAGATGGCCAGCCCATCTCCATTTTTTTGATTTTATTTCCAGTATGATGTCCCTCACTTTTGTTTTCTTCCTTAAATCTGTGTTGGTCACCCTGTCCCTTCTTGTAACGCCAATCAATATCCTTTCCATTGCCCTCTCAGTGACTTTTAGCTTCTTCTCCAATCTCTTAGTTGTTGTCCATGTTTCTGAGCCATACGATAGCACTGGGATGATACACTGGTTGAAAAATTGGTCGCTTTAGTGACAAAGGTAGCTCTTCATCACGAAAGATAAAGCTGAGCTTACCAAACTTCACCCATGCTAGCTGTATCCTTCTGTTCACTTCCCCTGCTGTTTCATTTTCCAGAGAAATCTTCTTGCCCAGGTATATATAACTGTCCACTCTTTCTATGGTTTTTCCTTGAACTGTTATAGCATAATCTTTCAGCTTGTTGCACATCATCACTTTTGTCTTCTTGATGTTCATGTTAAGTCCAGCCTTGTTGCTCTCTTCACTCAGTTCTCGGATCATCTTCTGCAATTTCTGGGGCTCATGGCTGAGAAGTAGGATGTCATCTGCAAATCTGAGATGGGTAAGGTGTTCACCATTGACTATAACTCCCATACCTTGCCAATCCAGGTTTCTGAAAACATCCTCCATGGCTGCAGTGAATAGCTTTGGGGAGATTGGATCACCTTGTCTCACACCTTTCAGAATTTTGAAGGCTTCGGTTGTGGTGCTCTCCAGGTGGATTCTAGCACTTGGATCCTTATAGATTGCCTTGATTAGGCGGATGTACTTTTCATCACTGACCTGCTTTTCCAGCGCATTTAATAGAGACTGGTGGTCTAGACTGTCAAATGCCTTCTCATAGTCTACAAAACCGAGACATAAATTGAAGCGATATTCTTTCGACTTCTCTATAACCTGGCTCAATGTTTGAAGATGGTCTGATGTCCTGAATCCTGCTCTAAAACCTGCTTGTTCTCTGGGCTGGTTTTCATCAAGCTGTTTCTCAACTCTGGCAAGAATAATTCTTGTAAAGACTTTGTACATGTGAGGCAGCAGGCTGATAGGTCTATAGTTTTTTATGTCCTTCATATCCCCTTTCTTGAACAATATAACAACCTTTGATTCGTTCCACTGGGTAGGCACTTTCTCAAGTTGCATGATCTTGTTGAACAGTTTGGTTAGGATTGTTACAGTTTCTTCTCCTCCTAACTTGAGAATGTCTGATGTTAATTGATCCTCACCAGGAGCCTTTCCTTTCTTCATCTTGTTTACTGCACTCTCCACTTCTTCCTTGAGAATAGGTGGAACATTCTCTGCTTTTCTACTCCAGTGTTCGTTCTGTCTCCAGTCTGGTTTGTCTGTGTTGTATAGTTCTCTGTAGAATTCTTCAATGGTCTTTGTTATTTTTACTTTGTCTGTAACTTCTGATCCATCCTTTGTTTTAATTGCTGCTAGCAGCTTCCTCCCTTCTTCCAATTTCCTATTGATGATTTTTGGTCCTTTGTTACTTTCTAGTACTTTCCTCACCATTTTAGTTCTGTACTTTCTCTTTTGATTTCGACGCATCTTACGGATTGTCTTATTTAGTTCAGTGTATTCTATCTGGTTACGGGGTGATATCCGTCTGAGGGGTTTCAGAGCTTTCCTTTTCTCATTGAGTTTACGAATGTCTTCTCTCTCCGGATCTGTGTTGTTTACTATTTTCTTCTTTTCTTTTGCCAGCTTCTCTGCTTCCTCCATGAATGTATTAGCAATTTGATCATAGAGTTGGTCAAGTGGTCCATCTTCAGCTAGATCTTCTAGTGCTGCGAATCTGTTGTGAAGTTCCAGTTTGAATTGCTGTTGTTTGTTGGAGAGCACTTCTATATCAATATGTCTCTTTTTGGTTCTTTTGGTCCTTCTCAGCCTCTCCATCTTCTTATTTATCCTCACTTTGGCTCTGACAAATCGATGGTCACTTCCCATGTCAACCTTCGGTACTGTTGCAACATCCCGTAATATTCTTTTGTGGTCACAAATGATGTAGTCTATCATGTTGTGAGTTGCTCCGTTTGGGCTTTCCCAGGTCCAGTAGTTTTTGCTTGGTTTTTTGAAGAATGTGTTGCCAATTTGTAAATTCCTGCTGGATACAAATTGAATCCAGCAGTGGCTACGCCACTGCTGGACACTGGCTACGCCAGTGGCACTAAACACTAAACACTAAACACTAAACACTAAACACTAAACACTAAACACTAAACACTAAACACTAAACACTAAACACTAAACACTAAACACTAAACACTAAACACTAAACACTAAACACTGGCTACGCCACTGATTCGCGCATGTTGGATGTGCCGGCTCGCCGCGCGCCAGTGGTCCGCATTGCGGCGCGTTATTGGTCACTCTCGATCATAGTTCGGCGTGGCCCCTCGCTACACGGCTCGATCCTCATGGCGGCATTATTATCACATCAAACCACTTCTGGATGCTATCATCAATCAATGCATTGTCGGCTGCTTTAGTCAAAATTAAATATTATATACCAAGGGATATACAACTGTCACTGGATATACCCACTTTGCCTATCTGTGATATACCATTGAACCGTCAACGCCTGAATCTTTTCCGTGAACTTTTCCTGATTGGGCTTTTCCACCCCAAACTGGCCGGAGCCCGGGGGTTAGATCTACGGTTGATTAGCGCATTACAAGAAGTTGTGTCACTTGCCATGCAGCACATACTCATTAGGCATTTGTCCAAAATTTTAGTGGACAAATCCAAAGCGATCGGACGCATGCGTAGAAAAAAATGTTGTCCCCTTGACTCTCCAGAGGGCCTTTTCGATATTCAGACGATGGCGGACATAGGTTCGTGTGACGAATATTCTAGGTGAAATTCGATGTGGGAACGCTCGGACTGTAGGGAACGATGATATTTCTGACTTCAACAGCGCCAGGGCATCGTTCGGGGACCGTTTGATTATCACTCAGGTTGTGTCAGTATGAAATTAGGTAAAACACTCCGACATAACATTGAAATCAACGGAGATTCAAAGATTACGGCCGTTCGTGTCCACTATGGTCTGGTACTTTTCATTTTCGACTTCACAAATGACGTATATTCATTGATATGATTATTCATTGTATATTCATGACCGTCTATGCTTTCGGCGATTCGAACAATACAGTGTCAGGCGCCTGATTTCGGTTGCATCGGGTCAGGTTGCAGTAAAAAACCCACCCATCCCACCCATGTTGTTTAGGTGGTTACCGGCGTTTCAATGTGGGCCAATTTACTAAGGTTGTGTTTTGCTATATGAGTTGCTTGCTAGTTTTTTTTCTCGTGATGTGGCTGTTGTAAGAATACATCCACTCGTGCCAGTGGCTGTCATTGAAGAAGAAAAAAAATCTGATAATATAAATAGAAACACTCGAGGTAGTGGATTTCTAATCGTGCTCTGCGTATCTGTGCGTAGTGTTGGAAATTCCCGGGACAGCGTTTACGCACCAGAGAGCGCAGATAAAGCGGCGCGTATAATCTTGCGCGCTACATGCGTTACGCGGTATCAAAACATTCGCTGATCCCCAGCTGATTTTTTGCTGAAGGCCAAATACCGATCCTCTGGGTCTCACAGTAAAAGTCACTAACACTTTTATAATGAGGCCAGAGAGATTTTCCATCACATGTCGTGCATAATTATATACACTCATCTTTATCTACATCTGATTTATGTGTTGTTGGGTATCTCGTAAGGTGTCTCGCTAAAGACGACAAAAAAATGAACTATTCTTCGGGCATGGACCTCTCAGGTATGGTCGGTCTGTCGGGCGGGGTTTTATCCCAAAAAATGTTGGTGAACTTTCAGCAATTCGCAAATCTTTTTCAAAATATTTATTTCAAAAAAAAATTGAATTTAAAAAAAGAGGGTCAGTCGGGCCCGCAGTACAGGGTTAGTTTTTTCGGCGCCTAAGGCCAAAGAGCAAAATTAATACTCGGGGTCTCAGAGTAAAATTTATCGTTACAAACACACCTCAAATTTGACATAATTCTGCGATTTTGCTTGCCCTATAACTTTATAAAACATCGGCATTGGTAAAGGGGAAAATATGCATTACACGTAGCTTTCGACATTCTAAAATTGACAGTTAACAGTTCATGTCAAATTTCAACCTCTCTAAGACTAATTACTCAATGTCGCACTTTTATTGTTACTCTCTGTATACGTCAACAACGCAATCAGGTATGCGTGTGAATTTGAATCTGCACGCGCCCATCCCCTAGCTCTCCCCAAATCACTCGGAGTGAGATAAAATCCAGGGATAAGTGATTAATAGGGGATGAATAAAAGGTGATATTCGCGATATGTGGTATGAATTGTTTCATATAGCGGATGAGGCCAGAGAGATTAAGTGAAAGGATTTCCATAATATCACACAGAAAACACTATGTAAACAATTATGTAAATATAGAACTCCATAATTATTATGTAAGAGTTTACATAAAACATGTAATATATACCCAAGCTTGTGTAAATTCCTATGCAAAAGCTTAACACAACTGTTTACATAGTATTATGGAGTTCTATTTTTACACAGATTGTGTATTTTTTACATAATTTGTGTAATTTTTTTACATAGTGTTTTCTGTGTGAGTTGTAAATGATCGTTACAAACACACCTCAAATTTGACATAATTCTGCAATTTTTCCTGCCCTATAACTTTATAAAACATCGGCATTGGTAAAAGGGAAAAGTATGCATTACACGTAGCTTTCGACATTCTAAAATTGACAGTTAACAGTTTTCATGTCAAATTTCAACCTTTTTAAGACTAATGACTCAATGTCGCACTTTTATTGTTACTCTCTGTATACGTCAACAACGCAATCAGGTGCGTGTGAATTTGTATCTGCACGCGCCCATCCCCTAGCTCTCCCCAAATCACTTGGAGTGAGATAAAATCCAGGGATAGGCCTAAGTGATTAATAAGATCGAATGATATGAATAAAAGGTGACAATCGCGATTTGTAGTATGAATTGTTTCGAATAGCGGATGAGCAGCTACTAAATATGGACCTGCTCATCAATTACCACATGCATGACATGGTATTCAATTCCGACAACTAAACGAATATTTTCATCTTTGTAATCTCTATGGGCCTATGTACCATCAATGCCCCCCCCCCCCACCCCCGGGAACTCTGGCACCAAGACAAAATTCCTCTTGAAGTGTATAGGTCTTACTTATTATAGAGAGTATTATTCCACCTTGAGGGTCATAGGTCATCGCAAGAAAAGTAATTGAGACACAGCCTATGGCTTCATTCCCTGGATACAAACTGTAAAGTCAAGTCAATCCGTGAGGTCAATCTGAAATATGTGCTTATACTATAATGAAAAAAACCGACGAAGGCAAAAAACTCGTTGGACTGTCTTATTCACCAGATTCCGTGTTAATCGACAGTTTGGGGGTGCCTTCTCAAAATCTCAGCGATTAAACGTAATCGAAAGAACACGACACATATTTTGGAATAACGTGTCTTTACTCTCTAACTCTTCTCTGTGAATCAGCTATAAACATCGGGTATTGATTTTAATCCCGCTGATATAGACATAGTATTTAATTACCACAGAGAAATTATCATGGAATCGAACGACAGAGGCAAGATACTAGCCGACGATTCTTCAAGATCAGAAGGAATCAGCAGTAAACTGCTCGTAGTCTTGGTGACTGTCGCCATTTTATTGTCATCTGTAGCTCTCGTCGTTGCTTTGATAAGTTTAACGCAGAATGGAGGGATGTCCAAATTGACAATCGGAGGGCAAAGTGGACAAGATGGTTTGTATATGATAATTTGATTCTGATTATACATATTCTTAGGAAAAAGGGATGGTGAGTCTTATATTGAAATGTATAGCTTTTGTGGGTGCTTTAATGCTCAATTTACTTAAAGTGGATTTGTATACTTTACAATTGTATTACATGTATGAACTTACACCTATAATATAAGGATTGTACAACAAAACGTCGATTCAAAAATGCTGGTAGAGCCGCAACCAGCATTTTACATGGTTAAGGATGGTATTCCTACATATTTAAAACATTGTTTTAATCAAGTTTTGCTGGGTTTATTTTTAGTAGAAACAACAATAATGGCAATGTTTATCTTGAATTCTGAAGTAAATTAATTAAAATTTAAAAAAAATCAACATGACATTGTGTCCCTTTAACAGGCAATGTGCATACCTCTAACGTTTTACCATTAAAAGATAAAATGGTGAAGAAATTACTTTTAATTTGATATTGCAAATGAAGATTGACTGACTATTTACGAATGTGTCAACAACAAAAAAGAGAGGAAGATTTTGATTTTTAGTGTTTTAATACGCGGGAGTGTGACAGGGGTGCGTGTAAGATTGATTGATCAATGGAAACATCCCCGATCCACACGCGTACTAGACGACCGCCCGTCGCCACCATTGTAATCAATAATAATTTCCCCCATTTCTACATTCCCACGAGCCTGTGTGTAAGTTAAATGAAAACTGTACTTTGTTTTGGCTTTGCACACATAATTACTTTATTAATAGTCAGTAAATCTTCACGTACACTTTCTTCGGAAGTAATAAAATGAATATAATTGCCCTTTTCGTTAAATGTGTGGCCTTTGAATAGGCCCTCACCATATTTTTTGTAAAGGTATTCCCAATTTTAAAATGTTAAATTGCAGGTTTCTTTTATAAATAATCAGCATTAAATATTAATACTTATTGCTGAATCCCTGATGTAAAAGATGGACTTTAAATGAACTTGGTTTGACTAAAAAAAAAGTTATTTCAGAGAATAAACTCCATGCAGGGAACGCTTGCACACAACGCACAGATGCAACGCATTGGTGGTTTATAATTGCTAGAATCGGTAAAAACGGGTTCTGACCACGCTCTATTCAAAGCTTTGTATTTCAAAACATTTACGTCAGATATATTCACCTAAAGTTATATCCCGAAATTTTAAACAGCTACGTGTCCTACTTTTTCAGTTATAAGCTCTGCAGTTCTTGACCCAGTTTTTTTGACACGCTGTATGACCTTTTTCCTTCGTACTTCACCTCGAAAACGAACAGAGTTATTTTACAGATCATGGTTCTATGGTCATGATGGTTATAACATGCAGTCCTAGATTACAGTAATATACAGTCCTCAAAATAAGTGACTGACCAGGTAATACATATACTCTTAACTCCAAAACTATAGCTCCTACAAAAATATATTAAATTATAAAGTGGTAAGGAAATCTCTTCCCTTCAATTTGAGACATTTGTTCATAAAAATCGGTTAATAATTGAGAACACTACATTAATAAGGATAGAACAAAGTGCAGTTTACATTTTCACACTTGGGATTTGAATACGCATGACAGTGTGACAGGTGTGTTTGGGCTGCATTGATCAATTGAAGCATCCCCAATACTCATCTTACTATCAACCCGTGAGTTATCGCTACCAATTAATCAATAATCTGCCTGTTGCTAATCCGAGGCTGCGTGTCGACGAAAAAATGTTAAAATGAAAAACTGACTTGGTTTTGGTTTTAAGCCCATAACTGAGTTTATATTCATTCAATCTTCACGTGTAATATTTCAGATTGAAGAAAAGAGATTTCTTTATAATAATTTATAATTTAATATTTACGTAAGAGCTATAGTTTTGGAGTTGAGAGTATATTGATTACCTGGTCAGTTACTTATTTTGAGGACTGTATATACATCGCGTAATTCGGTACAGAGTGTCTCAAAGTTGTTCAGTGTCAGTAGGATTCTTTTTCCACATTTAGGCCAATTTGCATAATGGCCATACTGTCTAAAAAAAATCGCGTTTAATTAACAGATACATACGGTAAATTGTAAATGGTTTTAACCAATGAAAAGGACATTCAAAAACTCACCAAATTTGTCTAGTGCGTGAAAATGATAACAATTAATAGTCTATTAATCTTTCCCTCAGTTGATAAAGCGTCCGCATAGAGTTCTGGAGGTCCCGGGTTCTCCCTGTCGAGCAAACGACTTTCCTATTTCTGGACCACCAAGAGGGATAGATTATCTATTATCATTAAACGTTTCTGTTAGTCACAAAGACTTTGAACTCCACTCTTAGGTAGACATAGTATAATTTTTGTTCACGTATCAATATTATTAGAAATAACAAGTCGCAGCTTTTGGCAAACCTCCATAGGCGGCGGAAATAGCGGGTGGTAGGAGGGGGGGGGGGGGGCGGTATATATGTCCGCGATAACCCCCTAAATCATTTCCGACCCAACTCCCACACCACCCTGAATTCTGGTGCCTCCATCGCCACTGCAAAGGTCATAATAATAATAATAATAATAATAAATAAGCACTTGTTATAGCGCCCAATACCCGCAGACTTCTACACTGCAAAAACTGTGGTGTTAAATTTAACACCACGGGTGTTAAATTTAACACCAGTACGGATTCACTATAGGACCACACCACCTGGTGTTAAAATGACACCATCACTAGTGTTACAACGTTGGTGTTAAATATAACACCAATGGGTGTTACAATATGACAACACCAGTAACAATTTTACACTTTCTGGTGTTAAAACATTAAAAACTTTACACCTTCTGGTGTTAAAATATATTTTTTTTTACACCTTCTGGTGTTAAAATATTAATGTTAGATAAGTTGAAGTACTTTAACAATAAAATACTTGCAAATAACATATTTCACTGTTCAACAGTTCAAATTTATTAAAACTTGAACCAAGGAGTATATATAATAGGAGGGGACACTTAGCTCATTTGCATATTTGCTATTAATATGATTAACCCCGTGAACCCAGTCAAAGGTCGCCTCGAAGAGTCGAGGGGACTTTTCTATTGTTCTCTAACGACAGCGTTGGGACAGCGCATGAAGTTTCTTGTCCAGAGTTGGCGATGAGCGATTGAGAAGTATAACAAAAGCATACTTAAACAGATCGTAACATGAATAATGCAATGCAACAGGTCACACAACGTTCAGTCGAGCTACCGTATAAACAGTATACAAGATGCCATTTATTGTGTTCGAAATGTCAACGTTTTTACCATTCTTTCCAAAATAAGGAGTATAATCACATTACAAACACATTTTGTGCGAGAGTAACATATAAATATGGTTTAAAATGTCCAAAATGGCACGATAAAAATCCGTTCGTTATAAATAAAAGAATCAATGGTTAAATAATAAAACTGACACAATTACACTCGTCGATCTCTGTGGCGTGCATACGTTGGCCATATCATTTGCAATCGGCAATCACGGGTTCGAATCTCCGTGTATTCGTTGCTGTTTTCTATTTTTTTGTTTAAAAAAAAATAATTAAACTTGATTGTGGATGTATGTAACATCATTTTTATGTCAATTTTTATAATTTATAAAGGCCGCCAATGCTTTTATAGTTTTTTTCTATTCTTTTTTTAATCATTTATCTCTGGATTTATTTAACTTTATATTAAATCTAAACAAATTAAAATGCGTAAAACAATATATTATTGCTCGATAAATAAGTGATTGAAGTTGAGTTCACTTTGATAATGATAGCAACACTTGTTGTAAAACCATTTTACCAGTGTGCCCAACCATTTCTCCTTTGCACACTTTGTTTAAAATACATTCAGAGATGTCATTTTTATAGCTTGTTATAGCTAGGCTAATATACAACTGTAAGCTATTTGGATACACAAAGCAAACACATTTCCAAAACAGGCCATAGCCAATCGTACAACATGAGAAAGGAGACCGTTTATACCAATGTAAAATCTACCATGATTACCATTTTTTTTAATCTGTACAACCGATGAATTTCTAGAAAATCTTTGGTACAACTTCATTTCAAGAAAGTTAGTTCTTGTACCAAATTTAGCTAGCTTTAATAAACGAATTGAGAGACGCAATATTCATGTCGAAATATATGTGGAAAGGCAATCAGACAACTATTGATAGACGCGATCAAGTCTTGTACCTTTGAAGGGTGATAACGGGCACGTATGAGTAAAGTGGATTCCCTCTATAATGAACCAACATTTTAATTTCAGTGCCAAAGATCTTGAAAAAGGTTACAGGGGACATTCTCGCTTCGACGATGCTCCTATGCGTAGGTCAACTGAAAGCCCGGTCCGATGGTAGACTCCGAATCTCCAGAATCTTAGGAGATATGTACACATTTTCTCATAATACTTTATGCTGCTACGCTTCCAATCATTAGATGGTTATAGCATATGCACGGCGCAAAGTGCACGGTGTCTCATTTAGGCCCACAGGCCGGGCGGGCTAGAGAAGTGCTCAGAACCGGGACTATTAACAATACACTCAATTTAAAAAAAAGTAAACACCGGATTCTACTGTCGCTCTGTTACGGTCGTATAGTCGGCCCCCGGATTCCACCGTCACTCTGTTGCAAGTAAGTGTAGGCCCTATATTCGCCACAACATGTGGGCACTACCGTATAGTGTTTTCGGGATAGTTTTATTGACTCGTACATCATGCCTTTCGTCGGTATACAACTCGGACTTTTTACTGTCTGATAAGTCCACCCCCTCCCCCCTCCCTATGGCCCTGTTTAAAGCTGGCTACGCCACTGATTCGCGCATGTTGGATGTGCCGGCCCGCCGCGCGCCAGTGGTCCGCATTGCGGCGCGTTATTAGTCACTCTCGATCATAGTTCGGCGTGGCCCCTCGCTACACGGCTCGATCCTCATGGCGGCATTATTATCACATCAAACCACTTCTGGATGTTATCATCAATCAATGCATTGTCGGCTGCTTTAGTCAAAATTAAATATTATATACCAAGGGATATACAACTGTCACTGGATATACCCACTTTGCCTATCTGTGCTATACCATTGAACCGTCAACGCCTGAATCTTTTCCGTGAACTTATCCTGATTGGGCTTTTCCACCCCAAACTGGCCGGAGCCCGGGGGTTAGATCTACGGTTGATTAGCGCATTACAAGAAGTTGTGTCACTTGCCATGCAGCACATACTCATTAGGCATTTGTCCAAAATTTTAGTGGACAAATCCAAAGCGATCGGACGCATGCGTAGAAAAAAATGTTGTCCCCTTGACTCTCCAGAGGGCCTTTTCGATATTCAGACGATGGCGGACATAAGTTCGTGTGACGAATATTCTAGGTGAAATTCGATGTGGGAACGCTCGGACTGTAGGGAACGATGATATTTCTGACTTCAACAGCGCCAGGGCATCGTTCGGGGACCGTTTGATTATCACTCAGGTCGTGTCAGTATGAAATTAGGTAAAACACTCCGACATAACATTGAAATCAACGGAGATTCAAAGATTACGGCCGTTCGTGTCCACTATGGTCTGGTACTTTTCATTTTCGACTTCACAAATGACGTATATTCATTGATATGATTATTCATTGTATATTCATGACCGTCTATGCTTTCGGCGATTCGAACAATACAGTGTCAGGCGCCTGCTTGAACGTTTTTGTGAATTAATGTTCTTACTTGCCATTTAATTATGGAATGGTGCATGTTGCAGATCGAATCACTAGATCAAATGTATAAATATACAATCCAAAGTGTTAAAAAAACCAATATAACCCACCCCCGTGCGCATGTGTGGAATAGTGACACCCATGGGAGTTATTCTTACACCAAGTTTAACACAAGAAATTTAACACCATGAGAAGTGTTACATCAGTTATTCCTATGGTGTTGACCTAACACCAACATTAACACCAGGAGCGTAACACCGGCTCAGTGTTGCAGTTTAACACCGGAGTTTTTGCAGTGTAGGCGCTTTACAATAAAAGATTACATACAAGATTACAACAACTAAAACTATAAAACTTGACCCAGTTACAAAGTGGTAAAAACAACATTATTATAATAAAAAGGGATACAAAGATAAAATTGGCACACGATAAACTTCATATAAAGCAGAAATTATAAATACACTGATAAAATAGATATGAAGAACCGCGTAAAAAGTTTAAAATTGCATCATTAAAACGATGAGTCAATAAAAGCAGTCAGAGTATCAACATTTTATCATGCGATACTTTGTCAATCACACACGTACCCCGGACACGTACCCTCCGCCCCCATCATTGACCACTTTCTCCCATTTCTCTGGGTTCGGTGCATGGTTGGCCTGATGGTATCAACTGGAGCTTTTTTTAAAATAAATGTATACCGTCGTCAAGACAATTGACATTATTTCTTATCATTACAGGATCAAGTCCATCCGATGACAAAATTTGGACTATCGCCATTGGACACATGGTGAACAACAATGTGTACATGTAAGTAAACGTAAATAGATGCGTCTTCATAAAAGGCAGGGTTTCTTTTGGATTTAAAAGTGCAATTGATCAAAGTCAAGTAACCGTTACAATTGTCACCTTTATCACAGTGACCAACTGTCAAATACAGTTAAATACCCCCGATTTATGTGCAAGAAAATGGTCCATTGGGAATATACTTTACAACAGAATTGCAAAATATTTCGTTGGTTGTCATGTCTAGCGCCATCTGGTGGCGGCAGATCGCTTGCCAAAGTGGCTTAAATGGCCACTAAATGGCACCCTTGATGCACATCACATTTTTGCAGTTAGTATACACACGAATACCCCATGATTAGCTCACTCCAATTTAAACCACACAAAATTCCAGTAACCACACTGGTGACTAAAAACATGAAGCCTTTGTAAGTCTCGGATGTCCGTTTGCCCCTTTTGAGACGTATGTTGACATCGCGTCGTTTACTTTTGCGCACGAGGTCCGACTTATGTTATGCGGACGCTCTCCAAATTAGCACGATACTCAAAACTGTTTTATACATTACAATTTGCTTGAGATACAGGTTGGGTGGGGGCAAAACAATAGGGTCCTGGGGGATCTGCCCCTTGGCGCCGGTCCAGGGTGTAGAGCCCCCTAGGTGGGGGTAAGCCCCCTGAAGCTGTTGCATTTTGGGCCTAACAATAATATGTCAAAATCCCCTAAAATCGTCACATTTTAAGGCCACAAACGGGTCAAAACGCCCCATTACATCTGCACATTCATGACATTTGAAAGCTGCTATAATATTTCTAAACCTCATATATATATATAAAATATTCATATCAAACCCAAGTATGATCAAAAATATTCAAAGCATAACTCAGAAATGTGTATTCTTAATTTCAAATTCTATAGAGTTTTATTTCAAATACTTGCCTTCTTTTATTGTTTTTTTATTGTATTTAAATTTTCAAGCGGCGAATGCAATTATTTTCGACTAAGTATACCATTATTGCTCAAAACTGTATGGCATTGGAAGACAATTACTAAATTACTCCTATCCATGTTTTCCTCATTTTGTATGATACGGTCACATTTTTCTTCCAACACATTTCGTCTGTTCGTCTGTACTGGTGCCACGTGTTATTACATTTGTTTTCCTTTTTTTTTAAAATTCGCATCCAATTTTTATTTTTATTATTTCCTCCCCGTTTGAAGTGATGGACCATCTGGCCAGCTGAAAGGATATCATGTGGATATGGTCAATGCTGGTATGTATAGACATAAACCTCATCTTTGGGCGGGAAACACTTCCTGGTATATTTATTGATGGCCCGTTAATATGATTAAAGAAATATGCACGATCTCCATTGTCATAAATTGCCTCTTTGTTACACATTCTTTTATTACACCCATCTATCCAATCACATGATCCATGCCCTACATGTCCCTTTATAAAGAATCTGTCAACTTTCCAGCAAGAAAGATGCTTGTTTGAAAGGATCCATGGTCCCCCTGGAGACATAGTCCGACTTCCATAGACGAAAGATGGGCGGAATGAAGCGTGAAACTAGTGTTGCGCGTATAGAGACGAGTGCCCTATACCAGCCTAACAGGCGGTCTATAACTCTGTCTCCTCTTGTGTCTCCTACTGCAATGACTACGCCTGCGCATACGGTAGACTGACGGTTATATAGAGGGACGCGGGGACCCAGTCTATGCATGCGGTACCCATTCAAGTACCGAGTTGTTGAGAGGACTTCTCACAGAGGAGTCATTTATCAAAGTACAGATTTTTCATGCACATTAAACTGATTTTAAAATGTGTTTATGACAATTTGTCGACTAGCCAACAAGAGTTGTCGTTTGATGTACATTGTATGACGTATCGAACCGTTGTTGGGATTCGAAAGCACGAGAAATACCGATTTTTCATGCAAATTTAACTGATTTTAAAATGCTTGTGTTTGTGACAGTTTGTCGACTAGCCAACAAGAATTGTCGTTTGATGTATGACGTATGGAACCGTTGTTGGGATTCGAAAGCAGGAGAAGTACCCCGTGGAGGGGTGGGGATACTTGGTAAATGGTACGACGCATGCGCAGGTAAGCAATTACAACAACATTTAAAGCGTTTTCCACATTAATCAATACAAGGTCATGAGTTCTCTTGTTCTTTAATTTGATAGAGATAAATAGAAAAGATGATAGTTACCAACTTCATCTATGTAATTACCAACGTGTATGGCTTAGATATCGAAAACAACAAAACCAATTGTATGATTTGAGCATACGATGGAAATACACCTAACATATTATGTCATTTGAATCCATCAATATTAATTTGACATAGAGTCAGCGTCATAAGGCACAAACATAAAATACAATCTAATAGAAATCGATAAACAACAATAAAGCTACTTAATTATTACAAAATGTCTCAGACATCAGATGTGTTTTCAACAGTTTTTTGAAGATTGTAACAGTTTTTGCAGTTGTAATATGGATAGGAAGTTCATTCCAGAGACGAGGAGCTGCAATAGCAAAATATCTGTCTCCCCAAAGAGCGCATGGATATAGTTACTTGATAACAATTTATCACATCAAAGTCAACCAGGGCAAAAACAAGTAATTAATTAATTAATAATTAATAATTAATTAATGATTAACAACTAATTAATTAGTATTAATTAATAATTGAATAATTATCAACAATTATTGAGCCATACGTGATTAATCAATAGTTAATGATTAATACTTACTTATCATCAATTTATTATTGAGTAATTAATGATAAAACAATAATAAATGTTCACACTAATTAATCAATAAATCGGGCAATGAATAAATAATTAATCATGAATTAACTACTGTGTTTACACAGTTAGGATTCGTGGATTCCTTATTATCACACTAGACCACAACACCTGTTTTAGCTATATATTGAGCCACCCTGCACTTCCAAAGACGGACGCCAAACAAACGATTATCATCGCAACAGGGGCGTACATTGTATTGACCTATATTCACTATTAGTTTCATTGTACAAATCAGTACATGGGCAGTACAGTTGAGAATATGTAGCTATTATGAGCTAACATGTAGCGTGGTGTATAAACAGCAGACGACGAAACTGCTTTCCGGGACTGCTTTACATTTAGGACATGAAATATCTCTCCCCATTGAATTGGAACGTGAAGAAATTAAAAATGCCTCTTTACTTTACTTTGCCGTGTTCAGGGCGGGGTGCAGGGTTCCTACGCATAGCTAAAGAGCGCGACCCAAAATATTTATATTCTGTTCTATTTTCAGTGTATTCTTATCAAACTAAAAATTAGTTTAAGTTGTGCAGTTTTCCTGAACGATTAGCCAAAGAAAGCCAGTGTAAATATTCTGCTGTTTTATTTCTGGTCACGTGTCAGAAGTCTGACGTTGGCAATTTGAAATCACCATCAATTGCAACAAACGCCTTCGTTACGTACGTACATTGGGATGTGGTGATAAGTTGTGATCTATTTCCGATATATCTGAGCACGGATAGCTCTTAACGTAACTTGTCTATCAATTGTATAAACACAATTAATTCACAGGCCAATGACAATCGAGATAGCATTATTGTTCAGTAGCACACAAAACTAAATCACCCAGTCAACAATGCAATTTCGCCTACTTGCGAAGCAATGCAATGGTAACGTGTGTGGCGTGACGTGTTATCAATGTATATGCATAGCGTACGTGGCACGGCCTTTATATCAATTCGGTTTCTATCTCACTTCGCGAGAAAAAACACCTTCCCGCCATTTACACGTAGCCTTATGATCATTTTGTGATAAATCAGATGTAGGCCTACTACAAAACATACCGTTATAAACATAACTCCATGAATGAGACGTCAAAGTTCAAAGAAATTATCCGTGAAAGTGTACTGTTAATTTTACACGCATTGGGGTCAGATTTGATGCTTAAACCCATGACACATTTGGTTTTATTCTCCTTTATATTCATTTTATTCACGGTGTAGCACGTCCCAAACTAAACATTGAAATAATACAGAAAATCAATCAATGTTAATATGTGCAGATAAACACTCGTCGTATCTCCGCAAATGGCTAATGTCCCATAACGAAGTGTGAAAGAGGTATTTAATATGAGCACACAAACTTACAGCAATGATTTTTATATCTTGAAGATAGTTAAAAGGCCAATTCACTTGACCCCAAAATTATCTACTACGAGGGCGTCCTAACATAAACACTTTAGGTATATTAGTCTCAGGAGATACGAGCCTCGCTCACTCAATGTGTTCATACCAGCCTGACTTACTCGAGAACGCTAAGTGTATTATTTCTTCTTCACACAAAAGCTTTAGATTAGTTATAAAATGTGTCGGTGATCATCAGGTTCGAACCCGGGACCTCCTGTCTATCGTAGCTCAATGAAATAAACAGATAAACGCATGTGATTCAAATACCAATCCCGTTCCTAGAGACACTCACTTATAATAATAAATGGAAATCACAGTTAAGGCGTAGTTCACAAGTTGGAAAACATTTCCCTCAAAAAGAGTTTCCAACCTAATATACTTAGCCTGAGTCCGCAAACACTGAGCTTTATAATCAAAATTGAATGCAATCGCACATGATGGACAAATGGACTAAATGCCATTGGTTCTAAATATTGCTAAAATGTCTTACGCCGTAAAATCAATTGGAAATTAACAGTTGCTAAAACCCTCATTTATCTAAATACATGAAAATTGTGTAATTTCGCTGTTAAGACATGCAGCTGTTTGGCATATCAATGTAGACATTACTTTGACGCATTTCATTTTCGATATCGACGAATTTGTAAAATGCCGATGTGAAATGCTCTGCTTGTGGATGTCATTGACTGGTTTCAATAAGTTGACAAGATAGGTCCTATTATAAGAAGTACCGTATTTCAAGAATTTAATCTAAAGGAAAGACTTTGATTTCACCGCAAAATCACTCATGAAACCGACGGTATAAATTCCGCGGGAGTTTAACTCGGTATTTTTTTTAGTACCAAAGTCAAGGACCAAAGTGCGAGGTCAAACAATTTTCCAAATCGTTGCTTTCATGCTTTCATTAAGAGAGCACCACACCAAATCAATGCGCAATTCGTGTAATCCTGTAGTAGTTCCGGAAAAGCACGAAGACTAGGCTTGTAAATGTGAGGTTTTCGGGCAATTTGTTTCTCCGGGGATGGTATGTTTGTGTATTTAAATGAACGAGTGGGACCCCGGGAGTGGGACCTATCCGTTGCACCTACAATGATAAAATACGATATTTTTAATTTATCGACCTAAATAGTGCCCAGGGCGTAAGCACCTGCCTAAATGGTGAACAGGCATGCCAGAAAACGGGAAAAAGTGAGGGCGCTGTGTGCAGGTCCGTAGCGGAAAATTTAGCTTAATAAGCCCTCATGAAACAAGGCTTAAATCAAAGTTGAGATGTTACTGAAAATGGTCATAGGTGACAATTAGTATGCAATAAATGTAACCGGAGGGTAGAAAAGGTGTCTTGAAATATGGCACTTTTACACGTATTTCAATGAGAAAGATATTTGGTGTGGTCGTGCGCCCTTAACGAAGTGTACAATTCCTCCCTACAGGCTGGGTGAAATCCCCCGAAAGAGCTCGTACTCTTCGTTTTGCGTTACCATGGCAACAACCAACAATGAAATACTTCTTCGTGAAAGCGGGAAATCCAAATAACTTCAACCCAAATGACGTCACCGGTGTAAAATTCGGATTTGTCGATGGTTGGGTGACTGATGAGTTTTGCGTAGGTCGACAAACCAATATCAGAGTAAGTTTTATATGGCGATAAAACCAGGGGGGGGGGGGCACTCAAGTTGCCGAATGGAAGAGAACTTTTTTGAACTTCCCCTGGTTCTCATTAATTTTGATGGCGCTGTGGGCGCTGTTTGTCGTATGCTTAGGTATAGACTTAATTGAAGTTTTATAAATTTTGAATTCATTTTGTTACTTTCCTTTAAATATACATCATACCTTCGTAGTATGTGTCTGACGTACTGCCGCGTGGGAAGTGTACTCCCGTTGTTGTGCATTGGCCAACGTCGGTGGATAAAAGTTGACATTGCTTCAACTCATGCGCCGATATCCGTCGACGTCGGCCGTGCGCAGCAACGAGAGCATGAACGGCACCATTAGGCGAGGGGAAAAACCCTGTTTTACGGACCCGACCGACCCACTCTTTGCGTTTTTCAAGAATTTGTTGTAGTTGTTGTTTTAGATTTTTTTTCTTCTCAAATCATGTAAAATCAGCCGTTTTTTTGCCAAAAAACTGTCGAATTTTTTTTTCCACACATTTTTAAAAAAATACCGATTTGTGCAGATATAGTTTAAAAAAATTACCGATTTGTGCAGATAGATACGTATAATCAGACATTTTAGGTAAATAACCCAAAATAAACCCCGAATGACAGGTCCGTCCGCCCGTAAAACAGGGGGGGGGGGGGGGGGGGGGGGGTCGTCGCCTTAGTTGTAAATAGGAAAGACTTATAACCCCCTGAGAACTACCGGCCGATTGGCCAGAAAGATAGATACATCATTTATTGCACCAATCAGAGACAGTGTTAGAATAGTTGTATCCCTGATAAAGATTGGAGTGAAATTGTTTACAAGCTGCATTTTAATTGGCTATTCAAATGAGTTTATCTTGCAATAAACCAATCAGAACCACTGTAAGATAGGCCTGTAGTGCCCAGGGGGTTAAAAGGATTCAGTAAAATTATTTATATACAGGGTTCAACAAAAGAAAGTATACAACTTTGTTTATGTCATTTTGAGTAACATTCGATTTGTTTTTGACCAAACAGGCTAGATAGGCATTTCGATGAATCTTTTAGGCATACGATTTGATACCAAATTTTCCCCCTAACAACAAAGATAAACCATGATTAGCACCATTTAAAGAAAATTAGTTACTTTTTAAAAGTCACATTTTCAACGCACGCAAGCCGTGAGAAAATGCTGTGCATGGCACCTTGAATGGACGGTTTATCTTTGTTCTTAGGGGGCAAATTTGGCATCAAATTATGCCTAAAAGATTCATCTAAATGCCTATCTAGCCTGTTTGGTCAAAAAAACAATTGAATGTTACTCAAAATGACATAAACAAAGTTGTATACTTTCTTTTGTTGAACCCTTTATTATCTTTACAATACTGCAGGGTTCTACGCTTTCGGCATCGCAAATACGGCACTATCCATCCTTTGAAGATGTCAAAAATGCAGTTATTTCTGGCGAGGTATGTGGTGGTTTTTTTATATATAACTGTGTCTTCATGGAATAAATACTCGTAAATAGCGAATTCAAACTAAGTTGATAGAGGTTTGTGTCCGACGAGCTCGAAATCGTTCGGATTATCGTCATTTTGCACGTTAAACCCCAATTCTTATTCATCGTGATGCAGGTAGAAAGTGATTCCTTAAAACGAATTATTTCAAAATCCTATAGCCACTAGTTGCACATTGTATTAGGCCAAATAAAAAAAAATCAACTTTGTCTTTTTGAAAATGATGGTGTGAGCCAAATTGTGACTGTATAGATCTTTTTTGTTTCCAATATTAAAACAGTAGTCTATATTTAAACTCAAGAAAAACAACTAACTCCAGTGATTTATTTGACTGATGGACTCTATACAATAGAACGTATTTTGCTCTATACCTAGACATGCCCTAGACATGGTGTTACAGATAGATGATCAAATCAAATGACATCATGTTTAACGCCATCAACAGCATGTACACGCCAAAATGAGGTTTAAAGTAGAATTAAGCGCAGGCGAGTGTTCGCATCTAAATAAACACCTCAAAAAAGTTCGGAATTGTTTTTAATCGCCTATTTATTGTATAGGCCCTATAGCATGTGTGGTTCAGTGGAACAGCGCGGGATTCATAATCATAAGGTTGTGAGTTCTAGCCCTGCCGAGGCCAACGTGTTTGTATCCTTGAGTGGGGGTACGTAGTCTCAATTGCCTCGTCGACCCAAGCGAGATTGGGAAGCTGTTAGGGGATATTACAATCTAAGTGCTGATACATTGTGCGCCGTGTCGGCAGCCAGGTAAATGAAGCGAAGTGATTGTGACGATTTCCTAACGGCAGCAAAGAACCTTTGCTTCGGAAGTGACGTAGAAATGGTGGTCCCGTGCATCGGAAGGGCGATATTCGAGCAAGTTAAAGGTAGATGACCCGATCACATTTCCGATTTTCAACTTGAAGTTTTCTATTCTACATGAAAGGTCGTCCTTAAAAAAGTCGTGTTCCAAAGTTTGAGTGGCATAGCTCTAATGGTTCTTATTTTAGACGCACAAGATGCTGTGAACTGTACCCATTGAGTTGTACACAAATGATATCGGTGGTATACCACCATTCGCGGTAATTCGACGTTATTTCATCGATTTCTCCGTAATTATACCGATTTAGGCTGTCAAATTTCAGTATGATGATGAGAAAAATACGAGCTTTCATATGATATGAAAATCTCCGTATGTTTGAAATATTTCTGTGTTACGAAAATGTGATCGGGTCATCTACCTTTAAAAGGTTACAGATTTTGTTCGTAAAGAGTAGGGAATCATCCCGGTCTGTATCTGTTCAAACATCTAACGGACCCAAATGGAAATAAGCTAAGAGGCTTATTGGGTTATCCAGGGTCGTAGGAACCAAATGTAATCAAATCAAATCAGTTCGTTTTTATATCCATAGTGTGTTGCATATCAATTGAAAGCTGATGTGTTCATCTTTAGGCCAAAAAAAAAGAGTTGACTTGCCCTTTCAGGGTCGGACGGTCGGATTTTTTGTATTTCAAATTTTACAGGGAGATAGGCCTTCTACACAAAAACACGTTTTAAAGAATTTGTAATTTTAATTTTTTTTAATGATTTTTAAACAAGCAGATACAACCAACTCAAAAACACGTTTTTATCTTTCTTTATTGTTGTGTGCTTCTTTCAATTGTATTTTTATTTTGAAAAAATAAAATAAACACTTTTTTTGGCCTTACAATGATACAATTTGTAGCAATCATTTGTATCAGTTAGCCACTTGCTTGAGAACATGAGGTCTCAATCTGAATGTGCAAAAATTACCACTATTTTTTGCTCAAAAATAGAACATGACTCTACACTGTGTCAATCATGTCAATGTAACAAACACTTCATTGAACAGACAACATAGTTGGTCTGTTGAGGATGGAATAGTGGTGAATTCGGCATACTTTGAATGAGACCTCATATTCGCAGACATGTGGCTAAGCACTGAAGATGAACACTTAGATGAACACGTCAGCTTTTCATAATATGAATATACCGTATATGATGAAATATCCGAAAAATAAGCAATTGAAAACAATTTCCCAACAATTTTTGAGGAGTTTACATGTTATAACAAGATTTTGTCCATTCATAAATGTTTAAGGTCATTGCTAGCCTAGCCTCAATTTCTGCTGATCTTCCCTCTACGCTTTTACGCGTCGGTTCTCCGTCAATGGATTGTTCGATAGATGCGAGTGGTGGCGGTATAATTACACGTATGGACAACGCCCTCGTGGATTGGTGGGACCCTGCCCAACAGCGGTTGATGCAGACGTCAGAATATACTGCGATTTGCCAGGATATTAAGGACGAACACGGTGAGTTCACTCACATAGTGGGATTACCTTTGGGCTATTCCATTTAAAATCAATGCACCCCTATGCTACTTGCACGGTACATAGAACCATTGAAAGCGAGGCTCCCCTCACCACGCACTATCACGCCACATTGCGTCGGTGGTTTCACGCAGGTTTGTGCATCGCGTGACGCGGTTGGGCGCGCTGATAAGAGGGGAACACCTCGCTTTCATTTTAAAATGGCGATTGCGTGCAAGTAGCGTACGGAAGACATTGACCTTAACACTTTCCACGCGGCTATTAGTTTTACCATTATACAAAACAGATTTTTCAGAAACCTTTCGAACTTTCTAAGTGTTGGGTTACTGAACCAATAATAGGCATGTCTATACTTATGTTAATGCATTTCTCATTGTGATTCCAAATATGGCGACGAATTTTGATAATTGCGAAATTGTTGAAACATTTTGTGACATTTTGGAATGTCGTCTGCATGATCGCCTGTCGCGTGGAAAGTGTTAAATCTTCCACACAGGGAGTGTATATTTTTAAAATGGAGTCAACTATGCAGGTAATCTCGCTGGGAATCCATACTCCCTGTGTGAAAGAGTTATGTATTCTAATAATAGGGGGTGTATGGATTTCAAATGGAATAGCCCATTAGGTCGCCCTGCGAAACTAGTACGTATGACTCACACGTGACCTAGACCTATAATACGTAAGACTTTTACGATACGCACCAAAGTAACATTTTGCATTACCAGACGTCGTCGTACAAGCAAGCACCCGTAATACCAGTGGAACTTGAACTACGGGCAATGCCTATTTCTATTCTTGGAGAAAAAATCGTGAGTGGTTGTAAATCCCCATATCTCCCGTTTGGAATAACCAATTTGAATGAAATAGAATTTAAGTTATAGCTAACAATGCGTTATTACTGTGCACATTAACTAGTTTAAAATATCGGTATAATCGGGACCTGAATATTGACTCACCCTGTGTCTCTAATTCCCCCCACCATTTTTCATCCCCCACTTTCAGTTGAGATACGTTTCACTTAATTACATTCTTAAACACTCCCGTTTGTCTGTAATTTATCCATCACCATTAAGAGAGGAAATCCGTCCCCAATCAGATGCCAGATGCAAATCAGCTTTTACTCGCGAATAAAGGATACTTTTGTTGGTCTGTCGAATCCGGGAAAGAACCAGAATGTTGAAGAAAAGTAGTTTGACTAACCGCTTCTTCAAAAATGTTAATAGTTAGAAAACGGGTGACCCGAATGGCTTTAAACTTGCGTAATCGGTTTTGCTCATCAATATTTCCTCTTTGTTTTGCTTCTTTTTATTTATAGGTCACATGCCTGGTAGAGACCCGGAAGCGATATGCATTGGACTCTAATACTACACTATAGACGTCGATTTACTAATTATTTTATCTGACATTCGGGCCGATTGAACCTTTAACATGTTTATCTACATTTCGTATTATTAGTCAACATGTTCAAGAAATTCTTGGCACGTTATTTTTCAAGTATCTTATCATTTCAAGTCGAGGTTATACTAATTTGGAAGTTATTCACCAGGTTATATCGAATGGAGAGGGTTGTTGGTCCGAATCGTGTTGCAAACCCTTTTGAGTTGGCAGCTAATCCAAAATCTTCTGTATTCCATGTTTTTTAAACAATGAAACGTCGCCATCAGGGCTTGAACCGTGGAAACGCTACATGATTTGTTATAATATTTTAAAGCACAGCAAGATTTTGTTCTTTAAAAATAAGATGTTGCCCTAAAGAGCTCTAGAGGGCGACATCTTACTTTTAAAACAGCAGTGTTGAAAAAAGGGGTGTTGCGTTACTTGTGTCACTGTCAGATAAGTGACATAGCGCCATCGCTCAGTGAGATGTGTTCAGCACTGGGCCTTACGCAATTCTGTAATTAGATTCAGATTGATTGGAGATTTCGGCCAGTAAGGTCGCATTGTAAACGATGGAGTAAATAATAAATAATAAAGCATTGTAAAGGAAGCGAGTTGCTGCAGTCTACCTCTGAGGTCTATTTCCCCCGTGACAAAGGATAAGAAGTATTATAAACGTCACACTTGAAATCACTGTAAGAAAATTGTTCTTTTTCAACTGAAGGAAACCACCCTGAATTGAATGATAAAAAGGTTGCGATAATGGTGTACAAAATCGTGCCGTTAATATCCTGCAACACGCACTCATTTACACAATCGGTCAAAATTTACTGAATCGTATGAATTATAAATGTGTAAGATATTAATTTTTAAAGCAAATCTCTATTTTCTATGACAGAATATATTTTGTAGTAAATATTAACAATTTATAATGGCCTATAAGCAAACAGACTATATTTTGATGAACAAACAGCACATTTCAGTGGTTTCAGAAAGAATTAAATTTAGTCGATGAAAGTAGCCAATGAATTGTGTTTTCCCTTTACTTAGAACCAATTCAGCATAACTCACAACATGTCACTATGTTTAAATAAAAGGAATGATGTGTTTAGGATAAGTTCTTTTAGAAAATTATCAATACACTCTGAAGAACTAATCAGTCACCGATATGTGTATCTTTGTATTCCAATTACAGATATGTTTTCCTGGTAAGACTCGACCAAAACATATCACTCCTTTCTTAACCCTAACACCGGGCGTGGTTTAGAGAATAATTACTGCGTAACAACTGTTTTCGCGAATTTGTTGTGAAATAAGAGGTTGATGTTATGGTCTGAGGAATTGTCCCGAAGGGGCGCAGCCCCTGAGGGACAATTCCGAATGACCATAACAGCAACCGAGTATTTCACAACAAATTCGCGAAAACAGTTGTTAAGCAGTCATTATTCTCATTCATTACTGAAAAAGATGCATATTTATCCAAATCGTTGATTTGTACCGATATAATCTCGCTAATAATTAGTTAGTTGTTTTGTTTATTTTGTCCACCCCTGCCCTTCTTAGTTATTGAAACAGTCCGAGTCGGGTCATCCCCTCATTCAACCAATCAGAAATAAGCTTTAATCGTGTTTCCTCATAATTCAATGAATATTCAGTTTAGGGGCGTGAGGCGTTTATTTGATTGGTCGGTCAGTGAGCAAAACAATGGAACACTTTGGCGCAGTACTTTCGGGCAATTATTAGTAACCTGCGCTCGGCGTGCGCGTTCTCATCTAACGATTCATTTTATTGGAGCGCACTTGATACGCAGCTATCGCGATTATTCATGAAGTAATGACTTTGGGAATAAAACTACCAGGGGGGAAAAGGGTCAAAATTCAAGTATTCTCCCACACTCTATGATAAAGTCAAGTTAGGTAATTTGCTTAAATTAAACCTATGTACAGAAAAGATGAAATGTAAAAATCTGGTAATAAAGTGCTAAGTTGAGCGTGAAATGTGTCAATGCAAGTATTTTATTTTATTATTAATCCCTCGACAATTCAGCAGATCAAGACGACCATTCACATTTAGCTTATAAACAATCCTTATGAATCTACTTGATCAAATCAAGATGAAATCAAGATAAAGTATGATTTAGTTTCAATGTTCAAAAAGTGATTTAATATGAGAGTCAGTCAATATATAATGAAAGTTATCTTGGTATTGGATGCACGAGAGATTCTATCGATGGATACTGATAATAATAATAATAATAATAGTAATAACACTAATAATAATAATAATCATTTATAAAGCGCATTAAACAAGTGGTACCTATGCGCTGTACAACTGACAAACTACTAAAGACCAATTTTAAAACATGTAAAAAACATAAATTAAGACAGCTAAAGATTAAAACCCAACTGCCAGCAGGTGGCTAGAAGACGCAAGAGTATTTAAGCCACTGCAAGTAAACGAGCAAATTTGCAACATAATACACTAAAATGACAATATATAATTACGTTGATATGTTTATAAAACAATAAAATACATTAATAGCAGAGCGTCAATATATTAAAACACAAATAGATATTTAAAAAAAAACTGTGATCGATACAAAGTGTGAACCTTTCAATCAATACACTTTTGGAGGTTTAGATACCTCAATAATTGAACTGATTACAGCAACCGCTGGCGGTGGTTCTCAGCTGACTATTAACTTCGCAGTGCCGTTTTATGCTCGAATCATACTAGCCGGTCGCTGGTCGCAACAGGTCGCTTCACCAATAATCGCTAGCTCTAAGTATTTCGGTGCGATCAAAGGTCGCCTCGAGCTACTAAATCGCCGGGTAGTCGCATGCCTTTTCAGGTCTTTTTTCGTCACGCAGACGACAACCTGGATTATGGCTGCTGATTGGTTATGCTAATTTAGAGGCAAAATAACCTCCCCCCCCCCCCCCCCCCCCCCCCACCCCCATTGGTCCGATCTTTCGAGTTGAAATGAAGTCAACTGGCCGCGACTGGTCGTTTCCAGTCAAGCGATCTCTTGATCGATGTATCGGGGGGTTTTATATGACTTAAAACTCGTCATAGGAGCGATTTGAATCGCAAAGCGACCTTAGTATGATTCGAGCATGGTTTATAGTAGCGATCTAACGAAAAAGTTACAAAAGGCACATTTTACCATATTGCATATGGAAGCGCCCTCATTTTTCAGAGAAACGTGGATTTCGGGATTTTTGTAATCCTAGTTGTTACTCTTAGCCAAAAGGAAAGATCCTAAAGTTGAGTAGTTTGGCGAATTAATGATTTTGTTAATAGAACTATGGCTGGACATGTATTAATCCGCAATAGCCTACCAGCAACTTCAAAACTTTGAAATGTTGGTAAAATAAATATTCTTCGAATTCTATAAATTTAAAGTGTTTTACACCTTTATACTTTGTGAAGGAATGTTAAATAAATATAGAAACACATCTTGTTTCAAAATTAATGAATGCACTTCAAAAGCATTTAGATGTACAGTCTTGTGATATTATGACGTCATACAACATATTATTACATAATAGTGTCAGGTAGCCGAGGAGATGTGGCAAAAGTGCTGTAGAGAATACAGTGTGACTAGTATTATAGTCATGTATGGTGAACGACGTTGCGACATTATGTCTTCGTTTGGTTCATAAAAGTAGTAGAAACTACAAGCAAACATTTTCTGCCACATTTATGAACCTGATGAAGACATAATGTCGCAACGTCGTTCACCATACATGACTATTATAGTAATTTTATTCTTTACAGCACTTTTGCCATCTCCTCGGCTACCTGACACTATTTCATTTACATCAAGTGCTGCGCGGCAAAATAGACTTTATTACGTAATATAATATTTACATAGCACCATCTATCTAATAATACAGTCCGAGTAATCAAAGTGCATCAAAATGAACAAATATAAAAATACTACAATGTCAGTTGCGGATTAAAGCAACATTGTATAAATATCTTATAGGACTATCGAAAGAAGTGTTGTTATAACGTCTCTATTGTAAATAGAAGAGCATTCCGAACAGACGGAGCTCCGATTGAAAAAGGTTTGCTATTTTTAATGGTTTTGGTACAACCGTACATCTGTAGATGAGAAGAACGGCTATATCTTGCCTCACGTCCCGTACGGAATAAACCGTGTATAGCTACAACGTATTTTAATTGGTTAGAGCATGCGCACTTGAGTTACGGGACGTCTAGCAAGACATTGCCAGAAGAACAACTAGGGTACTCTGAGAAGGTTCACATCTCATATCACAAGTACCTTTTAAAAGGAAAGCCGGGCAGAATTCATGCAAAACCTTCCATTCCATTGTGTAGCAAACAAATTTGGAATGCAATCATTTGTTCAACCAATAGCCATTGCACATCATTCTATTATCACTTTCCACGTGGCATGCGTCTGCAGACGACATTCTAAAATTTGCGAAAGGTTTCTGAAAAATGTGTTTTGTATGTAAAACCAATAGCCACGTGGAAAGTGTTAAATGTTTTTTCCAACATTCCAACATTTTTACCAAATGTTTCAAAAATGTAAATTAAAATAATTAAATTTCATTAACATATTTGGAATCCCCGTTAGAAATGCATTAAAATAAGTACAAACATTCCTAGCATTGGTTTACTAATTCTTGAGCGAGATAAGCCTTTGAACGTTGGGAAAGGTTTTTGAAAAATCTATTTTGTATGTGGCAAAACTATAACCGCGTGGCAAAGTGTTAATGATGACGATTGTCTATAGAGGTCCGCAGCTTTGTTTATTCTCTTAAAATCATGCAGTGTAGACAGAGTTGCAGATAACAGATAACCACACTAATTTCTCCATCAACTGATGCAAATAAGAAGTCGGTTTTTTACTCTTGAGCGTTTCCTGGACGCCGAGTGACTCCATCAAGGCCTTGTTTCATCAGAGCTGTTTCATATTTTGTGGAAAGTGTGCAGTTTTTTTAATGTCACATAAACAATGTATCGCCTGTAAGCAGAAGACCGGAAGAGGGGTCAAATAACCGGAAATATGTCATAATATGTAAATCACTTCAGTCAATCATCCAGTAGTTAGTTCTGCTGACTCGCTTCTTTCATTAACTCTGCTATTCTTTTCTTTTGCTGTAAAATTCAAATTTAAACAAATCATTGAATCATAATACTCGTATAGTTTGATAAGTTCCAAATTGGCGAAGCCTCATTACAGCAGCGAATGAATACAGAAGGACGCACGGTATCGCAAGCCATTAGGGTCATTACGTCTTGCTTTCCCAAAGCAACGCGTTGCCTAGCGAGCCAATAAGATTACGGCTTTTGACCACGTGTTGATTTCCATAGCAACGCGTTGTTTGAGAAGTCCCAAAGCAACGAAATAAATCGCAATTTGACACTGTTGAAATGATATTGATACATAATTATATGCCAAAACACTCAGGAATTGATGGTCGGGGAGGTAAAAACAAGGATGGTCGGGGAGGTATAAACAAGGATGGCACAATCATAAACTATAAGTATCGGATATCCAACATTCTTAAACTATTTTCGTTAGTGTTATTGCGATTTATTCCGTTTGGGAAAGCAACGCGTTGTCGCAATACGTAATAACCCCAGTGACGTGAAATTCACGAGTTGACCGACCTGGAAATTTTTGGGGGCAACCTTTTACGAAAATTTTTAGAAATCTTGCCCCCCCTGAAAAAAACCCCTAGCTACGCCACTGAATAACCCTAATGGCTTGCCATACGCGAGCGCACATAAAGGCAAACAAATCGGCACTGTGCATCATATGTATTGCGTGCGTGCGACCAAAACCGCGTGCGTGTGGCCATAATCTCGCGGGTACGCTTGGATGACCTTTGTGCGCGGAGAGATAAAAACCGAATATTTTTCGCCAATTTGGAACTGATTTAATAAACTATAGTAGAAAATGTATTTAATGTTATCTGAAATATTTCATAATACTGTAGATTGACTTTATATTGAAAAGCTAAGTGTCAAAAACTAAAACAATGTACGATTTTATTTATTTTTGCACGTTGTTCTTTTTCAGTGTTGCAACAGAGGTTGCGTCAATGTAATCCCATCATGCAGTAGAAAAGCATTGTGCACTGTGATGATGGAGACAATTCAACACCTGATTTGCATTGACATGTACAGAAACATCATGGTCTATAAGAGGAACTAATCATTGAGACTTTTCAACTTGTTTGGTATCACTGTATTGAGAAATAGAATTCCAATTCATATATTTATACAGATATGAAAAGTCTCCATTATCAGTCTTCTGATGAACCATGATATTTCTGTACATTTCAATGGAAATCAGGTGTTGAATTATCTCAGTACACAGTGCTTTTCTACGAAGCAACCTCTGGTGTTGCCACACCATGCAAAAAGGAATATTGTATTCTGTTTTAGTTTTTGACACCTAGCTTTCTTATCATTCAGTCTATCATCATGTGCAATATCTCAAATTGAAGAAGAGATTTTCCTTCACAGTTTTGTAATATGACATTTTTATGTTGGCGCTATAATAGTTGTGGACATGGAGTTATGAGCATTTTCATTACTTTTTTTCATCACAGACATTTAATCCCGTTTTGTGACCCCGTTTAAAGAGCACGTTTTGTGACCCCGTTTTGAGCAGCCATTTTGAGGATTCGAGGATGCTGTGCTCAAACTCACCCTATTCTTAGCACTCTTATCGTCTTGTTATGCTTGTTAGGACTAATGGTCCAGGGGGAAAATCTTGCTTTGAACTACTTATAGTCATTCAAAATAACGAGTGGCGTTAGCGCGTTTTCTAGGCATTTGTGTAAACTTTCCATGTTAGGGTAGACATTTTCTTTGATCGCACAGACACATGCCATCGTATTGGAATTACACGTGCACTAGAATATAAAACAACATACGCGTATGCAGTCACCACCCAACTTTTCCTGAATATATATAATCTGGTAAGATGTTTTACCACATTACATTCCAGTTGCCTGTAAGGTTTGAGCCCAAGTTTGATCCATCCAACACCATTTACCGCATGCTGGGGACCTTGAGTGTGGCAGCGGTGGAACTAGAAACAAGCCTGAGGGGCTGCAGTATTGCCACATGACTATTTCCACACGTGGTGATTTTCCGCAGATTTGGGCTAGTTTAAAACTAAAATCTGCTCTTTGGATAATATAATGTGATTTTTTTCTCTCGAAATTTGAACATTTGTTTTTATAAAATATGATATAGCACTAGTTTTTTTATGAGAAATTGAAATTAAAAGTTGGAATTTGTTATCACAAGAACATTTTCAAAAGTAGTATATATGGCTTCTAGTTACACCAACACCAAAGAGCCTTGAGCTATGCTTAGGATAGCGGTGGAAATGGTAGCACCGTGCTGGCAAGACACAGTTGGTGTAAAATATATCAGATAAATGGTGTAGGAGGGGATAATTTATTACCCTGGATATGTCATCAAAGACGTGGTCAAGAAAGTTGGATTTTATACAGGGCACGGAACCGCAATGATAACTGTACTCACCAAGGCAACTGTGAGTTCTAATTCTTTAATTTTGGATTTGATTTCTTTGTCCTGGCTCTCGGTGGCTGATATGGTGGAAAGAACGTTGGCGGGTGAGTCATTCACGTTATTCACCGTGACTAGCATGGTGCCCTGTGGGTGGACTACGTTGCGATTTAATATCTATAACGAAAGAAGAAAAATATCACGGTGAGCATGGCGCCCTGTGGATGGACTGAGTTACGATTAATCATCTATTAGTTTATGGCTGGAACAATAAGCGAGTGTATAACTTGTAGAGATGGTTCAGGGTGACAATTTAAAAAAAAATTGATTTGTAACGACGGCCAAATAACTATAAGTCATAATTCATAAGGTTGTATATTGGATGCATACAAAACTTTTTTTTTAAACATTGCCACGGTCGCTTTAGAACAAGATTGAGAAAATGTTGCAATTACGTTTTTTGCCATATAGGATCAACGGCGGGTTAAAACTCGCCCGCCCGCCCACCTCAGTATAAAAAGATATTAATGTCGTCGACTTCGACGCAGAAATGTTCATTTTTTTCAATTTTTTTCAATTTTTGACAAGTACTGATTGTCGAGCGCTGGCCAGCGATATAATACACTCATCCAAAGAAGTTCCTTGCCACTTAGTAAAGTCCAAATATTTCAAATTAATATTTGATAGAATATATATAATTGTATATCAAAATAAGCAGAAAGTAATCCTCTAACAGCTTAACATGGAATTTAGACATGATCACTCATGCATGGCAGATCCCATTCACTTGATATTGGCAAGGTCTGTGGAAGAAGAATGCAAAAAAAATGGATAATCCCTCCATTCAAAGGTTACTGTGAATGATTGAACACAATACGAACCTTATCATTGCTTAATGAATGTGCTCAGCCATGCATGAATGCGTACATCTTAATTTCATACAGACATGATAGAGAATTAATGTCTGCCTATTTTGACATGCAATTGTTTAATTTATATTAAATATTTATGTGGAATATTTGAACTTCAATATTTGAACTTCAATATTTGAACTTCAATATTTGAACTTCAATGAGTGGCAAGGAACTTTGGACGAGTGTACATAATGTATTCACAGTCTTGCAACCTAACATTTTATTTATAACGGAAAAGCTACATAGATTGCAGACCCTATTTTAGACTCATAACAGAAACCCGTCTGTGTCTCACGCCTTATATAAATAAGCAGCATATCTTTTGTTCCCAGATGCTTAAATAAAGGGGCAATTAGTCATTTCGTCGGTGGTATTACGTCACTACAATATTTGTATTAGCTTTTATGTACACCAAATAAATGGTATGATTACCAATTGAACTAATCAATGTTTGGCTTTGGGACTTTGTAAAAAGAATTAAGAACAAGATATTTCAAAAAAATAGGTTATGCATCACAAAAACGACGAAAGCTTATAATACGTAATCAGGTAACATCTCTCGTATGGGTGAAAATTGAAATGTCGCCCGTTTAAACTTTTAAGACGTCAGCTTACCTTGGGCACAAACACCAAACATAACGTCACTGTAGTTGAGAAGAATAAAAACATGGCGTTGATGACGTATTGTTGAGATGTGTCTGTTAAGAAGAAGGACATAGGCACTCCGATGGTGGCTAAAACTAGCACATTGTATATACTGATTCCTGTGAATATTAAATACAATGAAAGTGGTGAGTGAGAAAGAGGATTAACTAGGCTTAAACCGTGGCGGTAAAACAATGTGAGCGCCCTCTATCAAATTTGTGGAATACAAAGCCTTTCAGCAAATATTCTCGTGTTATGTTTCGTACTGTTTTACGGACGATTTTGGCCGGAACAATTGCGCTTGCTGATAATTTGGTCGATAATGATGTCATACTATATCGGGAGACGTCATCGGTACCAAGTGCTACCTTTATGTTGTCGTCAATATAATTAGGTGGAGCTACCGTGTGTTACGATGACTACGGTGTTTGATCGACGCATATTGCTTACACGGTAGAATAGCTATTTGCGCCAAGACGACCTCGCTTCGGCCCTCGCACCTTCGGCGCTTGGCACTAAGAGGCGTCTTTGACAAAAAAATAGCTTAAACCTTGAACGAATATGACCTGGATCAAACCGGAACGCGGATACAATCCAGGTTACTTACGCTCGTCTCGGCTTTTGGGCAGATCATAATCTGTTAAAAAGTAAACCGGCTCCTAAATACGTTGCAAATTGTGTTCCCTGTATATTTGGTGATGGGGGGGGGGGGGGGGGGGGGGGGGGATTGCTAGTGAATTAGGTTGTACAAGGTTAAAACATAGGTCACACAAAGTCATCAAATGTCGTCTAAAGGCGCGTTCATACTCCCGTCGTTGCGCATGGATAAAAGTTGCCATTGCTTCTACTCGCGCGCCGATGTTCATCGACGTCGGCCGATGCGCAACGACGGGAGTATGAACGCACCTTAAGATGTTTCGAGATCTTTGATCATAAAGCATAGCTTATAGACACCCGGGATAGGCACTCCTATGGTGGCTGATTCCTTTAAATGGAAATAGAAATGGTTAGTGGTCATAATGAGCCTATACGAGGTTTAAAATCTCGATCTGACACCAGGTCATCCGATATCGTATGTGTGTTTTTTTTGTGTGGGGATCTGTGTCTATTATGATGAGGGACATTGGTAGTTCCATTTGCCCAATTGAACCATTTCAAATACAATGTCAGTGGTAAGAATGAAAACTTGAGGCTTAACAATAAATTGTTCAACAGTTGAAGTACAGCCTCAATTTTCCTCGATTCCCTAGCTAGGAATACTCCAAACCTGGTCAAGAAATAAGGGTAATTGATGACTATAGGCCGTGGCTGAGGCGTTAGAACAGGGATTTAGGAGTTGTAATCAGGACACAATGACAGACGATTGTCGGCTTAGATGATAGCTTTAATAGAAGGCTTATGATCTAGTGCGCATGTGTGACTATAACTATAACGGTACGTCAAGGGTGATCCAAATGTATATAAACCCATAACATCTCCCCTTTTATACAGATGAGTTTCATCAGTTATAAAACACGGTTCCATTTGCCAAAAACCCAAATAAAACCAATTCTGCATTTTGTTTTGTGTGTGTGGTAACCGTCATATTTCAAACTAGAACTTTCGCAACGTAATGCATTGTTGCTGATTGTTGTCAAGAATGTTCTTTGACAGTTTATAATGTTCTTTACACTTTCAAGAGTGTTCTTTGACAGTTCATAGTGTTCTTTACACTTTCAAGAGTGTTCTTTGACAGTTTATAGTGTTCTTTACACTTTCAAGAGTGTTCTTTCACAGTTTATAGTGTTCTTTACACTTTCAATAGTGTTCTTTCACAGTTTATAGTATCTGAAGCCATTTTATATTGAACAATTTTTTTTGTTTTTGTTGTTGTTGTTGTTGTTGTTGTTGAACAATCAGCTTGGCACTCTGTGCGCAAGTAACTTTATAAAAGTTGATGATTATAGCGATATAAAGGAACATTTTGAGAGAGAAAAAATATAACAAAAAAACACACAAAAACTGCTCCTTGTTTATGTCAGTCTTTCAATCTTGCTGGTTGCCATGCGTTAACAGGAGTCCATAAACTGTGCTAGTCTATGTGATATAGTCTCTGAATCTTGCTGGCGGTCTGATGGATCTGGTTCGGGTTTTCACTGGTTCACTTTCTGCTGCTTTCACTGGAACACTCGGTGTCGGCGGCGTCTTGGCAGGCGATGTTATCACTTTTGCTGTAGTGTTGCTCTTGCGCTTTGCCTGAGTAGTTGCAGTGGTGGCGTTCTTTCTGAAGCTGCTCTCTTCTGGTACTGGTGCAGTGATTATTTGCGGTTTCTCTTGAACTTTTGTCCCGATTCATTCTCTATCAGGTAGGATCTTGGACCGACTTTGCCGATGCATTGGCCCAAAGTCCACTCTCTATTGTATTGGTTTGGCTGAATTCTCACTTGTTGTCCAATTTGTAGTTCTGGTAGGGGCTGTGTACCTTTATCGTAGTGAAGTTTAGCTTTTTGCTTTCTGATTTTGATCTGATCAGAAACTCCATCCACTACACTTGGTTTCAGCAACCCTTCTGGCGTTGGCAATAATGTATTGGTTCGTCTGGACATTATTCTTTGGACTGGACTGCTTCCGCTTTCACCTGGGGTGTTTCTCCAATCTAAGATAGCTAGATGAACATCTTTCTTCTCAGATTTGGTTTTCTTGATGATCTTCTTCGCTATCTTTACTGTGGCTTCAGCTTTTCCATTCGACTGGCTGTGGTACGGTGAAGATGTAATATGCTCAAATTCCCATTCTCGTGAGAATTGTTCGTAATGTTCAGCGATGAACTGGGGTCCGTTGTCCGTTACTACTTTATCAGGTATGCCATGTCTTGCGAAGTGGTTCTTAGTCTTGTCTACAATGACTTGAGCTGTAGTGTCTCCGGTTACATTATCGAGCTCCCAGAAGTCGCTGTAATGGTCGACTGTTATCAGATAGTCTTCTCCTCTGTATGCGAACAAGTCTTGTGATACTAGACTCCATGGTCGGGTTGGTATTTCATACGACATCATCGGTTCTGCTCTCTGCTTATCTTGATAGATGTTACACGCACTGCAATTTGCGATCATATCCTTGATTTGGGCTGTCATTCCTGGCCAAAACAGGATATCTCTGGCTCTTCGTAGCGTAGCTTCCACACCTAAGTGGCTTGTGTGCAGCTTGTTCATCATGTTTGCTTGTAGGGCCTTAGGAACTATGACTTGCATCCCTCGGTAGAGAATTCCATTCTGTACTGTTATATCTTCCTTGCAGCTGAAGTATTCCCTGACATTTGTTGGCACTTCATTTCTGTCTTCAGGCCAACCTTGTAGAACAACGGTTTTCAACGTTTGCAGTGTTGTATCCGTCTGTGTTTCTTTTTGTAGTTGTATGCTAGTGGCATCGCTGATTCTCAGGTATTCTATCTGGTTTATGGATTGAATCTCTTCATACAGTTTCTGCTCCCGCTGTATCTTCAGGATCTGGTACTCCGGAATGTTATTCTGATGCGTTGTACTTGCTGGTAAGTATGCCCTGCTGAGGAAGTCTGCAATGTACATTTTTGTTCCAGGTAAATACTGTATGTCCAGTCGGTATTTCTGCAACCTGAGAAACATCCGTTGCAGTCTCTTAGGCATCTTGCAGATTGGTTTCTTCTGTATTGCTATAAGAGGTTTGTGATCGGTGTGAACTGTAACGTCTCTTGCATATATGTACTCATCAAATCGTTCACCTGCAAAGACAATTCCCAGTAGCTCCTTTTCAATTTGGGCATAGTTGCGCTCTGTACTAGTAAGAGCTCGGGATGCGAACGACACAGGTTTTCCGTCTTGTAGAAGAGTCGCTCCAAGGCCTGATTCCGACGCGTCACACTGAATTGTCACTTCTTTGTTGACATCGTAGTATTGTAGCACAGGGGCTTCTGTCAGTAACTGCTTGAGTTCATCCAGCGCGTCTTGATGGTGATCCATCCACTCCCAGTGTGTGTCGCGGTCTGTGAGTCGTCTAAGTGGTTCAGCAACTTGAGAAAGTGTAGGCAGGAACTTCGCGAGGTATGTTACACACCCAAGCAACCGTTGGACCGCTTTCTTGTTTTCAGGTCTTGGCATTTCTAGTATTGCTCTGATCTTGTCTGGGCTAGCTTGCAGTCCTCCTGCAGTGATAAGATGTCCCATATATGAAACTGATTTCATCTTGAGTTTCATTTTCTTCTGATTGATCTTCAAGTTGACTTTTCTTGCTGTATCCAGGAATTTGATAAGGTTTTTATCATGGTCTGCTGATGCTTCTTCGTCAGTGCTGCCACTCCCATAAATCAGATAGTCATCTGCAATGACCTCCACTCCAGGCAGATCCTCCACGATCTCGTGTTGTCTGCGCTGAAACTCCTCAGGCGCTGAACAAATACCAAACGGCATTCGAAGCCATCGATATCGCCCATATGGTGTTGAGAAAGTTGTCAGATGACTGCTGCCTTTGTCCAGCTTGATCTGCCAGAAACCGTCCATGGCATCCAAGACTGAGAATATTCTTGCATTGGTCAGCTTTGGTAGAATATCTTCTATAGTTGGCATCATATAGTGTGCTCGTCTGATAGCTGTATTCAGCGGTTTAGGATCTAAGCATATCCTAAGCTTGTTAGGCTTCTTGACAAGGACCATACTACTTATCCATTCTGTTGGTTCTATTACTTTCTTGATGATCTGCTTGCTTTCAAGATCAGTCAGCTTAGCTCTGAGTTGTGGCTTAATCGCAACTGCAACCTTCCTTGGTGCATTCTTGACTGGTGTCACTGTTTCGTCAATGTTAATCGTGAACTCTCCTGGAAGGCAGCCTAAGCCCTCAAATACATCCTTGTATGTTTCTGTTATGCCCTCCATTGTGACGTTATCTGTGGCCTTTATGTTGTTAACATGGACTGTCAGCATTCCCAGTGCTGCGCAGGTGGCAGCTGAGAGGAGGGGCTGTTGTGTTGCTTCTACTATTTCGAAAGTTAACCTCATCTGTTGATCTTTGTAGACGCAGTTGAAACTGCGCTTTCCCTTGGGGAGCATTGTCGATCCGTCGTAGAACTTAAGTTTGGCCCTGGATTTCTGTAGCATTGGTTTATTAGCCTTCAGAATTTTGCAGCATGTACTGTGGCTCATTACGTTGCAATCGGACCCCGTGTCCATTCTGCATGTTGTGTCATGCCCATCCAGGTTGATTAGCGTCGAAAATTGCTTTCTGGTCGCTGATGTTAATGCTCCAACATGCTGTGTGATCATGAAACACTCTTCGTCTGACGAGTCGGACTCTGAAACACCAACTTCTGAGCCAACTCCATCCAACAGGACATCATTGATCCTCTTGGCCTGCTGACAGACCTTGGAGAAGTGGTTAAACATTTTGCAAGTACTGCATTTTCGACCAAATGCTGGACAGTTGTGTCTCCCCTTCTCATGTTCTCCTCCGCAGTAGAAACAGACGCTATCTTTATCTGCTTTGTCGCCCTTTTTCTGCTTAGTGTCGGTGGTTGTCCTTTTTGGTGGTTTTGACTGCTTGTTGTATTTGCTTTTGGGTTTATTCTTTGCATAGTTTATTTGCCGTTCATCAGGCTCGCCGCCAAGCACTCTTAGTTGTTGTGTTGTCAGCTCACTGATCTGCAGAGATTCAATCGCTTTCTTGAGATTAATTTCAGCTTCCTGCATCCTGAACAACCTTGCTCTCGCCGCTTTGTCACGGCATCCCAACACTAGTTTGGTTAGAAGCAAATCATCATTCATGTTTCCCCACTTGCACGGTGTAGCCAATTG
Organism: Ophiura sarsii; assembly: GCA_035610835.1. Lineage (NCBI taxonomy): Eukaryota > Metazoa > Echinodermata > Ophiuroidea > Amphilepidida > Ophiuridae > Ophiura > Ophiura sarsii. The sequence goes on along the minus strand of CM069447.1, from coordinate 54,732,311 downwards.
TCGGAGACGCAGAACAAACTGGTCTACTGTTTCATGTGGCTGCTGCGACGCTTCGAAAAATAAGTATCTTTCATACAACACATTTCTAGTCGGTGCGAAATGCTGTGACAATTTCTCTATGATCTTCTTAGGATCTTTCTTCTCCCCGTCTGTGAGTGTTAATCCTGCTAACCGTTTTTTACACTCACTCCCCATAGCTGTCCTGAGTGTTGCAACTATGATTTTGTCATCTTTTTCATCGAGCTCTGTTGCTATTAGATAGTCATCCCAATCTTCGCTGAAGACTTTCCAACTTTCCTCCAAGTTACCTTTGCACACCATTTGCTGTGGCAATGGAATCTGGTGAGCTGCCATATTTGCTTGTCAATGCTGTACTATTGTGTTAGATCGCGACTGGCTGCGAATGTCCACCAGTGTGATCAACAACAGGCTGAATAGCACACACAAATATTCTTGGCGTGTCCGTTGGCTTTTTTGTCACCCTGTAACTGTATTTCCGCTAGACGCAGCTCGTGATATGAACAGCGCCCTCTTTTCCAGACGATTGAGTCGGCAGTTGACCCGGATGTGAGCGAGGATTTTTCTTGCAATGACAGTCTAACTAGTAAGCTTAAAGTTACGTGACGTTTTTTCTTGCCTGTACATGTCCAAAAACGCTCCCGATTTTGTTTGTAGCTTGCTCTATAGTTACTCCGGAATATTCGGTTTAACATCTGACACCATATAGGCCGTGGCTGAGGCGTTAGAACAGGGATTTAGGAGTTGTAATCAGGACACAATGACAGACGATTGTCGGCTTAGATGATAGCTTTAATAGAAGGCTTATGATCTAGTGCGCATGTGTGACTATAACTATAACGGTACGTCAAGGGTGATCCAAATGTATATAAACCCATAACAATGACTGTGTAACAGTTGTTTAGAGCGTATACTGTGGAAACTCTTGACATTTCACTTTGGTTCCGAGGAATTACGAGAGGGACTCCGACTCGAAGGAGATTTCTAAAGGTAGTCGATATTAAGAATGTTCACAGAATGTGATAAACCAACCGATCAAAGTCATTAACCTCGTTCATAAACATAATCTAATTAATCCGAGTTTGTAAAAATATGTAATTTCCTTTAAAAACAACACACAGCGAAGATTAATTTTTGTCATCATTTATTTTACAGAACCCCGTGACTAATCAAACAGCGTGCAAACCAATCATCAACAATTGAGCACGCAAGCCAATGGATAAAGTTGATCGTTCTGACAAAACATCGAAGTCATTGATGTGCGTAATGTGGACCATTTGCGCGCACAGATTCCAAATAATAATCGCGTAGCGGTCATTGTGGTGTTTCAATAAAATACACTCAAGTTCATTTATTCACAAATTCTTGTCATCCAATACCTATAATATACCTGTCATGAATGTTCCTCAGGTTATGAATACGCCAGAATACAAAACAGGCAGACAAATTGATGTGATGAAGAGTCGACAATGTACGTGACAAACATCCATATCACTAATTTGCTAAAAATTGACTTAAAGGGGCATTGAGAGATTGCCGAGAAAAATGAAATTTGGAAAACATGAATTGTGTCAATAGATAAGGTACGTAGGAACCCAGAAAACGGTTAAATGATGGCGCTAGATAGACATCTGGTTGAAGCAATTTATGTAGTGAGTAATGCTGATAAATTCGATATGATCTACATCAAAATTACCAAATCGCAAAATGTTAAATTGAGGGCGCACTCCCATAGGTATCTCTCACTGCCCATTGTTATCCGTATCCAAGCACTGTATTGTATTCCTATGTGTACATACACTGTGATACAAATATCAGAGCGGGCTCTACGTACACTATTGCACTACTTGACAAAATCAGAACCGTGGCGGATGTATTGATATGCAGGCTTTGAAGGAAACTGCATGGGGAGGAGAATACCCAGGGAGCTTATATAATGGGAGAGGACACTCCTTACACAAAATTTCGCCTACTAAAACCAAATTCACGGGTGAAGCTTTTGTAGGGGCGCACTATCATAATCGTAGCAAACTAGACGACCTAAGACGTGGTTGATTTTATCGGCTCAAAACATGATTTGTGACACAAAAATAGTACATCAATGGTAAAAAAAAGCTGATTGTGATTTAAAGTAGAACTGATTTGCTTTGATGATAGCAGAATTTAGTTCTTATATTATGGCACGAAACATTCAGAATTGGTTATTTGAAATTAATTTACGTAGAACAAAATACGAATTTTAAATTGTGGATGGCTTCGCCTGGCAGTGACAGGGGAGGGGCGTTGCGCTATTTGCATTTTAATAATATTGTAATCAGATCAGTTAGGAAGGACGCCGGATCGCGACGATCACATGATGTGAGGTCATGAATAGTCATGACTGAATATTCATTTACAACGAATGATTGACAGTTTACGCTGTAACTTCCGGGTGAAGGTTTTATAGAGTGCGCTAAACTGAACCAAATCTGAACAATAGGCAGATATGAAAGTCATAGGCCTGGAATACCCTATAAGGATGTTCACTCAAGTAAAACATTAGCCAACGTTGCTTGTGACGTGACTGCAGCTTACGATAATTGTCCCGATGTAAGCTGTCAATATAGTGGTGTGTGTTTGTTACTTTTGCCCCTGTTTGTTTATAACCATTACATATTACACTATACGCGGTGTTTCCCTATTACTTACCGATTAACTTTGAATCATTTAACGCTGGTACCGTAACTTTCCTAGTTTCCCAAGCTAGGAATACCCCAAAGATGAGAATCAATGCATCTTTTAATATTAGTGCGCCAATCCAATACGTCTTATGCGCAGACTCACAAGTCATGTGGATTGGAATATCAATGATGTCATCATTCTTTTTGTTGACCTAAAAATTAATGCAGTTCTCAAATTATTATGATTTCATAAATTATTATGATTTTAAGAATAAATAATAATTAAAAAATTAACGTTGAAAGTGTTAAAAAGGTCTGTTAGGAGGTGACGTCAGCTCTTATTCTAGTGGTTGCATCATATTATCGCGCGCGAAATTCAGATCGAGGAAAAAATGTTGGCTCTGAAACAAATACAAATATTGTTCGAACACTTTGTAGGTGTAATGATAAGTTATCCCCTACTCCCCGTGATCAATGTTGAATCCCACAATTTGTCCACCACCAGCTATATATAACAGCTTTGCAATATTAATCGGTGGGGAAGGGTAGAGTTATGAATGAGGAAGGGGATTCTTTAGGCTACTATATAAGCAAGTATTTACGAGCCGTATTTTCATGTGACTAAAACAATGCGCGTGTTTTGGTGCAAACAGCATTGCAAATAGGGTCAGTGTTCGAACACATTTCTTTCTAAGATTGCAGGACATCCGTCGACAACAGAGGGTACAATCTAACCCTATACCATCGCTGCATTGCTTCTGATGAGGACGCGCGTCACACATAATACAAGTTGAATGCTATATGCTCTGTATGCCTTAGATGTTTCTAAAACGTCAAAACAAAGGCCTTAAACAATTTCCCTTAATGAAGGGGCTCATGAACGTAAGCGCATCCTTGCCGTGGAGTGGTGCTATTAATAGGTTGATTTGCTTTTTCTCCGGAAATTAACGTCTACCATTGAATACCTTAAACGAAATAAAATAAACGTACCATTTCCATCCCTCTTCTGACTGTTAGCTCCATTGGGTCTATGATTTCCCACAGGCTTAGTATAAGAATATCAAGAATCGTGATGACAGCTACTATACCTAGCAACTGGGAATCCTTGATGGCCTGCAACATTATACATGTAACATTAAAACTTATTACAACTTCAGCTATAAGGTTACATTAATCATGATAATAGCCGGAATAGAGTTATCATGGTTATAGCCCACTACATGTATAGGCCCTACTATATGTAGGATCGACAATTGTATGACCCTCCCTCACATCCCTTTTTGAAACTAAGAGAATGACACCCATCAACATAAGGTGCATTTAAAGGCATAACAGTAGTATAAAGTAGAAGTATACGAGACGATGCTCTGAAGGGAGGATCAGCTCCCCTTTTCTACAGGTCCTATTTCATAAAGCTGGCCTCCCACTTTGGCAGTTCACCACGGACGCACTGGTCATACTCCTGTACACTTGGTGACAGACAGTACAGAGTTAACATGGAGAAATTGTAACTTTTTCAAATCCCAAAGAGACCCGGATGTGGCTAGTAACCCAGAGTGGTAGCTCCCCTTTAAGAACGAACGCCTTTTCTCCAATTTTCTCGTTTCGCAGATCTAAAGTAGGCCTATATGTTGTTTCGCCCACATTTGTTAGACTGTTGAGGGCACAGGTTGTCACTGGTTGTAGCCTTCTCGGATATATACGGCTTCAAGAATAGTGAGTGACGTTAACCCCTTATCGTATTCGTAGGACTACCCATTCGAGCTCAAGAGGCTGCTCCCAATCTAAGAAACTTTTAACTCCTCTCCCCCTGTTATGGTATTAACACTTTCCATGCGGCAGTCGTCTGCAAACGACAGTTCAAAAATTCACAAAATGTTTAGTAAAGTCAAATTTATTGAATTTCATCACCATATTTGAAACTACCATGAGAAATGCATTAAAAAGTACAAACACGCCTAGTATTGGTTCAGTTATTCTTAAGATAGACTTTAAAAGTTGGACAAGGTTATGACAAATATGCTTTGTAAAGCAATAGAAAGTGTTAAAGGAGGTGTCCCGCAAGCATAAAAGTGTGCATTATATATTAGACAAATAACTATCGAGCCCAACTTTTGTAATTAAATGGAACAAAACACTACACTTATGACTTACGTGACTAGTATGGTGTTTTCTTCTATATTATTCACTGACAGCCAAAAAGGAGTCCAAGTAACTCCTTGGTCGGAGTCAAAGTGACTCCATGACTCCATGTCAAAAAACAACTCCACCTTTGCAGTCAAATGACCCCTAAAGGAGTCAAGCAGCAGTGACTCCTTTAGGGAGTCACTGATTTATGACTCTATGATAGGAGTCACTGTGACTCCTCAGATGACTCCAATGGAGTCACACCTAGGCTGGACTCCCTTTCGAGGGTAACAATGACTCCAACTGGCTTAATATAGTCACCATGACTCCAGGTAGGAATAAGACACTGAGAACTGGGGGAGGGTGGGCTTTAGGGTCATTGGCTCTTTGATGTTTATGGTCTTGCTCAATGTATTTGCATTTACTTTGCGAGCAATCACTTCCCTTTTCCTTAATACCAGTGAGAAATATGCATATATATCAATATACATTCAACGGTGTTATATGGTGTAAAATAATGCATCGACATAATTCAAATAAATGAATAGGTTTAAATAAATAAAAGGTGCAAATTAGTTCATTAGCATAATTGAAATGGTACACACGAGCACCGGTGCTAATTTGTGTACCATTGCAACTATGCTAATGAGCGATTTGCGCATTTTACTCGGCTAATATAAGACCACGTAAAATATGCAAATTAGCTCCAGAGAGTCAGGATGACTCCTTTGGAGAGTCAATGCATGTTTTAAGTGACTCCTAAGGTAGAGTCAAGGGGCCTTTACTCTACTTAAGGATACCTAAGGGGTTAGAGTGACTCTTTAGGGGAGTCAATCATGTTTTAGGTGACTCCTAAGGCAGAGTCGATGGGTCTTTACTCTACTTAAGGAGACAGATGACTCCTTTTTGGCTGTCAGTGTTACGTAATTTCGGCTAGATAATTATTTTTCTAACAAATAATGCTAAATGTTGTGCTTGCGGGAACCTTCCTTTAAAATATACTTACTAATTTCTTGAGACTTTTATTTGTGAATATCTTGTGAACTCTCCAAGTCTTGCTGAACATTGCCCCAAATGATAAAGAGAATCCAATCGCCATTGTCCATGTACTTAACTAGTTATAAAGATGAAATTATATAATGTTACCATATACTGTTACGTGTATGTTGCCTTAAAGAACTTATCAATTTAAACTTGCGCAAGAGCCAACTTCCCATTTTAATATAGCCCATATAGTTCATGGCGCGTTTAATCTCTGCAAACAGTAAATATGTTTTTCTATTCAAAGCAACTGAAGATATGTTTTATGAAAAGAATGATATGTTTTGATTTGTTTAAATATAATTATGTTTTCTTCGTGAAATGAGTTGTGATATGTTTTTGCGACAGGAATTATCAAAAATCATTCCTTTCATTGAAAAAATATCGTTTTTATTGAGTCGTTACGTAATTATTGATAAGGCCTACGACCTATTGGAAGACAAGTGAGCCCTTAATCCGAAAAATAACAGAACACACACATACAACATCAACTTAAGTAAGGGCGCTTTTCATTTGAAATCTATTCAGTGAGGCCATTTACAAATAAATAAGGACCACATTATTATTGTCAAAATAATAAATTAGTACAACAAAAGCAAATTTGCTCGTGCTACGCGCGCGTGTCCACGAATGTCACTTAAGAAGCCCGTTTAAAACCAAAATTATGGCCGGTTTCATGTAAATAGTAAAAACATTTCACGTTCATGTGTTTCAAGACAGATAATTGAGCAACTTATGAAGTCATACGGGGGAAAGGAGAGCCTACTCCCACCACCACGGAAATACTGCACACGGTCACACGCCACTGATAAAACGATAGCATAATTATAAGAATGGCTACAGCTAAAAGTCGATTACTCGAGAAAGCAAAAAAAAACCCGCTCTTTATCATCACATACCTTGCACATGTTTAAATGTGTTTGTGGTGGTACTTGTCCATTGTCTAATCCAGAGAATATGATGGTGCTATAACTCAATAGTCCGCCGACTAGTATTAGGTTATTCATGTTAGGGCTAGACATCTTGATTGTCCTGTAAACAACAGATAGATCATACTGATTTTTGACTGATTAACTATCTCCTTTTTTAACATGAGACGGGCTTTGTGAAATGTATTTTGTTACACTACCAAAGTAGAAACAAATCACACATTTTGAACTGTAGTACAAGGGGCATTTAATAAATACCTGCAACCATTGAAAATCTCTGAACCGTGACATGTGTCAATAAAATCCACTTATGATACTTAAACTGTAAGCCCTTTCTCACGGAAAATTTCAAACATGTGGTTTATTTTTATCATGTAATTTCAGTACTATTAACATCATGGTCTCTGGGCACTGAAAATTGACAAGAATCAGCATTATAAATCAAGCGCCAATATTAACACTGTTAACGCATCCCAGACAACATACATATATTGGCCCTATATTGGCCCAATATTGGCAATATTGGCATTGGCATTATCTTGTTGACCAATATTGGGCCAATATTGGTTCCCCATTGGCAATATTGGCATTGGCATTTTATTGGTCACCAATATTGGACCAATATTGGCTTTACATTGGCGCTCGTTAATTGGCATCATGTTGGCAACCAATATTCAACCAATATTGGTGACCAATTGAGTGCCAATGCCATTGGCACTCTCTTGGTCACCAATATTGGACCAATATTGGTTTTACATTGGCGCTCGTCAATTGGCATCATGTTGGCAACCAATATTGGACCAATATTGGTGACCAAGTGAGTGCCAATGGCATTAGCACGGTTGGTACTCTCTTGGTCACCAATATTGGACCAATATTGGTTTTACATTGGCGCTCTTCAATTGGCATCATGTTGGCAACCAATATTGGTCCAATAATGGGCGCAATATACCAGGGGCGGGAAATAACACCATTGATTTGATATTCAAATTATGACGTGGTCTAAAAAAGGCGGCCGCTGTTAAGAGTTATCGCTTCCCGGCCTTTTGGCTAGGATCTTGTGCCTTGTCCTGTCCCTTGAAGATTTGTTCCCTTGTCCTAGGCTTGCCCTTGGCCAAATTGGTCCTGGCCACATGGCTTCCTACATAACATTTCTCCAAGATCGCCCAATATTGGCCCAATATTGGCCCTCATTGGCGAGTGCCAATATTGGGCCAAGCTTGGGCCAATGGCCAAATAATATTATGCCAATATTGTAAGCAAATATTGGGCCAATGAAAAATCAATATTGGGCCAATATTGTTATGTTATATTGGCCCAGTATTGGCCCAATATTGGCACTCATTGGCGAGTTCCAATATTGGCCCAGTATTGGCCCAATATTGGCACTCATTGGCGAGTGCCAATATTGGGCCAAGCTTGGGCCAATGGCCAAATAATATTATGCCAATATTGTAAGCCAATATTGGGCCAATGAAAAATCAATATTGGGCCAATATTGGGCCAATATTGCTATGTTATCTGGGATGTATCTTAACGCATGCTATAAACTTGTCTTTCAAATTTCCCGCCACTGTAATATTTAATTCCCTAACCAGTGCCCTGAGATCACGGTATTCACAGTACTGAAATATAATGATAAAAATGACCTACGCGTTCGAAATTTTCTGTGAGAAAAGAGTAAGACTTACAGTTGAAGTATCATAAGTTTATTTTACTTACACGTGTCCCGGTCCAGAGATTTTCAATGGTTGCAGGTATTTATTGAATGCCCCTCGTAACTTCTATTTGTATGTGGCAATTTCACTCTTGTAAGGTATAAAAAGAGTTTGTCTCAGAAGAAACCTGCAAAGGGGCTATGATCTTTTTTCAACAATTCTCGAAATGTTCAAAACATTTAAATAATGTAGACAGTTTAACCCCAAAGAAAATCACAAACAATTTTGTTTAAAAGATAGGTCGGTTGGCGTAGAATATGAAGTTTTTTGCGTCGCCTTACTAACCTTTTATGTCTATACTTGAGATTGAACACCAGGAAGATAAAAGCCATTACGATACCAATCATCGCAACTGTCGCCATGCAATAAAATAGAACAATGTTTACAGATATGAAGACGTCTTGTTCCATAAAGGCGTCTACTGGTGGCTCTCCATCTGTGCAATGACAAGAACACAACAAATGTTACAGTAGCAGTTCGGGGGTTCGGAATAGCGCCAATATATTTAGCAAAAGGAATGGTGAAAATCGGGTGTTTGGATGGGTTTTTGTCAAAGTCGGTGACGACTTTGACATTTTAATTCAGATTCTTTTCTTTTTTTGGTGGAGTCAATTAATTACTTTTATGTGTATTTAAAATCAGTATTTGTACCCATATTACGTCTGTAAAATGTATATGAGATCTTGATGCGAAAATATGAACATATATCTTGTTGTTATTGTGGACAAATGATTAAAATAATATAAATCAATTGGTAGAGTTGTGCAAAATCTTTGTCATTTCGTAATACTGTGTCGCACGTAGTAGGTATATTTTAATTTATATGCACTGATTGTTAGCGGATGACACGGTGGCGCAACGAATACGGTCTCAGAGTTATGATGTTTTGACTTTTGAATACCTGAGTTCAAGCCCCGTGCCGTTTGTCATAAATTAAGTTGTTTAATTAATTAAATATTGCATGGATTTTGGATTTAAAACTTATACCAATGCATTTTTTTTCTGTGAATTATGAAAATTGAAATAAATCATCAATACTATAGGGCTTATTAATTCTTTTATTTATTATTATTCATTTATTTAATCATTTATCTATTTATTTATTTCACTCATTTGTTTATTTATTTACTTTTTATTTTTTATTAATATTATTTGTTTTTATTATGTTGTCATAACGTACCCCGGAATAACACCCAAGGTCATGCATGACCTAAGTGCTAACAGTTTATAACGATACTGTTTTGGTTACAACTCATCTATGCCATTATATAGTAAGTTGATTTCAACAGTCATATACTATATTCAAAATTAAGCTCTTCTAAAATGTTTTACAAATCTTGCGTTGAAACAATCTTTCACTAAATCATGTTTTCTAAATATAACACAGATACCATGCAAACATTCCAGTATTATAGGCACACAAAAACCAGTTTGTTTCCAGTAGCAAGCCTGAAAAGTCAAATGCGAAATGCGGTTTTTTAATTTTATATTTTTGCTCAAATTCATGGTGGAGATTCACTTGAAATGGTTTTATTAGTCAAATCTGTGCATTTTTGTAACTCTTATACTCGCTAGAATGTGATATTCGCCGCGGATTAATCACTTTCGTGTTTGCCGTACATGTATGTGCCCAATCGCCGTCTTGAAACATGTTGGACACAATTTCGACAAAAGATGGCGCCCTAACAATATTTCCCCCCGTTTTTCTATCATTTTTGTTTAAATGCGCAAGAATCGAGCGTTTCGGTGAAATGCGCGCGCACTACTGGAAACAATTTGATATACCGTATTACATATGGTTTAATAAAAAGTGTTTTTGTTGAAATACATCATACACTGTCTAAATCTCCTTCTTCATATTTCCTGTGTCCTCTATTAATTTCATTCTCCGACTTTGACCATTTTTTTAAAAAGTCTTGTTTAGATGAGTCAGTCTTTTGACCGAATGATGGCGCTACTTGGGCACTGCTTTTTTTGACGACATAGTGACGTCGAGGAATGGTGGTATATTTTGGTATCAATAGAAAGAGGAGAACAAATATCTATACAGAGATAATAAAAAAAAATCCTTTCAGCTAACTTTAGTCCACTTTCAGCAACTCAAAATTTTGGAAACCAAAAATTACTTCTGTTTTAAATTCCACTGGAACTACAAAGTATCAAGAAGGAAGCTGTTGGATAATCATATACACCTAGCTCATAAAATCCCGGACCAGGTGCTTTGAGGTTGGCTAATCAAAATAGATAATCGGTACCAAAAACAAAAAAACTGAGATATATATACATGAAATGAGCAAATTTCTTCTCCGCAGTTTGATACCGCATTCAAAAAAAAAAATCGAATGGATACTTTTAAAGTTATGGCGATTTCAATGACCGCGCATAACAACAGCAAAGTTGCACTAGGTATATAGGAAATGGATGTTATTGCGAAAAAGTATGAAGCAGTTTTCTATCGTGTGTTCTTGCCTGAGATAATTTCTAAGTCCGTGTGTTATTTCACAATGATACGGCTTTGTTATTATTTCATGTTGATCAAGCACTTACATCAAGTGAAGAATCAGGGCTCAACTTTCAATTTCATCATCTCATGGAATCATAATCCCGGTCATTCAAAGTAAGAAAGTAAGAAATTGTATTTCTTGTATACGTCAAGAATTTTATAGAAAATCCCTTCTCTACAATGGAGCACCAATTGTAGATGAGTTGAACTGATGCGTGTTTTCTTTATTTTTTAAAAATAATATGTCGCTTCAAAAAAACATAAAACTACTTCAGAAAATTGTATTTATGTATAAATAACAAATTAAGAGTACCTTTTCCCACCTTGATTAATGTCCTTTAATACTGGGTGTCTCAAAAAAAATTACAACGCACCTTTAGAGGATTATAACTTTCTGAATAAGTGTCAGAATAGAACTACCTAAACGAGAAAATAAAGGCAAAATAGTTTGCTATACTTAAAAGAAAACCGGATGTGATTCGATTCAGTAATTCCAGAGAAATGAGCAATTACGTAACATTAGTCTGGGAACACTTCCATCCAAGTTTGCTCATATTGAGTGATTCAGACAGCACATACATGTGAAATCAATACTTCTCTACAAAATGACATGGATTAACGTGTTTTTACGGTTCTAGATTTTATTTTACACCTTATAATATGCCAGATGAGACCAAAGTTTAACACAAAATAAAAGCTGTCTAGATTATTTTCATCACATTTTATACTTAAGAACAGTAACATTTAAAATTTGTACGATTAAAGTTTATAACAATTGAAAACAAAATTATAGTAATTTTAGTAAATATGAACATTGTCGTTATTAAACCAAGTTCAAGAACTAATAACATTGCGCATACAACTTATCAAGCTTCTAGTCTTCATATTTCAACTTGAAGGCTGAAATCATGTATATCATAAAATTATTGCCAATTTTGCGCATGATGGTTAAATTATTAGTATCGCAATTGAAAACAAAATGAATGTTTTGTTTACATTAAAAGAGTATGGTCATATCTCTCTCCTTACAATGAGTTGTATTTTTGGGGAGTTTCTGGGTGTTATGAGTGTTATGATCGATTATTCAGTATTCTTAGATCACAAATTGAACTTTTTTTATTATAGTATAACAGTGCTGGCTAATCTAACATTAATGAGTAAGTAACCAGCCGCGCAAGTGAAAATCTGTCAAAATATGCAAACTTGGATGGAAGTATTCCGTGACTACTCTTACGTAATCACAGATATCTCCGTAATAACTTAACAAAATCAAACGCTGTTTTCTTCTAATAGTAGAAAACTAATTTGGCCTCATTTTACGGTTTGAATTGTAAAATTCAGATACTTAATTAGGAAGTTATGATCGCCTAATGGTGCGTTGTAATAAAAGACACCCTGTACAACACTGACCTGGCCAGTAGATGGGTGATTCCTCGTTGAACTGCAGCTCCTGTCCAACGTTTCCTGGATTATAATAGGCAACGGCCACCTCTATACCATCTGAAAAACGAGAAAAGATCATTAAGGGGGGACTCAAGGAAGTTTTAGACTTGATTTTTTGCATTTTGTGAGTGCTGTAATTATTGAACTATTAATCAAATGCTATACAAGCATACATTTTTGGAAAGGAAATGGATCAGAAAATCCAAATTTTGAGTCAATTTTGACCCAAAATGTGCCGAAAAAGTGATTTTTTTTCTTATTTTTTTTCACTTTTTTCACTTTTTTTGTCAATATTTCAAAAAACATTAGATTAGTTTTGAAAAGCTATTACAGATTCTACGAGGGTCATTCAATAAGTTCTACCTCCTCACTCATAACATCGCTAATATGAATGCCAGCCTCATGACATTTGTCATTATTCTCTATATAAATCATAGCCACACATTTACCGGGTGTCCGTGTGGTGAACAATGAGAGATCCGTTAGATTCATCTGGGTGGGAAGAGGGTTTCTCTTTTTTAATTACTATCCCATTGATAGTCAATGTTTGCATTTATTTGTTCCTTGAAAATCTGGTTATGTCACTAATTAAGCAATCCCAGATAGATATTGCAGTTCAGTTAGGCACAACTTGTGGTAAAGCTTATTCTGACCTCACATTCCATGATACAGCATATGGATAGCGTTCGGATGGGTAAAGAGGAGAACCGAAGTCCAAGGCCCTGTGAATGTTCCACGCATTTACGGGTTGTGATGCGACTTCGTCGGTCCAATGGTTATGAGGGCAAACGTATGTGCTTGGAAAGCATACGACGAGGGGAGGGCTACCTTTCTTGTAACAAAGGTATTACTATATGTTTATTATTATTACCATATTTTATGGAAAATTCAACATAGGAAAAAAACAGGCAATATGCTGTTACCAACAAAGTTCATTTTTATTGCGGGGTGCACTTCTTCAACATTCAAATCGGGACATTATATCAAATGGGTAGATGGGCTGGGGGAATTAAAATGGTTCTAGCCTTGAGTATCATCGTCCCATTGATGATGGTCTCCTTGAGTATTAGCTTTATGATCGGAACAGTGTTGTGTACTATATATTGCACGAGGCAGTTTAAGTACTATTATTGCTTGTATGCTTTTAGTACCCATCTTCTTAATATACATCTGTAATTCACTCCACTGCATAACGGATTTTAATAAATGATACACAATTAACAGAAGCTTTTATCCCCATTTTGCGTCTGTAATACAAACACAAAGACTACGTGACATTTGCAAAACCAAAAACCAAAGCAACGACGCTTTCAAAATAATAATTTGGGAGGTTTCATAATAACGAAAATCGTTCTGAAACAATGACATACTGCACGTTTCAAAGGTTCCATTAAGCAGTTCTTAAAAGTGATCTTTCCGGCATGCGTCTCGGAGCTTGGCCTTGCCAGAAAGTGGCTGCAAAGTTGGAAAGGTTTATGAAAGATCTGTTTGTAATGGCAAAAACTAATAGCGCGTGGAATTTGGAAAATGTTAAATAAAGTCTACCATACTATCCTCGTGTGGATTTATTTGAGTTTCGCTAGTCCTAGGTTCTGCTAGCATCATGCTTATATTATGCCAATCTCAAACTAGGTCCGAGCCCAGGTCCGAGCTCCGTACATGTAACCGGACAAGACAACACGTACCTACTCCAGGAAGGTTTGGATGGAAACAGACAAACGGTGTTTGGAGTCCGGTTTGGTTAACTATCCCCAAGGGATCAGGTACATTACTGAAGGTAAAATGTATATGCAGATGGAACTGCTCAATATGCACCCGCGGGTCTAATTAATCATGAATGCACTGGCATTTGTAAATGTAAATGTGCCAAATAGTGAGAAATCAAGAATAATGATGCTGTCATTGATGCTGTCATCTCATTGTCGGTTAATTGATAACTGTTTATTGTGCGTATTATTAAGTGGGTAAACCACAAATACCCCCAGAATATCGGCACAAAATAATGCGTTTTTATAGCAACTTTTACATCAACGAACAATTATATCTTCTTTGGCGGCCATATTGGATAATTACCATCTTCAATTATCTTCTATCAATTATAACGCATCGACCACAACATTCCTTTTGTTAAGAGCTACTCCTCTTACGAAATGTATAATTGATATACAATATCAAGCGGCCGCCATTTTGAATTTTGCCGACCATATTGTTATTTTGATCAATATAGTGTATTCGTATTATATTTGTATCACACTAGTACACTATTAACACTAATCAAATTGTTCAATGCATTTAAACATTTAATTAGAAATTACTTAACCTACTTGTTGTGTTAATAAATTTCACTTTTGACATCTGCGTGATGAATCGATTTTTCGTGTGCTTTCGAGCGATCTATGCTCTCTGCGTGATTAGCCAATGAGCGCGTGTGTGGGCGTGTTGTTATATCATCCCACTTCCTGTTTGCGTTTTGTATTTGTCTCACAGTTGTTTGCTCATTCGCTCCGTGATTTTGATGAATAAGCACGCTTTTTCAGCTCTGCAAATTTAATTTTTAAGGTTCTGCCGTTCGTAAAACCAGGTCTCAAGACGGGCGTTGGCCAATCTGACTTACCTGTAGAATTAATAGTGGCTACAACATGTAGGGAGTTACTATCCATCGTACCCGGTTCTTCATCGAGGTCTGGTAATGTGTGGGTTCAACGATTGAATCCATGTCTCAAGAACCAAGTGTCCGCCCGAACTCTATCACCACCAATAGATCGGCGGGTATAACTATCGTTCAATCTGATGGCTGTATCAACTCAATCATCGATCTTTCGGCATGTTTATGTTGAGTATGAGTGCTGTAGTATAACATTGTTTCTGTTACGAAAACCAAATATGCCAAGCCAATGCATCGTCTTAAGTTCGGGCCAGTTTAGAAGATCTTACTAGGCCCTATATCATCAGTTCAATTCAGCAGCAAGTACATCGAACTTTTGCCGCCATGTTTTGGCAGTCATGGCTGTACATCCCGTTTTCGTCAGGAAACCACAGCTAGCCTTGATGGTTGGATTGCCGGCGTGGTTCATTTTTCATTGGTGAGAGCTTTTATATATTCATATACTAAATCTATTGGTGTTTAGGCCTGTTAAATAGTTGCCGTTGAATTTAATGCGTTCATAGTATTAGTTCTATTGATAATCGTTGTAATGGTGTTCGTGGCATTTACGGTATTTTATAGACTGTTTGGGTGTACGTGCCAAACACAAAATAAAAATATTCATTGGATATCATTTAATCCCCACTTTGGCATTTACTCTTATCAATCTTCACATTTGTTAGTATTAGCGGTATATTGATTTGGTAGTTGGCTTATTGCTATGCTGTTCATGGATCAGTTGTTGGGTAGTCTCTGTAATCCATCGTTTGATTAGTTAATAACCTGTATATCGATCTCCACTTTGTATAGTTTGTCCATCTTATAGCGTTAACATTGCGTAGCGAGGTCATTTGTCACACATTTTTGGCAAGCAATATTTTTTTCCATTAGTATTAAAATGGTTTTTAACGCAACGGGTTATTTGTTGCGCAAATTTCAATATTGGAATGTACCTGTGTTGAAATATTATGAGGTTGTTGATAACGTGGTATATTTTATTCTAGCAGGCATATCATTTAATCCCCACTTTACAACTTATCAATCTTCACATTTGGTTATTATGAGGATTCTATTAGCGGGTTATTGATTTGGTAGTTGATTTACGCTGTTCATTCATGGTTCGGCTGTTGGGGAGTTTTTTGTAATGCGCGACATCGTCTTGAATTAAGTTAATGTCCTATTTATCGAGCTCCTGCTTTGTATAGTTAGCCCGTCATTTAAACTGTTTAAGCGACGCATAGCGAGGTCGTTTTCAAAATATTTTTTCTCCAACAGTATTTAACGCCAACCGGTTTTCATTTGTTGCGCACATTTTCAATATTGTATTATACCTTTTGTACCTTTGTTGAAATAATTTTAAAGAGGTTGGTGTTAACGCGTAATAGTGTTACTGCTTCAGTTTAAGCGAGTGTTTTAGTGTTCTGGACGTCCCGGCGTTACATTTTTTTTAAACTTTACATTCCATTTGCAAATTCTGGTTTGTTGGTCGGTATTGTTTTTTATTCGGAAACGTCTGATACAAAATGTCTACTTTGCCAAATTCAAAGGTCATCTGTCAGGTCGTATTTTTCTAACCAATTTGCCGCAACGATCGAGTTTCTAAATTGTTTTATCAATAATAATAATTTCCGCGCATTTCTCAGTCAGACAGGATTTGGACGAGTATACTATAGTTGGTAGATGCATGGCAGATGTGTCGCAATAATTGGTATAATGACGTTTGTTTGTTTTGTTTACGATCGCGTGGGGGACTGCGATTCTAGTTTTGCTTTTGTCATGTTTTAGCTATCTCTCTTTGTGCGTTTTATGCTAGTTTCAGCGATGTACGTTTTAACTTTTGCCCTCTGCCACGGGTCGTTTGTTTTAATTCATAAGTGGGATTTGCGTCGTCCATTCATATCATATCATATCTATATATTTTTTGTTTTGTTTTGAGGGGGTCAAACATGTTTTTTGCCACCTAGATAGTAAAAATAGTTGCGCTAAAAATAAAAATAATCAGGTAGTTTGTCATCAACTTAGTGCGATTCTATCGTACTCGATATGGATGTATTCTTTCACCTATTAAAATATAGTTGGGTGGTTGTCGTTTTGTTTGGAATTTTAATAACCATAGTGGCTTTTCATTGTATTTCAGGTTGGTTAAATGTTAAGTCCTGGCTGTTTTGCAACAGGTTCACCTCAACCTCCCTTTGTTATACCGGAGACGTTTTGGTTTTACACAAAACTCGTTAATTGGCTCACCCCCACCCCTAATGGGGTCTATGGTTGTATTCGGTTGCTATATCATGCATATTATAGGTTTCATTTGTCATTGCGTTAGGCGATGACGTCAACAAAAAAAAATATATATATATATATATTATATATATCATTGTCATGTTCTTTCATTTTGGTTCTGCGTGGGCCAAGGCGACATGTTTTAAATAAATATATGATATACGTGGTTACATAAGTGGTTCTTAATACATTTAAAATAACGGTTTTAAGCTCATTTGCCGGCTGGTATACCTGTATTTTTGAAATGTTAGCTCCTGCTAATAATCATCATTGGGCGATGATTTTGTCATTTCCTACAAGTTGCTACATGGTATAAGGGGTAACTTAATGTTAAGGATATAAATTGCCCAGATTCTGCTTCTGTCGTTTTTCTTATTCTTTCAGGACATGTGTCGGGGCCCAGCAGTAGTACTACCTCTATGACTGTTCTGAACGTTATATGCGTCGGCTTTTCTCCAGTATGGCTTTGTGGAGAGACCTTTCATTCGTACCCAGCCTGTTCCGAGTATAGTCATCCGTGAAGTAAAGAAGCTAGTCCTTGGTTGGTGACAACGCTTCCATGAGCCAAAACTTGCAGCGGATTATTATTGCATCATGCGGAGGCACGATCTCATACGAAGGTATCGCTGTTTTCTGATAACTGTGAAACAAGATTTGTTGTTGTTTCATAATATTAACAAAAGCCGTTGTTTATTAATTCACACCAGTTGCAAATGCCTGTAAGTTACTACAACTATACGCCATATATGGTGCTGTAAGTGTTCTGCACTATTATGGTAGCTTCAGTCAATACCAAGTAGCCAAAACAGTGTTTTCAATGAAACCCAACTATGCCATGTTATCGTCTACATTTACTCGTACAGGGTATGGTTTAAATAACTTCAACGACTGGGTAGCTGTATCATTATTTACTAAATATTGTTACACACAACGGTTGTATTTTGCTTCAATGTATTCTTGGAACGGATGCTCGTGTATGCAATATGATATTCGGCTCAATAGCTTTACCATACTGCTATCTTCAACGAATGTAAATCACGAGCTTGGTTTATATACTTAAGAGTTATTGCTGTCACAACAGAATTGTCACATCAGTTTATACTTGGATCGGATGCTGGTGAAAATCAACTACAAAAACCGTCATTCGGATAACGCTGTTGTTTACACCCTTTGAGCGCTGTTTGTCTTTTTAAAAGACTCTTCTTGTTACACTACTGCTATCTTCAAGTACAACGTAAGCACTAGTATCTCAAGCTATTTAGCGTATACATTTTGGTGATGATTGAGCTACAGTAAAACGGATAATGATGGCTGACGGATTGTGTGACGGGACCAATGGCATCTCTCGTTTACTTTGTTAACCACGTACTCTTATGAAATAATGATGAGCGTTGCCCAAACGTAATTTGCGCACTCTAATAATTGGTGACATCACTGTATTATTTAGCGAACACATGTTCAATTTTAGTTAGCCATTGCTGGTTACCCTTGGGGGAGTTCATATATATGGGCTTGTTAAGTATTCAATCGGGTTGGCACGAGATAGTTAGCACCTGGAGCCAAGTACTATGTTTCTTTTTCTCTACAGAGATAGAGTTTTGAGTTTTGCGCAGCCGGCTACTATCGCATTGAATTCTTATCTTTGTGCATATATTATGTAGGTCGCCCTAGTACAAGATATGGATGTTGTATGTACACATATAGTACTCATATGTAATTGTAATTTGGTGGGTTACGCGATTAGTTAAAGAGGCGTAGGGATCCGTCTACCATTGTTGTCCATGTTGGTTCCAACGTTCTGTTCAATGGCACATTACGGGGTTACGGCCACTGGTAAATCCTATCGCCCTTAGCCATTTGCACCCTAATACAATTATTTGGTCTGATTTTCTGCCTCGCGCCTATTATCTTGATGCTCGCAATCAAAAAGCTGGTATGAAATGTATGTCCAATATCAATCATTTCCGATTGCATATGCTGTAGACTGCCTAACATGTGTTTTATCAGACACCCAACTTTTAAGCCCAGTGATTCGTTCTCTCTACTTGTATGATAATGTGCATCTAACTGAAAATGATAGGGAATCTTTGTTTCTGATTGGGAAAACACGTTGTTGTACTTCAATTCGCATCCAGGGCTCACATGCTTTCCGCCACAATCTTCCTAATCCTTTTCAAGAAAAAAGGGGAGGGTTAGGCAAGTGTTCCCATTTTTCGTCGTCAAATGAAAAAACTTGTGTGGCAGTTGTGGTTTTTTCTTTCAATGTAAAGAAGTACTTTACAATCATTTAAAATTGTAACCGTTGATATGCATTATTTATTCAACAAGTATTTGTACAAAATGTAATGCAAATTGTGCGTTTTCCCACAAAGGAGTTAAAATTTGGTTTAAATTAAACCAGTATGAAATTATGGAATTTTATTGTTGGTACTCATTGTATGTACATGTAACAAAAAGGTATCGTTAAATTTATGCAAAGATCGTAAACAGGATCTTGGAGTTGTTCCTACATCATTAGTCGATTAGTGAACGCAAAAGCGGGTGGGTGAATTAATCTTTCCATCCTCGTTGTAAAAATTTACGTCCTGTTTAAATCTGTTTTCAGCCTTTATGTAATCAAAATGTGTGTAATGCAATTTTAAAGGGCGACAATTGCATGTCTACCCTTTTAAACTTGTTATAAATTCGCGGTTCTGCTTTAATATTGCTGTTGTGTCTATGTCAATTCAATTCAGTTTTGGTTGGGTATAGGGTTCATTCCTTCCACGTCGTATCGTATGCTTTGTAATTAATTCTGACGTCAGCCCTTAGTACAGTTTGTGGTCGTGTCTGGGCTGGATGTGAAAATGTTCTTACCATCCGCGTTATACAATGTAGGTCAGAAATTCGTACTAATTATATTGCAAACATTATTATATCGTTTGAATTGTTTTGGCGTATGTAGTCAGTGCAAAATAAATAGCAGATTTGCTTCTCATCATCACGGTGGCATCCGCAAATGTTGGTCTAGTCAGTGTTATCCTTTCTGAGCGTCAGGTGGCAATTAGAAATTACTTAACCTACTTGTTGTGTTAATAAATTTCACTTTTGACATCTGCGTGATGAATCGATTTTTCGTGGGCTTTCGAGCGATCTATGCTCTCTGCGTGATTAGCCAATGAGCGCGTGTGTGGGCGTGTTGTTATATCATCCCACTTCCTGTTTGCGTTTTGTATTTGTCTCACAGTTGTTTGCTCATTCGCTCCGTGATTTTGATGAATAAGCACGCTTTTTCAGCTCTGCAAATTTAATTTTCCCAACCTCCCTCCCAAAAGGAGGCCTTTGGCACAATGTACATATGGGCTTTGCTGTTATTCCCATATTTGGTATCGTTTTTATTTATAAATTCCCGTTGATTTGGCAGTTGTGGTTTTTTCTTTCAATGTAAAGAAGTACTTTACAATCATTTAAAATTGTAACCGTTGATATGCATTATTTATTCAACAAGTATTTGTACAAAATGTAATACAAATTGTGCGTTTTCCCACAAAGGAGTTAAAATTTGGTTTAAATTAAACCAGTATGAAATTATGGAATTTTATTGTTGGTACTCATTGTATGTACATGTAACAAAAAGGTATCGTTAAATTTATGCAAAGATCGTAAACAGGATCTTGGAGTTGTTCCTACATCATTAGTCGATTAGTGAACGCAAAAGCGGGTGGGTGAATTAATCTTTCCATCCTCGTTGTAAAAATTTACGTCCTGTTTAAATCTGTTTTCAGCCTTTATGTAATCAAAATGTGTGTAATGCAATTTTAAAGGGCGACAATTTCATGTCTACCCTTTTAAACTTGTTATAAATTCGCGGTTCTGCTTTAATATTGCTGTTGTGTCTATGTCAATTCAATTCAGTTTTGGTTGGGTATAGGGTTCATTCCTTCCACGCCGTATCGTATGCTTTGTAATTAATTCTGACGTCAGCCCTTAGTACAGTTTGTGGTCGTGTCTGGGCTGGATGTGAAAATGTTCTTACCATCCGCGTTATACAATGTAGGTCAGAAATTCGTACTAATTATATTGCAAACATTATTATATCGTTTGAATTGTTTTGGCGTATGTAGTCAGTGCAAAATAAATAGCAGATTTGCTTCTCATCATCACGGTGGCATCCGCAAATGTTGGTCTAGTCAGTGTTATCCTTTCTGAGCGTCAGGTGGCAATGTGCAATATATGGACGCCATTTTAAATTTTAGCCGCTATCTTAGGTTCCAATCATCTGCCAAATGAGCACCCCTTCCAAAATCAAATGTTTTGACCCAATGAAGATTCGTGCAAACTTTGGTGCTTGTATCCGGTCTGTAAACGTAATTTCGTTAAGCGATTCCACTAAATGTTAGTATCGTTTTGACGCTCATAATCATTCTTTCTGTAAAAGTGGCACAACGTCGATTTTGGGTAGCTTTGATAAACTGGGTATATCTCAGGATTGACAAATCCAAATCAGATAAAATAAACGGCATCTGAAAGCTGAGTGTTTTCCCTTTTCGTGTGTATAAACATATTACACTAAACTTTAGGACTTCATGGTCAACAAGTTACGCAAACATGTGCACCCTTTTTTTAGGGACACCCTATATAGTAAATGATAATTGATATCTATTTCACTTTTGTTATGATGCGACCAATGCCAGAGAGAGATTTTGGACAACGGACACGGAAAATTGCCTTATGGAATAATTACATGTTTTTTCGTTTCCCTCCGTATTGTATGATTAGACATAACAGCCCAATTTCAATACTAAAAATATATAGAAAACAATTGATGATTTCTGAATATAACACTGTATTATCATGTATAGATCAGATTGTAGGCAGTAGTAAGCTTTGTTGTCTTGCAAATAGTATAATATCAACTTGAATGTATTGCTACGTCTTTAGCATACTGGAATACTGACATTTGGTCACATTTTCATTGGTACAAGTCAAGCCACAGTGATGCCTCAAATGTGAAATCTTAACATGATAGTCACTTTATGAGTTTCCCCTAGCAAACTTTAGAATAGAAAATGATCTCTTCGAGAGATTTGAAATGTATTCATTTAGTCCTGTATATTAAAGATCTCTTAATCCTTATGAAACGCACATATGACTTTTGCAGCGGTTCACAGCAGCATAAGGTACAAATTAATGGGTGTCCTGGTCTTGTTCTGGCTAATCAGAGGGCATGTTCTCCCATGAAACCAGTCACTTTTATTGTTTTTATAGTCTGTTAAATGGATATCTTTAATGTAGAACGGTTTTAATTGACCGATAGGTACATTTTGTCTCTTAGAACTGGCCAGATGAATAGCACTTAGGAGACATTTTGCTGATTTTTTATCCGTTTCCGTCGCACTTATATGGACGTTTGGTTTTCACTGCATCTCCAGACAAGAACAACCAGTACTCAGATCAATTTTCAATGTATTTGTAGCTCAGATTGAAAGCTACAATTGTGGAATATTTCATAAGACCGGCTTATACAGCGTGTCCCAAAAAAACTGGGTTCAAAAGTTTGCGAGCAAAGTTTATATTTAGGGATATTAAACAAAATATACATTACCTTAATTGGTCAAACTCTGTAATTAATCCAATATAAACTTTTTGAAATACAAAGATTTTAATAGAGCGTGGTCAAAACCCATTTGTCCCACTTTTCAAGGAACACCCCGATGTGTTGCAATTACACATTGTTGTGATTTCGTCAATGTTTTGCCTTTGCATTCATTCTTTACAAAGACTTGGGCAGGAAATAAAATCTTGGTCATAAACCAATAATACAAGTTCATTATTTACATAAACATTAAAAAAAAAGTCCTTTGTTATAGTCCGAGTTATTGTTAAGTTCTTTCGGAGAATAAACCCCATGCAGGGAATACTGCACATAGCGCACAGTTTCATGCAACGCACAGATGGTTTATTCCTTAAATCGGGACAAAGTGGTTCTGACCACGCTCTATTCAAATCTTTGTATTTCAAGCAGTTTACATTGGATTGGTCTCCAAATTTACCCAATTAAGGTCAGGTATATTTTGTTTGATATCCTTAAATATTATAAACTATCCATAATTCCTACTAATATTTCGTTATAAGCTCGCAAACTTTTGAACCCAGTTTTTTGGACACGCTGTATAATAGCAAAGTTATGAGGTAGAAGGTAGAACTTATTGAATGACCCTCGTATGTTACAATTTTGTTGATACTCTTGGATTCTTTTGGTGTCTCAGAAAACAAATTAAAAAATACGATGACAATGCACCGTCGGGACGTCTATAATCAGCGCGAATACGTTGATTTACAAAAACGTCCTTCAATAACATACGATTTTCCTTTCGGTATCAACACGAGAGAAATAAAATATAATTGTATATTTTTTTGAAATAATTATTATATAAATGTTTACA
This sequence comes from Ophiura sarsii, assembly GCA_035610835.1. NCBI lineage: Eukaryota > Metazoa > Echinodermata > Ophiuroidea > Amphilepidida > Ophiuridae > Ophiura > Ophiura sarsii. Next base: position 54,708,523 of record CM069447.1, on the reverse strand, counting down.
CAGTATTCTGTCAATTGTACATTGATGTCATTTTAAATCTAATTTACATCGAGTAACTAAAACCTTATAGCGAAGATTTATAAATATACACAAATATAATAGTCAATGGTCGTTGAAAACTAACATAATGTATATTCGTAACTGCTGAATTCATGTAAAATACATTGTATTAGCTACATTTAGATAACGTTTGCTACCAAGGACAGTATCATTATCAGTCGAAATACAATGTAACGCACACTCTAATGCATGCAATGCGAGGTATGTATCAAATTTGCTGCTACAATCAAGGAAAAAAAAGGTTGGCACACTTTGTCTTAATTACGGGAAAAACCCGCCCCTCTCCCCGGAGGCAATGTTGATCCGAGTCATATTATCAGAAGCCTTGGCAGTTCCCCCAACATTGATTGAAGGGGGTGGGGAGGGATATAAGGGGGAGACTTTTGCTTTCTATTAAACAGTGCTATGTACCAAGTCTGATCTCAATTGCGAGCACAGGGATAGCTGTAATAAGTTGCGTCAAGTGTGCCAACTATTATTGTCCTTGATTGTAGAAAAGCAACAAATCATGTGTGTATAACCGGTGATTTCGTGTCGGTGACCCGTTCGCACTGCAGGGGTCGCATTCTGACGCGTCTGCGCGTCCTAGACCTCTCACTTTCTAATAGTGACGCGTCAGGTTTCAAATGGGAAAGACTTGCGGGTCCCGATCAAAATTGAAGGGACCCCTTAAATTTGACGATGTATGGAAATGGAAACCTTGAGAAATTCTGTAAATTACATATCCATCCTTTGCTCACAATATAAATTAATTAAAACTGTCCGTAAAAAAGTAAAATTTTCAAATACCCAAACTTCAGGACCCCTCAATTGCTTGGGAGACCCCTTAAATTTGTTTTTTGAAGTCCTACGGGGTTCTGAAAAATGTCATGGGACCTCTCACATTTTTGATCCAGTGCTATCCCTGGTTCGCAGGCTACAGAATAACGATAAAGCAGAGGACTCACTATATACGGCACCCTAAATCTGAGTTGGAAAGCTCCATTTCACGGTTTTGTTTCATATTGTTAAAAACTTACACCATGACGGTGTAGAATATATTTTTAAATCTGATTTGCCCATTTTTAGTGGTTTTGAGCCTTACCGCCACACCAACCACCAAAGTCGTAGACCGCACCACTGGCGTAACAACAGGGGGGGATGGGGGGATATATCCCCCCCACATTTTTACCTGGGGGGATGCCTAATGTAATCATCCCCCCCCCCCCAGATTTTTCATAACCAATAATTTTAAAAGTGACGTATTTAAACAAATAGGTGGGCGTAAAGATTCACACACTGCACACTGGACACCAGTGGCGTAGCCAGAGGGGGGGCGAGGGGGGCGATCGCCCCCCCCCCCCCAATATTGACGTCGTGTCGGTTGAGATTGGCACTGTCGGTTCATTTGACCAGAGGAATCATGGAATTATGATGGTCAAAAGTACACATATGAAAAAATTTCGCGCGCTACGCGCGCATAATAGTCACCTAAATGAAATAGTCGTGGGTACAAGCTTGTTTAGAGCCAAAATGTACCTCAATCGTGCCAAAAATAGGTGTAAGATCAAAAAATTTCGCGTGCTACGCGCGCGTGTCTTTACTCAAAACAATCTTGTCGGTTCATTTTCATTTCTCGCCCCCCCAATATGAATAACCTGGCTACGCCACTGTTGGACACAACCACACTGGGACATTCAATTCATTCATTGCAGTTTGGATACTATCATTTTAAAATGAAAACAATGACGACAGCGATTTACAAATTGCTATCAATCAAGGAATGCATGAAGAAGTCGGCAACACCACCATCAGTGGCCACTGTAAAACTGTGATCCAGGAGCATGGAAGAAGGCCTGGAACTCCAACATGCGTACACATTAGCTGTAAAATGTGTATTATTTGGGTTACAAAAGGCCGGCAATAGTTTTAAGAGCGTAGCGAGTAAAAAAATATTTTGAGGTTAAAAAAGTATCACTCTGAACATTACTCTGAACTTGACAGCCCTGCCGTATTTGAGTCTGATAATTTTCATCCCCCCCACTCAAAAAAAGTAGTTACGCCCCTGGACCGCACAACGTAAGTTTAGACCCAGGGGAGGGGTTGGGGGTACTCAGATATTTTTTTGATACCAGCCAAAAACTGGCCCATACATTTAACCAATTTTGGAGGTTAATAGACCCATACCTTTGCCGGAAACCCATAATGTTCCTATATATTTGACAGATTTTGCTACAATTCTGTGAAAAACAGCAAACTTAAGGATTTTAGACCCATACATTCCCGGGGGGGGGGGGGGTGAGCGGCTGGGCAGTTTGAAAACAGGGGCTTACCGAACTGAACGGTCGCCGAAATTGGGGCTTAGAGAACTGAATTCTTATACAAAATTGTGTCTTATATACTGAATTTTAGGCAAAATATTGCCTTATAAACTGAATTTAGGCCAAATTTGAGGCTACATAGGCCTAACTCAAATTCATAAGATATTTACACATTTTATTTTTTTGGGGTTGAATTTGGGGTCTAAGGGAACTGCCAATGGATGAAAAGGGGGTCTTATGGAACTGCCAGTGGATAAAAAGGGGGTCTTAAGGAGCGGCCGAAAGGCGTGAAAAGGGGTCCTTGCCAGCCGCACATGGCCAATATACGTGGGTACCCTCCCCGCGCATACATTTACCAAAAATGACTTTGAAAAGGGGTCATTCCATTACCAGATGGTGACAAATGGGACCCTATTTGGTGGCACATCCCCGTAACCTCATATCCAGTAAGTAGCCCCCCCCCCCCCCCCCCCCCCACCCACGTTTAGACGATACAAAATGATTCTTCTACGTTAAGTAACAGTTCAGAACAAAATGCAATGATATGGCGGCGGGACTGCCGGTAGCCGTGTGTACGGCAATGCAAGGACATCATAGCCGATTGATTTCTTTGAATAACAGCGTAGGGCCAAATAGGGTACACTGTGATGCGCAACGAAATTTTTATAATAATAAATTAATTAATAAAAATAAATAAGAGTTTGGTTCCAAAAGGAACAAACTCACTACATTAAAAGTTAAATAGGAGAAAAGCAACGTTTTCTAAAATGAGGATGTTGCACTTCTTTGATTATGTTAATTTTCTGCCCTATGAAAGATACCATACGTGGAAGCTTAAAAACGGGTTTGATTTTCACTGTATTTCCTATGTCTTTCTTTATTTTCGGAAACTAGTGGAGTTAGCTCTTCGACCAATTTTCAAAAACACTTTACCAAACAATCTTTATTTCAAAATAAGGTGCAAATAATGGGAATTCTGGGCGATGCTAGCAGAGCTAAGCCTCTCCAGAATAGTAAAACGTCAACGGGAGAGACACACACAACGAGAGAACCTCTCGAACGCCTTTCATCCTTAATTAGCCAGTGAACTCCTTTTTACTCTCCTGTCGCGGAATTGGGGAGTAGACGTGTTAGATACCTGTGAATATTCACACATTTTCAAGGTTAAATTATGCGTACACTCTCAGAACAAAGGTTAAAATCTTTAACCATAACCAACGGGAGCTTACCTGGTGAACTACACAATTGGTTGGTTAAAACCGTAACCAACAGTTATTGGTTAAACTTTAACTTGTGGTTGGTTACAATTTTTAATCATTTGTTGGTTAATATGTTTTAACCAACTTGGTTAAACTTTTATTTTTTTTGGTAAACTTTAACCCAGACAACATTACAATATTGGCCCAATATTGGCGCAACCCGTGGCCAGGACCAACTTTGGCAAAGGGCAAGCCCAGAACAAGGGACAGGACAAAGCACAAGACAAGGCTCCAGATCCTAGCCAAAAGGCCGGGAAGCGATAACTTGTAACAGCGGCCGCAATTGTTAGATTACGTCAGAATTTGTATATTTTGGTTGGCAACATGATGCCAATTGAAGAGCGCCAATGTTAAACCAATATTGGACCAATAATGGGCACAATATACCAGGGGCGGAAAATGACACCATTGATTTCATATACAAATTCTGACGTGGTCTAACATTGCGGATTGCACAAAATATTTTCCCGCCATTGAAATTCTTTGGCGGGAATTTTGTTATGACCTATGTCGGTTAAGATAATTTAGTTTCAACGTGTGATGAATTTTCTGGGGCTATGCGATCTGTGAAAACCCGTCGGATGTCGCAAAATGTGAACTAGGGATTATGGGTAAAATGTAAAAAAAACCTCTTTATTTTTAAAGATTTTTTTAGAGAATTAATGTCCAATACTTTGTGTCATCATCTTTTATGAAATGTCACCTTCAAAACTTACTTAAGTCACTTTCCTTATCAACCTTATAATGTTATTCTACTGAAAATGTATCTTTTTTGGCCTGATTTCATGATTTCATGTTCTGTAGCTTTTTATGACATCACAATCATCATTCACTCATAACTTTTTTTGTAGTGATAGTAGAAAAATGATCGAAACAGTTCTGTAATCAGCACAGTTTGAGCTTTTTTATGATATAAATATCTCTAATGTGAAAAATGCCACCATGTGGCGGATTTTCACAGATCGCATCACTATCCAGTTTTACATTGAAACCAACGGAGATTCATAATTTACGGACGTTTGTGTCCACCGTCGTCTGGCACAATATGCCTTTAACCATATCTTTAACCTTCGGAGAACGTGTTACAAAAATAGCTCTGGGATGGGCTAAGGGTAAACCATCGTATAAAATACTCATGGTAATGACATTTGTATACATTGTTCGCCTTGTCATAAAAGATCCATCACATAAATCACTTTCATTAATATCACCCTCGCCGTTTTATCGTGGAGCTTTAAAATTATGTTTTTAAATGATTAAAATCAATATTTTTCCATCAAATCTTAGCGGAAGAAAATCAAAAAAAAAATCAAAATGCAAACGTTGAAAAGGCAAACATTTTAATTTTTAATTTTATATTAATAGAATAGAATGACATAGTTCTGCCAAAAATGTTACTTTTCCTATCATATAAATTGGTTCGGGAAACCGAGCTTTTATTTGATGTTTTGTTTGTACTTATTATTATCATACCGGCAGTGTACGACGAGCCCATCAATTCTATTATATTGAATTCTGTCGCTCTGTTTATTTCACCATCACTTTGAATGCATTTACAGTATACAACTAAAGCAGCGCAAAACATCCTAAATACAGACATAAAGCCAAGGGATGTGTTTACAAGCCTAACCGATCAATTTTGAGGCGAGGTGGGGGAACCTTCCATTTTTGAGATTTTTTAATTTAGAAATAAAAATCGGGAATTAAAGGGGAAAACATAAATTTCTAATGTTTAAAATTCGAAAATTGTTGGAAATCCGTAGAACAGTCTAATTAAAGCAATAATTATCATGTGATCTTTTTCACATTTTACACATATTTTTCTCTCTCTTATAATGAAGTTTGACTATCAGGAATGATATTCCTGGACTCATACGAGTAAATCTATCATCACAGAACTTTACTAATTCATAATTTAAGGAATTTTTCAACATTTGTTACGATTTTCGTCATAGCATTCCGTCGGGGTTTGTTCACTTATGTTCACTTGTGTACAGTTGCGGTCGTAAGCCGGGAACACTGTAAACGTCGTTAACAGGGTGGCAAACCATGGAATACTGGAAGGAATAACACTCACAAATAAACTGTCCTGGTACCAGGACAACGTATTTCAAAATCTGATTTTGAAGTAATTCGGAAACGTATTCAAATCTGTAACTTATAAGATATTTTAGTTTCATGGTCATAAATGTAAGTTGACCAAAACAAAATGAATTTCTAGGAAGAATTCACAGAAGATATTAAGAGATCAGATCGCATAATATGCCTTTAACATATGTAGCAGCAGTCCTTGTGCGTCATCTTTATCGAATTAAATCGTCGCTGTTCTGACATACCGGCACATGTGCCATTTTGGGCAAAATGAGTTAATGATCTACAAATGAAACTCTTTATTCTCCAAAAAAATTGAGAGAAAAAGGTAATTAATTAATAAGATACCGCACTAATTAGTGTGATATGCCAGGGTTTTAACATAATACCGGCATGAAAACCTCATTTTTAATTCTGACATACCGGCACACAAGGGCGTCCCCAGAGGGGGGGTGTGGGGGGGTGTCACACCCCCCCATTCATCAAATCTGTCGGCAAAATAATGGGGCTGTGGGCAAAAAAAAAGGAAGGAGGAAGAAAAGGGAGAAAGAAAGAAAGGGAAGAGAAAGGAAAAGGGAAAGAAAAAAGAAAGAAGGGAGAAAAAAAGAAGGGAAGAAAGAAAGAAAGGAAAAGGAAAGAAAGAAGAAAGGAAGAAAGGAAAGAGGAAAGAAAGAAAGGAAAAGGGAAAGAAGGGGAGAAAGCCCTATAACAGATATCGTATGCGCAAATGATAATGTTGTGTCGGCATATATGTTATGTTAACACAAATCAAAAATGAACAAAGGCAATTTAGGCATATAAATTTGTAGGCACTGTGTGAACGAGCCCATTTGTATGAGATTTTATGTCGGCGCACATGAACAGCCTATAGGCCCAAATAGTGTTTTGCTTATTGTGTCGGATTAGTATAGGCTAGGCCTAACGGGCAATGTGTGGGACCATTGCTCTTTAATTATACTAACTAGGCCTTTATCATTGTCGTTGTCAATGCAAACCCAAGTCAATAATGTCGCCAATGGCCAATCATGTTGGCACATAGGTTACGAGATATTAAATAATTCGCCTATACTTATGATGTAGGCCAATTGCTCTCATTGTACTGATTGTAGACTCTGCAAGCCCACTATCAGTCTATCGCAAAAGTAAGTCCAACTCCAACGATTAGGTGTCAATGCAATGTAAGAGCTTAGACTCTGTCTTAACTTCGAATTGAACAATGCAAATTATCATTATAATTAAGACAATAAGCACAACTGTCGTTATTTGCGCGAGACCAGAATTTGTGTGTGCACCAGGGGCACAATCGATATCTCACGCAGTGGCGTAACCAGCGGGGGGGGGGGGGAGGTAGCAGCCCCCACTTGGAACCCTTGCCCCCCGCTTTCCCCCCCAAATGAAGAAAAAAATTCGCGCGCTACGCGCGCATGTCTTCCCAAAATGCAATATTCTATGGTACAAGCTTGTTTAGAGCCGAAATGTAACTCAATCGATCGTGCAAAAAGTAGGTGTAAAGTCGACAATTTTCGCGCGCTACGCGCGCATTTCTTGACACTGGAATGGAGCCCACCCATTAGGAGCCCCACATTTTAAGTTAGTGCCCCTTCTTGCCCCCCCCCCCCCCATGGAAAAAAGGATAGTTACGCCACTTATCTCACGTAATGGTATAGGTCTATATGTCGAGTATTCCATGACCATTTTAGTTTAAAAAATGAACATCTTTGTGCACTTCGCGCGCATTCTTTCTACAGGTATCAACATTATGATGGTCTCGAACCAAACCAAATATTATATGTGGGACGTTAAAAACGTTATACTGGACCCTTTAAGTGTTACAAATGCAAAGTTGTGCGCGCTTCGCGCATATTAGTTTCAATGTTTCAATATTTAAGCTTAATTTATAGTATCAGAAGGCTTCAACCAGTTTTCAATGACCATTTTAATTCAAAAACTGAAAAATTGGGCGCGCTCTGCGCGCATATTTTCTACAGGCTTTAATATTATAATGGCCCTCAAACCATACGATTTGGATTTGGACTTGATATATATGTAACTATGCAATATCAAACCGTCAAAAACGTCATACTTGACCATTTAAGTGTTAAAAATGCCAATTTTTGCGCGCTTCGCGCGTATTAGTATCAATGTTTCATTATTTAAGCTTTAACAAGACAGTTTTCCATGACCATTTTAGTTCAAAAACTGAAAAATTTTGCGCGCTCAGCGCGCATATTTTCTGCAGGTTTAAACATTAAAATGGCCCTCAAACCACAACAAATATTCTAAATGTGGAGTAATTCTGTTATACCCTTCACAGGGGGTATTCACAGTGCATGAACGACGCATACTACTAGGGTGTGGAGGGTATAACAGAATTATGCCCTAAATGTTATGTGGAGGACATTTAAACGTCATACTGTACCTTTCAAAATCACAATTTTTGCGCTCTTTGTATTAGTTTCAACGTTTCAATATTTAAGATTAACAAGATGGCTTGAGGATTTTTGCACCCCCCCCCCCCCCCCCCCATCAAAACAGTCCTGGATACGCCCTTGACTCCCCCAGAACTATTCAATCAGCGCTATATGCTGCTTTATGTTAACATTTCAATTATCATTATCAAACTTGAGTCCCCCCTCCCCTCCCCCCCCCCCCCCCCCCCCCCCCCCAATGTGTCTGAAAACGGATTGACGCCTCTGACCATACAGTCCATTTTAAAATATGCGTGTATGAATTCCGGCGAGCGAAGCGAGCAAAAAAAAATTAGTGTCGGCACAAATGGCTTTGTCGGCAATTGATGACCTTTACACCCCCCCAATGAAAAGGGTCTGGGGACGCCCTTGCCGGCACATCACAATATTCTGCCATAGACCACCGTGTAACTGCAGTTCTGACATACCGGCACATCACTGGCATATCACTGTAGGACGAATATGAATTTTGTTTTCTTATTTCTGACATACCGGCACATGACTTTATGGCATAATTAGGCCTAATTAATAATTGCAATGTGTTGTTGTAACATGCTCATAACAAACATAAGTATATATCTATTAGTGTTCTTTGACAATGATAGTGACATTTGATGTAAATGCTCTCTAACAAGTCTTTAAAAAATGGAAAATTTTCAAACACGATTTTCTCAAAACGCTGTTTTTCGTGATGTGCCAGTATGTCAGAACAGCGAAGAAATCATTCCGAATTACCTACCTTGATTTTGCTCCAGTTGCATAAGTGCTTTTCTGTCGCCTGTTTCCGTGAATTGCACCGGACCCTGTGAAATGATTTTAAAAACATTAAAGGTATATTATGTGATATTTCCAGGGAACGCCCTCAACATCGAAAAAAAAATTGAAAGAAGATTTTCTTGCAGATTTACATTTCTGATCATAAATCGTGCATTCCAAGTTACAGGGCGATACGATTCTTAATTACTTCAAAATCATGATTTTAGAGTGAAAATAAACTGTCGGAAAATCCGACAGTTTATATTTTCACTCTTAAATTCACTCTAAAACCATGATTTTGAGGTAATTAGGAATCGTATCGCTCTGTAACTTGGAATGTATGTATGATTTATGATCGGAAATATAAATCTGCAAGAAAATCTACTTTCTAAAAATAAATAATGAATAGAGGGCGCTCTCTGAAAAAGATCACATAATATGCCTTTAAAGATCAAAGGTCACAAATGGGAACCTCTACTCTGATTTAATATTTGACGCCGACCCCGACTTCGCTCCTCTTCTGACGTTACCAGGCTTTTTGAGCCTCATCTTAACGTCAAGCTGATGATAACTCCTTTCATGTATGTGACCCCCCGACTTTGGGCTCCCGGTCAGCATCAGAAAGGCGCCGTCCGTCTGTATCTTCAAACGCCGGTTAAAACTAATTAATTTCCGAAGTACTGATTTTTTTATCTTTGCATGTATAATTTTCTTTGTATTTTTCTGTTTGTTATTGTTAAGCGCTGTGTTCTTTGTAGAGTGCTATATAAATGCTTGTTATTATTATTATTATTATTATTAGTGTTAGTAAAGTAACACTGGTCAAATTGGGAAAGCGCAGTAACATCTTAGAAGCTAGCTCAAAGCCAAACTGAACCTCAAAAGCTCTCAAAATGGCCAACATAGGGTAAAATAACAAATGCGCGCATTTGGTCAGTTAAGTTACCATGTTGTTTTCATTAAGTTGCCAATTTTTGGAAGCCCTACTTCCACACCCTGGAACCCCCATTTATTCTCGTTCTTTAGCCACTTGAGAGAACATGGTTCTTCACAGTGAGTTGGGGGCATCCACATTTTGACCTGCCTCAGGGCCTCTACAAAGGTAAATCCGGCCCTGGCCCTGAAACAAATCTTTCTGCTAATTTCCCCTTTCTTGTCACACTCCTTCAATAGTCCTTGACGCTACCCCTTCAACTGCGGTCTCGATTCGCCGACTTCCGGCTTTCATCTGTCCATAAAAGCAAAATATCGCGTCTATATCTTCTTCTTTTTTTTGGGGGGGGGAGGGGTGGAATTGCGGTTTATACTCTTTTCCATGCGAATTTTGGATACAAAATTCAGTTAATACCACAATTGTTGTGATAATTTCAGTTCGCAAACTTCTAAATATCTTCGCTAAATCATGTCTAACAATTTAAGGCGTTTCCTTTTCACTACCCCCCCCCCCCCCCCCACACACTTCAAAGTAATACTTACAGATACGCCTTCAAAATTCGTTAGGTTCATCAAAGCAAACATCAATTCTCCCATTTCATTGTCGTCATATGCAAAATCAGCAATCGTTCTTGGTGGATCTATATCAGGCGGGAAATAATCAGGAACAAAAGAAATCACCAGATGAGGAGAATGCTCATGATTCCAAAATTATTGTAACAACTTGAAAATGTTAAATTTCAGATATATGGTTTGAATACCAAGAAAGTTTTGTGTCAAAAACTAACACAAAGTACGATTTTGATTTTTGCGTTTTGGTTTTTCAACACACGAGCTAGGTATAGACAAAGCCAACAAGCCAAGTTATGGTCATAATTTATTCGGTTGATACTCGGGGACAACCGCACCAACGTTTGAAAGTCTACTCACAAACTTATCAATCGGTAACATGGGTTTATAATTCCCGCCACTAGTCTTTATCACTTTGGGTAATGTCCAATGAGATGCCCCCAGCAATGGCTGCCAGAAGCTGCCAGTGACCTGTATAGGAGGAGTGCATGTAGTGATTTGTGTACATAACGATTAGGCCGATTTGATAAGCTGGTAGGGACAACTCACCGCCGTCGCAGAGAGTGTGATGTGAACCGGGAATCTTTCTATTGATGAATACGTCCTACACGAATCACTTTCCCGTGTGTTGAAGAAAATCAAAAACGTACTTTGTTTTGGTTTCGGCACATAGTTTTCTTGTTTCAATTTTCAAACATTTCAAAGAGAAGACTTTCTTCAGAATGTTAAAGTTAAATATTTTCACGTTGGAGCTACAGTTTTGCGAGTTATGAATAAGTAAGTTACTTTTTAAGGTCTGTAGGGGAGAGTGGGGTAATCCCGAACATATTTTCATTAAAGCTTTTAAGTAGACGCTTAAACAGAGTTAGATAAAATATACCATACCAATATAAAGTGTATGCAATACCTTAACTAGGAACAGGTTTTTATCAACTCTACCTTTATTGATGAGACGTTATGATCATAAAAACAATACATTAACCTTGCATACTAGTATAACGATTAAAATTCGAGTGCCTCCCTCTTTTTTGCTTCTGTTACCTCTAACTGAAATGGTAAATCGACCAATGTCTGCGAATCAACTATAGTGCTAGCAATGTTAACTTAATTACTATTAGGCGACGAAGTAAAAACACCTTTTCTATTCTTTTTCTCAACATTTTGGGGAATTTTGGGGAATCCACAATTTTCGAAATGTAAAACAATAAAAACTATAATTTAAAAATGTCAGAAAAAGATTAGAACAGGGTTTTTCGTCGCTTTATCAAGATTATTTTACCCCATAATTGCAGCTGTTTTTCCGTTTCTTGTAACCATAGAGCAATAGTCCAAGCTCCATCATAGCCGTAAGACGCCTCATCATAGCCCCGTAGTAACTCCGCACCATCACCGACAAACTCACGGTACTCCTCGAGAAATTCTGCACTTGTCTGCGAATATTATACATGATCAAAATGTAAGGGGTCTGAGCTTTCGATCCTAGCAGAATCTTCAAAGGCAGGAACAAGATTCTGCTAGGATCGAATGCCCAGGCCCCTTACAATTTATTATTTTAAATACAGGCTAGTGTTGTCAATGTTTGCAAAATACCAAAAGATGTATTGAAAGTCACATTGTACAGGGTGTCCTTAATAAGGTGTCGATGTATTTCAAGGTTTTAAAACGTCGGTAACATAATTTGCATAATATTGGCTTGAGAAACCGGCAGAATTATTTTAATACTAAATACGTCACATTCAATGATGTGGCTTTTGAAAAAAACGCTATTGATTAGTACATTGTGTCCACAAAATGAAGAAGCTAACACTTTCCAAGCGGCAGTCGTCTGCGGAGAACAGTCCCAAAATATCACAATATGTTTCAAAGATGTCAATATTATTGAATGTTGACCAATCACCATATTTGGAGTCACCATGAGAAATGCTTTAAAATAAGTACAAACATACCCGGTATTGGTTCGGTTGGACAAAAACGTATGCTTAAGATGTCTCATTTCCGCAATAAGGTGCAGATTTTGTCAATTCTGAATAATTTGACATTTTTTTTAACAAATCGAAAACGCACTATATTAAAGAACGTTTCACAACCGACTTGTCAGGTGGTTTCTTCAGGAATTATCCATTGTCACTTCCGGTGTTTCTAGACGGTTTCTGGATCAGCTAATCGTATACATGACGAAGTTGATAAGTCCCCCCCCCCCTACCATTGTTCATATCTGTTTCACCTCTTCTAATCCAAATGGATTCGCGTATCCATCTAGTGTATCTCTCGTTTTTCTCTGTATAGAATGTTAATCGCCTCCCAGTCAATCACATTCACATGGTTTTCTTTATCTGCTACATGATCTGTGATAGCAAATTCAAATTGTTCTGATGTTGATGCCTTTTTTGACGCACGTGTAAAAGTCTTTTTGCTAACTTTGCCTGACTCAACTTTGTGTTCTTTCATTCTGGTGCCGAACTGTCACCCTGTTTCACCAACGTATGTATAGATTTGCAGTTTTTACAGGGAATTTCGTAGACACAGCCGTCTGTATCGTGAATGTCCCGTTTGTCCTTGGGATGAACCAAAGTGTTCATCAACGTTTAACCCTTTGAACCCGACGAGCCGCTATAACGACTTAGGCCTACGCGTAAATGTAACGTATACCCGGTGAGTCGCTATAGCGACTTAGAGGTATGCATACAATCAACCATATGAGACGGACTATAAGCTCAGTGTAGGATGTCCAAAGGGATTTGTTTACATTGATAAGACTACTGCGCACTCTAACAACTGCCGGATCAAAGTTCCGAGGCTTGTTGTTTTCAATTGACGAGAGTTTTTTTATCAGCGCATTTTGCTTGCTGTTTTTCGTGTCTTTTCGCATCAAAATTACATTGCAATATGGCGCGTTTTGGACATGCTGGACGATAGTGATACTGCTGAGGATTTGTTTAGATGATAGTTCTGGAATTTCAGATGATTTTGAGACTGAATCTGATGGTGACGATATGAATATTTGACGACAGAATAGGCATTGACGGAAGTCATAAGCTTTTCATGTATTTGCGGTAATGTACATGCACAGGTGGGTTTTAGGGTCCAAAATGTCGCCATTTTTATTTATTTTTGTCCTGAAAGCACTATCCAAGTAAACTGTTATTGTTTTTATATTATGATTGTATAATATTACAGTTTAGTATTGTTTTATCCATTTCCTGCAAAAATCAATATTTTGTGTGTTACCCATGAAATGGACAGGGTCAGGGGTACGTACATTGGCTGGCACAGTCAGGGTTCAAACATAACATTGCAACGGCTATGAAACCTTAAATACAACCTTGACTTGTTCACGTTTTGCTTCGTAAGTATGGCAAACTATACCTTTTTGGACCGTGCCTCAAATGAACTTGTTGACAATTGGCATGCTTTTGAGCTCGTTGAAGACATTTTATTTTTGACCCCTTCCTGGTATTGCGGTCATTTTTTACTTTGATCCCCACAGATTATGCCCAAACTTTCGCGAGGGACACCTCACTATACTCTGTTTGGCCATCTCGAGACAGTGACGTAACTGAACAGGCGCAGCTTTTACGCACGCGTGTGTATCTTCCGCCTTTCAACCAGCGAGGTTACATTTACTCGTGTTTGTACGCCAGCGCCGCGAGTATGCGCGCGCGTTATGTGATGCAATTAGTAGAATACGCGGTTACGTCACTGTCTCGAGATGGCCCAACAGAGTATAGATTTGTGTATTCATCTTTTGTTGAAGGATAATCCACTGAAGAATGAACCTTTGCTCTCACGGTCATGGAATCATTAAAGATGACGCTACTTTTATTAATGGGCAAGGGTTCAATTTTTGCCTTACCTTGCCCGAAACACCCGGTGTTGTAGATCGACTCAAATGTAACACATCAATGCCAAAATATCCTGCCACGGCTTCGTCCATCTGCTGGGGTGTGCAGTCATGTGGATGGTCAGGATCCTCAACTAACCACCACTGGTGGCTATACCAACCTGAAATTTGATAAAAATGGCGCGAATCCTGTGTTATAGCGCCCTCTATGATTATATGATTGACCTTAAGGGGGGTGTGGACTCACAGGTACAGCCTCCGTAAAACTGCCGTAACTTCTTCAATATTCATTTAATCTTTATAAACACATACAGTTTTTTGCAGAAAAGGGTTCAATGAATCCAACCATGATAATGAAATTGACCATTTTGGAAAAAAATTATAAAAAACACCTTTTTTAACCCATTTTAGGTTTGGAAAAGATAACTCAAAATATATTTTGTTAAATTTTGTCATACTAGTTTTATGATAATCCTGATAACATTCCCCAGGAGCGTTTTTTTTTTTTTAATATCTTATTTTTTATTTTTTGAGTTACAGACCAAAAGGTGCCAAAAAATGTGATTTTTTTACCGCCAAAATCATGAAAATCACCATTTTTGGGAAAAAAACACATTTTTTGGCACTTTTTGGTCTGTAACTCAAAAAATAAAAAACAAGATATTAAAAATTTAAAAAAACACTCCTGGGGAATGTTATCAGGATTATCATAAAACTACTATGACAAAATTTTACAAAATATATTTTGTGTTATCTTTTCCAAACCTAAAATGGGTCAAAAAACATGTTTTTTATAATTTTTTCCAAAATGGTCAACTTCATTATCATGGTTGGATTCATTGAACCCTTTTCTGCAAAAAACTGTATACATTTATAAAGATTAAATGAATATTGAAGAAGTTACGGCAGTTTTACGGAGGCTGTACCTGAGAGTCCACAGCCCCCTTAACATTGCATAATTCGTTGCACAGCTGAACCATATGAACTTTGTACCGCACAGCATCATCAATACACACCAAAGATGGAACTGTATACAAATATGGACTGTTCATGGGGGAAATGGGGTGAACTATAATTGCCCCAAGGTGATCTGGAGACCGTAAGCCTACTATTTTAGTAGGTTTAGGTCTCCAGATCACCGAGGGACAATTAATAGTGCACCCCATTTCACGAATAAAGAGCAGTCCATATTTGTTTTATATAACGCATGAAAATATATTTGTGTGCGATTTGCAACAAATTAAACATGAAAAAGATCTTACAGGCGAGTCGATCCTCCAAGCCTTTATGACAAAATCGTACGAGGCAGGGCATTTTTTGTCTTTCAAAAAGTACTATTGACCGCTCCCGTCAAGCTGATGTAGTATCCACCAATCAGATGGCTAAAATATTTTCTTGCGTTATATAATATTCAATACGCTACTTGCACGCAATCGCCATTTTAGAATGAAAGCAAGGCTCTCCCCTCATCGCGCGCGCGCCACACTGCGTCACGCGATGCACAAACTTGCGTGAAACCACGACGCAGTATGACGTGATAGTGCGTGATAGTGCGTGATAGTGCGTGATAGTGCGTGGTGAGGAGAGAGCCTCGCTTTCAATGCACCCCCTTGGAAATCGGAAATAACAAAGCCGTATATTCTGCCGGTGGGATTCAACTTTAGTTGCCACTTGAAAATCCCAATTTTTGAAGGAGTTTTCGTAATTCCCATTTTTAAGCCAAGATTTTGCCAAATTAATTCCAAATGTTTTCTATAGGGAGGGGGTACCCTCAATTTACGGAATAGCCCATTTAGAATGTGAGATATTAGATATTGAGGCGATATTTTTAAAATGTTAATTTTTTTTCCTCTATGATGTGTCAGATCCATTCTTTGAAGAACAAAATATCGCTTTGTAGTTACTTGTATTATCTTGGCGTGTCTGTGAAAACGTTTTTATGCCGAATATTCCACTAAAAGAGCCTCCGTGAAGCACTGGTTATTTGTTTACGGATATAGAAAAGTAATTGCCTTTGAGATTGAGACAAACTTTTCAAATTGATTTTTTTCCACCACAGCCTCAAATTAAATTATCATAGAAAAAAAACTTTATTGGTGTTTTCCAATAGTAATGAGACGACAATCATTCTTAGTAAACCGCAAGTAATTTTAATTCTTGGTATTACAATTTTTCTCTTGAATATCGCCAAGGACATTACAGCCGCAATAAACGTACGTTAATAGCGCATCAAATTATTGTTAGTTAATTAATTGTCTTGCAGCTATTTTCGCAATAATGTGCTATATTCATATTACTGGGGCTGTTCACATATTTACGATTTTTCATAATTGTTTTGATGGCATATGTTCTGATCACTTTTTTGGGGGCTATGACATTTTTTCATATCAAGATACCGTATTTTGATATCAGAAGAATCCCCATATTAATTTTTCTCATTATATCTGTAAAATCTTAGGGACCAAAAATATTCCATTTAGAAGTTATAGGCTGATATGTGTTGAATTACTGCCAAGGGTGGTATAACCACCCGCCAGTTTTTGTTCTACTCAATGAGCAAATTTCTTGTGACCTTGCGCTACTCAAATAAGAACCATTGGAGCAACTCATACTTTGGAATGTGCCAATTTTAAGGATGACCTTTTGTGTAAAATAGAACACATAAGTTAAAAATCGGACCAGCAATCAAAACACACACCTCTAAATCGCTTGCAAAAAAGATGTGACACCACAATTTGAATTCCTAACACTCCTGTAGCACTAGGCCTATTATAGGACAGTGGCGTAACAATAGCTCAATCAGTTCCAAATTGGCGAAACCTGTTTACAGCAGCGAATGAATTCAGAAGAGCGTCGCGCGCAAAACTCTCGCATGGCGCAATATTGCGCGAAATGTCGCAGTATCGTTGTATACGTGACGCTTGCGTATGCCAGCATCTCTCGCTTATGCCTGGATTACTTTTGCGCGCGAATAGATAAAATCGAATATTTCTCGCCAATTTGGAACTAATGTACTATAGGGTCTTCATTCCTTTTTCTTTCTTTTTTTTTTGGGGGGGGGGCTGGATATGAGGGGGACAGGCCTGTGATCAGGGAAGGGGGGGGGGCATGTTGAGCTCTACATATTGTTTACTCACCTGTAATTATCCAGACATATTTGTCTCCATACAGCCCTTCTTTGTACGCTTGGCAGAATATCTGGCGAGCTTTGTTTTCATAGAAATTCCCAATTATTATTCGAGCACCGTGTTTCTATATCAAAACAAAACGACAAAACAAACTAATAATAATAATAAGTTACAAGGTAAGTCCAGGGCTACGCTATAAACAAGGCCTTTTTTTAACAAATAAAAGCTTCTTTAAAAAAACACCTTTGTTTCTAATATGTCATCCAACATTTAACAATACCCATGCTTCACAACATATATAGAAATAATAGGCATATACGACAGGTATTAAACAAATTAAACAGGTTCGCCGTCGTGGATAGAAAAGAGACAATTATGGGAAAACGATCTCGCCCGGGAATCGAACCCAGGACCTCTTGCTTACTTGGCAAGTGCCTTAACCATTGGGCCACAAGAATAAATCATGCATTGTAGGGAAGCGTGAGATTTCTTATTTTTGATATAGGATCAGACCGTTCCTAGAAATAAATTAAGGAGGCTCTGTCACAAATAATGTTTTGAAATATTTTGAACATGTTTGAACATTTTAGACAATTTCGAAATTGTTCAAAATTCACCAAAATTTCACGAAATTGTTGGAGAAAAGACCGACAGACAGACGCTACCTGAGGGGTTTGCAACACTTTTTTCCTCGTTGCCTCATCTATGTTGTCATGTTTCAATTTCTTTGCTCCTTCTGCATGTTCGGTGTCATAGGAAATAGGTTCGTTAGCATGTCCTCTATTTAGGGGAGCACATCAAAACTCGACCACGCGGCAACCGCCGGTTCCGCCCGGTTGTACCGCATATCATTGTTTAGAACAATAGAAACCGGCTGCAACCGCAGGGAACCCCAGGGAACCGGCGGCTTGCCGGGCGGTCGAGTTTTGATGTGCTCCCTAATGTTCTTGAAAACGTGAGAACCTTTTGGAAAACCATTAAAGAGACTAACACTGATTTTGCAAGTTGTAGAAAAAACAATATTCGAGTCGCGTCGGATGAGATTGGCACTGCCGGTTTTTGAGCTCGATTTTTCGCGCCGGTTTTGAGGACGCCACATGACATCACGATAAACCGAATTCTCGCTAATTTGGTACTGATTAAACTATAGTGTGCGGTTGTTTGTCTCTGTGTATAGCGTTTTAATGTAATGCTCCTATCTTTTATATTACTTTTACCTTACATAAACTTAAATGTCGGTTTTACATGTATATTATATACATCATTTGATTGATGTGGTCCTTTTTAACCGCTTGCTTAGGAATTCGAGGTGATGTGATGAAATACCACCACAAGAATATTCTGTTTCCCAATGGGGCATCTTGACTAATTAATAATAAAAGGGCCTGAATAGAAAGCAGTGCAAGTCACTGAAGCATATCACCCTCAATAAAGAAAGCATAAATACAAATAAATTACCCCCCCCCCCCCCCCCTAACGAACTAGAGGTGGTGTGGTGAAATGGGGGCGGTGGAGTGGCGTCAGGGCTTATATAACCACTATTACAAAGATTCCCACCAAGGTTGTTCCGTCGATTTCACTCTCTTTACTATTATATTAGTGAATTAATTGATTTTCGCCCTTATGAACCCATTCTTAGGAGCTAGAGGAGGGTGGTAAATGCGGGGGTCGGGGTCGGGGGTTCTTTGCAATAGTGGTTGTAAAGGCCCCCCCCCCCTCTCTCTCTCTCTATTTCACTTACCTTAATATTAGTCACTTGATTGATAGGACTGTCGCCGAAGCTTTCTGCCGTGATCACTTCAATTCCCTGGCTGGCTGCGTTATCCAGGAAATTCGCCGTTGGCTTAATGGAATTTTAAAATAATTAAAATTAGCGGAAATTAGAGGAAATTAACATCATTTTCATATGCAAAATTGTGGTCGAAATTTGTGAGTTCGACATGATTCCGGGATATGTATTGACTAATTACATATTATTCTCGATGTTATAACCGCGTGGCTTATTATTTGTCCACTTACGTGTTTAGTTAGACCTATATATATCTAGTCGCGATAAGTGTACAATTGCAGGGTCAAATTTGCCTGTTTTGACAGAATCAGCGGTTAATTGTCAATTGCCTATTATATAATGTACCCGTTTAACCCATGCAAAACCTATACTCTATAGCGACTTAAAAGCAAACTTATACGATTCTGACAGACTAAATTAACATTTATGAATATGATATTTTTTAATTGATTTTCCCTCAAAATAATGTCCTATTTTTGTAAATGTTTATGCACACGTACAATAGAATCTCTAGTCGCATGAGACTGAAATGTTGATATTTTTCCGATAGCTATAATCATAATATCCTGTGATTCAAGTCGCACGGCTATATTTCGCTCAATATATCATATTATCTAGCCTATTATCAGCCTATTTCATATCTTGCTTACGGCTTCTGAGGCAAACATTTGTTATTGGTTTAAAAGATCGAGGATGCTGTCATGCGATGATTTGTTAATAACATTGTTATATATTGCAACATTAAAGGCATATCGTGCGATCTTTTACATTGAATTTAACACCTTCTATAATGTTTGATTATAAATGCACTTTTTTGTCAAATTACATTTATAGACATGGAACTACAATGTCTTTCGAGTAACAGAATAATACGTGGAAAAAGTGTACTTTAGGTCCCAGATTTTGGACTGTACTAGTATACCGTCTGATATTGGAACACCCAGTATTGTTCGATACTGGTACAAAGTTACTGTTCCAGTAATGGTCGATAATGGGACAAATAAAAAGTTTAAGTTTCGGGCGATACTGGAACACAATTATATACCAGAATCGTTCAATACTCGGACAAATCACTACTGGTATCATGTGTACCACTATGGTATCATGTGTACCAGTCGTTCCAGTATCGCTAGATACTGGAACACAATTTGGTGTTCCAGTATCGGCCGATACCGGAACAATGAAATTGTATATACCAGTATCGAGCGATACTAACTGGCAAATTTCATGTGCCAGTATCGTGCGATACTGGTATACCAGTATCTGGGACCTAAAGTACACTTTTCCAATTTTTTGTTCATAAATAAAATGCCATGGTTTGACACTGTGTACGCGCCCTTTACGTGTTTCCGGCTACGATCGCGACTGCAGGCCAGTGAATACAATGCTGTACATATATGTAGGGCCTAGAAGGGAATGCTTATTGATGAAAATCGAGGATAAAAAAGTGTTGACAAATTCTGGAAATTGGAATCAGATTTCCTTAATGATTTACTAACATTCTGTGACGGTTTTTACGAAAAATTGTATATCCTTGGTGCAGGGTTGCACAAAGTTGTTTCTTCCCCAGGAGCAAGGTTTTGAGCTTAACATTTCCCCACCTACACTTACAGGTTTGATAAAAATCAGAGTACAATATGTTTAGCTATAGTGTTGTTTAGATGTACCAGACCATAGTAATAATTTTACATTTGGGAAGACATTTCTTTGCTCGCACATTTGTTGTGCTATTTTACGCTAAAATTGTCAAATATGGTCTAATACTAACTAATTTTGTATGAAAATGCGAGTGTGTTGCGCGGAAAATGCAGCTGTTTTATGCTAAGTAAAATTTTCAACATTTGGTTTAATTTAACCTAATTTAGTAAGAAAAGGGCGCTAAGAGCGAAAAAAAATGCTTTTTAATGCTAAAATTGTTATTTTTTCTTATTTTAACTAAATTGTTTTTAGTTTTTTGGGGTTTGGCTAAAAATATGTTTTGGGGAAATCCCCCCTCCTATAGTGAAAGCAATAAAACAATAAACACTAGTTGGTATAGCCTACATGTGCAACCACAGCTCATAATCCAAAGTTGCATTTTTTTCTCTTCATCTTTTTTCACCCTTTTCCCCAATACTTTTTCTTTTTCCACTTGTATTATTTCCCCAATTCTGCTCATTATTTCCCGGGAGTGGTGCTCCCTGCTCCCGCACTTTGTGCAACCCTGCCTTGGTGTAAGACGTTCATAAGTTAGACTAGAAATTAATTGTAAAGACCCCATAAAACTGTGTTATCCTTTAATCCGTCAATAGAGGATTTTGTGCTAGAATATTTCCGTGCTGTCTTACACCAAGGATAAACCCCCAAAAGATAAATTTGTGAGTCAAGGAAGTCTATCCTGATAGTCAAACTTCAATAGAAGAGAGAGAAAGAGAGAGCGAGAGAGAGGGGGGAGATAGAAAATAAGTGTTACCATTTGTTTTAGAATATCGCTTTAAATGTCTGTTATTAATATTGTTCTATTACTTATATTACACTATCATGATATTTGCTATAGTCGAAGATTCGACCATGAAAATAATGGATTTATTGTTAACAATCATAATTTCTTTTGTTTTGATAAGAATTTTCTGTGCTACGTTAAAGGGGCGCTAAGAGATCCTTCATGGAGGGAGACCTCAATTTGTTCAGAAGTTCGGTTTTTCACATATACGGAATGCTTAAATACGTACTAACTACCATCTAAAATTATAGAGCTTAATTTGCAGTATTTCATGTAAATTTTATGGATTTGATAGCGTTTAGAGTTTCGATGTAAATCACATTGAAACTACCCACATTCATCTAAAAGGTCACAGATGGCTTCTTACTTATTTGTTCCATGTTTATTCAAAATAACCTTGAAGACCACCCATGGCTTGTTGCGTTATGTGATGCATAGTCATGACCTCCCTTATTCAATTGGTAGTGATTTTTAACAAAAATACCAAAAAAAAGCACTAATATACTTTCGGAAATGCTGAGAAAATGTCTTTATTTTTCATTTTTACTGATTTTTTTTTGAAGAAATCTTACATGAAAGTGTTTTTATGTATATATAATCTATCTAAACAAGGTAAAAATGTTGAATTTCATTTTTGAAGATCTCTCTATGCCCCGTTGATCTAAAAACATTATTAGCATTCTTTTAACACACTTTCACGCGGCTATAATATTACCTTATTATACAAAACAGTTTTTTCAGAAACCTTTTCCAACTTTCAAAGTCTTATCTCAAGAATGACTGAACCAATACTAGGCACGTTTGTACTTATTATTGTAATTCAATTATAATGGTGATTCCAAATATGGTGATGAAATTCAATAATTTTGGTATTTTGTGATTTGTTGGAACTGTCATCTGCAGAAGTGTTTAAGCCCAACCTACAATGTTTACGTTATTGACATTTTTTTAAATGGCAATTTCTCTGTGGCTACTAGTACATATCGTAAAGGCCGTTACTGCGAGAGATTTTATAACGATATCTTCACACTAAGAACACATCTGTTTTCAACACATTTTGTATCACTTTTAATGTTTTCATTTTTACATTATGGGGTAATCCAATAAACAATTTGCAATTCTTTTTTTGATACATCACTAAACTCCCGTGGTACACATCTTGTATTTTAAACATGGTCGCCTTTTTAACTTAAGTTCTTACTTACATTTTTGAACAAAATTATCTTTAAAAATCACATACCAAAGAGAATAGCTCCAGAGCCTCGTTCAAAGTGGCAACTTTTGTCCATCCAAATTCCTTCATCATGGCAAATTTGACGAGGTTAAAGACAGATTCCGGGGGATAGGTGCGGAAAAATCGTTTGAATATCGATCTGTCGGAGAGTTTAGGCGAGGCTGCTCCATAGGATAACTGCAAAAGAATTAAATGTAATGTAAACATTCTATATCCTGAAATAAGGATTAGAAAATGCACACAAATGTGACGTGTTCTACCGAAACCAGACGGAATTGGGCAGAGCTCCAAACTGAGAAATAGCCCAAAACTTAATTGGGGATGATTTTTTGGGAATTTGAGTTTCTTGTAAATAATTAATCTTTTGTTTATAACATTATTGTGAAAGTTTCAGATTAAAAAATCAAACCAACAACAACAAAAATGCAATTTTTATTTTATTTTTTATTTAAAGTACATTGTAAGTACATCTTTAAAGGACGATATCTCAGTTTGGAGTTTTCATAAAGACGAACTTGAAAATGATTTAACTCCGCTTTGAGAATTCCGATTAAAAAAAAGGAACCATTGTAAAGCTGAAGATTTCTACTTTAATAATCAATTACTAACTCAATTTTGATATCTCTGCCCAATTGTGTCTGGTTTCGGTAGAACACAAAGTACCATTGTAAAGCTGAAGATCTCTACTTTAATAATCAATTACTAACTCAATTTTGATATCTTGCCCAATCGTGTCTGGTTTCGGTAGAACACAAACCATTGTAAAGCTGAAGATTTCTACTTCAATAATCAATTACTAACTCAATTTTGATATCTTGCCCAATCGTGTCTGGTTTCGGTAGAACACAAAGTACCATTGTAAAGCTGAAGATCTCTACTTCAATAATCAATTACTAACTCAATTTTGATATCTTGCCCAATTGTGTCTGGTTTCGGTAGAACACAAAGTACCATTGTAAAGCTGAAGATCTCTACTTCAATAATCAATTACTAACTCAATTTTGATATCTTGCCCAATTGTGTCTGGTTTCGGTAGAACACAAAGTAACATTGTAAAGCTGAAGATCTCTACTTTAATAATCAATTACTAACTCAATTTTGATATCTTGCCCAATTGTGTCTGGTTTCGGTAGAACACAAAGTAACATTGTAAAGCTGAAGATCTCTACTTTAATAATCAATTACTAACTCAATGTTGATATCTTGCCCAATCGTGTCTGGTTTCGGTAGAACATATACCATTGTAAAGCTGAAGATCTCTACTTTAATAATCAATTACTAACTCAATTTTGATATCCTGCCCAATCGTGTCTGGTTTCGGTAGAACATATACCATTGTAAAGCTGAAGATCTCTACTTTAATAATCAATTACTAACTCAATGTTGATATCTTGCCCAATCGTGTCTGGTTTCGGTAGAACATATACCATTGTAAAGCTGAAGATCTCTACTTTAATAATCAATTACTAACTCAATTTTGATATATTGCCCAATTGTTTCTGGTTTCGGTAGAACACGTCACAAATGGCATATCTTTATTTAATTTCATTCTTTCTGTGTACGTGTTTAGTCATCAAAAGCTTTTAGCTACTATTATATTAACAGTTGAGTGATTGTCATGGCTTTATTTTCTATATTTATGACAAAACAGTGCATCAATATCTATTAACAAATAGCAGCGGTAAGTGATTGACAAATGTGTTATTGGGTATCTTTCTACAGTCGTCAGTTTTAGCGATTAAACTACAAAAGGGCGATAAGTTGTTTTAGTTATATATATATATATATTTTTTCTTCTATATTTTTGGTGACACAACAGTCATCGAACGTTAGCGATTGTTGTTTTTGTTTCTGTCTGACTTTTTTACTTTATTTTTTATATCTGTTTTGGTGCGCTTTCTTTCTTAGGCCCTATATTTTGGGGCTTTTTGGGTGTTTTTTCTCCTTTTTTTAACTGTTTCACAACAGTCACCAATTTCATTTCACTACTATCACTAAGACATTCATAAGTTAGACTAGTATCAAGACCCCATAACGGAAGGTGTATAATCCTTTAATCTGTCAATAAAATATTTTGTGCTAGGTTAATTCCATACTATCAACAATTGAGTGATAGTTCCTATACAGCATTGCTTTCCGCCAGGTCATATACAATGATTGATCTCGGAGGATGTACATTACCGATCCCCTAAGGCCCTAATAAAGCTTACCTGAACAAGGTTCCATAAATGCGACGCCTGCGCAGTAGGTTGTGTTGACACGGAACATCCATCGCCCAGTATAACGATCTTTGTTGATGACGTATTGTACAATTCTTTGTACATAACATTGGTCCCTATCCCACCATCGCACTGTCGATAGAACAAAACAAAAATGAATAACTCAGTGATGTAAGTGACAATAGAGGGAGCTCTTCGAATATTAAAAACCATAGAATTAGGAAACTACGCAATCGATTATCCGGTGAGAAGTAAACACCGGTTGATATTCCGTTTGATGTTACTTCATGAGAGTGTGTTAGCGAAAATAGAATAAATACATGATGAGAGAAAGGCACAGTTAAGGGAGGATAATGGGTATGGGAAACATTTGGAAATGGTCTTATCCTCTTCCGACCACGAAACGCCGCACCCCATCCCTATACAAAGTAAACTACACACACTACAATCTCTAGGCCTATCCGTAATAAAGGGTTCAACAAAAGAAAGTATACCACTTTGTTTATGTCATTTTGAGTAACTTTCAATTTGTTTTTGTCCAAACAGACTAGATAGGCATTTAGATGAATCTTTTAGGCATAATTTGATACCAAATTTTCCCTCTAACAACAAAGATAAACCATGATTAGCACCATTTAAAGGAAAATATCCCATTTTCAAAAGTCGCATTTCCAATACACAGCACGAGAAGAATAGGCCAATTGTTAACACACACATATGCCGTATTTATCCCGTACTGATCACCGCGCATATCCCTCAATGCGCGGGCTAATTCAAATGTAAACTGATGCAATGGGTGAAGGATTTGAATGTAAAGGAATGTTATGGATGGGGAGAACATGGACAGATTAACCAAATCTTCTCGTGCTGTGTATTGGAAATGCGACTTTTGAAAATGGGATATTTTCCTTTAAATGGTGCTAATCATGGTTTATCTTTGTTGTTAGGGGGCAAATTTGGTATCAAATTATGCCTAAAAGATTTATCTAAATGCCTATTTAGCCTGTTTGGTCAAAAACAAATTGAAAGTTACTCAAAATGACATAAACAAAGTGGTATACTTTCTTTTGTTGAACCCTTTAGTAGCTCCTAATGACCGCCAATGCTTTTACTTTAATCATATTTAATGCACAGTGTTATTATACTCAGAAAATAAAATACAGACGATGGATCGAATAATAATGGAAACTTATATAACCTTGGTAATGGCATGTTACGCGCGGAAACATTCTCATAATGTAATTGAAATGCACAAGTAATGGAATTTCTGATTGAGGCTATAAGTGGACGATCAATACTCTATACAGGGTGTCCCAGAATGATATCTACCGGACATATTTTGAAATTGTTTATGAAATCTGAAAAAGAATTGTTGCTGAAAATAAATAGCTATTTTGCAAACTCCTCCTTTAGTTTAAATTTTCATTATATAAAAACTGTCTAATGCATGTATGTATCATTAGATATTACCAAACAAAACAATATTATATACGCTTAAGAATCCTTATTATCTCATTACGAAGCGCTTCTTACGTAAGATAAGACAATTACATTCCACAGCTAAATATAACGATCACAGAAAATATAAGTATCATTAGATATTACCCAACAAAACAATATTATATACGCCTAAGAATCCTTATTATCTCATTATGAAGCGCTTCTTACGTACGATAAGCCAATTAAATTCCACAGTTAGATATAACGATCGCAGAAAATATAAAGGCAGCACTCATTCACTGGGTAAATAATGGAAACATGAAATCATACGGTGTTA
This sequence comes from Ophiura sarsii, assembly GCA_035610835.1. Classification (NCBI taxonomy): domain Eukaryota; kingdom Metazoa; phylum Echinodermata; class Ophiuroidea; order Amphilepidida; family Ophiuridae; genus Ophiura; species Ophiura sarsii. Next base: position 54,681,616 of record CM069447.1, on the reverse strand, counting down.
TAATGAGCTAATTAATGGCGACCTTTTTCGGAATTTCGTTAGCTAAATTTTACTAGTTTCTTGTGAAGCGCTTCGTATATAAGATAAGCCAATTAAATTCCACAGCTAAATATAACGATCGCAGAAAATATAAAGGCCGCACTGTTATAATGAGGTAAATAATGGCGACCTTTTTTGATAATTTCTTTAGCTAATTTTAACTATATAGTTAAGAGTGTGTATTTTCCTAAATCAAAACAACAACCAAAATACAAGAAGAAAACATACTGAACGATCTGCATCAATCTATGAGGTCGTTGCGCCCAGTTCCCTCTCATGTTTACCAATAACGCAAGCCTGGTGCTGTCGCATTGCAGGATAAATATGATATACGATTGAGAAACCAAATCATCAAGCTACAATTATAGCTTTTTCATTCCCTTTACTATCCACATCCTATCTTATAAATATGATAAGTTAAATGGTGTAATGGTATTTGTGAAACATTACTGCTTTTATCACGCACATTTCACCAACATACATCTACAGTTTAATCAGTTCCAAATTGGCAAGAAATATTCGGTTTTTATCTCTCTGCGCGCAAAAGTAATCCAAGCGTTCGCGCGCGGTTTTGGTCACACACGCGGTGTTGGTCACGTACACACCCCGTTTTGGTCAAACGCGGTTTTGGACGCACGCACGCGTTACGCGTAAGATGCACAATGCGATTGTTACCTTTTATGCGGATCCGCGTTCTTCTATATTCATTCGCTGCTGTATGGAGGCTTTGCCACTTTGGAGCTGATCAAACTATATTATTGGGAATAATAAAATATTGCTCAAGATACATGCGACCATGTTGTTAGCCAGTCTCTCGTAACTTCTCGCTGGGATGGACATGGTATCACAACAGTCTTGTGTAAACGGACACGCGTATTGACATGATTGATGTTAGAAACCACACCTTAATCCAGGATATCATAGACTATTACTAAACAGTGTACATTCGAAATTCACTTTCATTCATCGACATCATGTCCAAATTGTAAACTCACGTGTTAACATCTATCCAAAATCTATGAATGTTGGGTATACACACCGTTATACCTTCACACTATAGGTGGAGGGGGGCGTGGAAAATGGTCCCGAGAGTAAGAATTTTCCTGTCAGAGGGGACGATTTCTCCACATTATGATGTTAAATTGAGGTCTATTTAAGCCTGGGAATTTAAAGAAATTTATATTTCCTCTTCACGTTTAGACCTATTATAGAAAGTTTTCTCTCGTTCCCGTCCGTCGAGTGTACGGAAATGTTTTGATTGTTAAAGCGACGGACAAAACCCCTGTTTTACGGGCCCGACCGACCAATATTTTTCTTCGAATTTTCAACGACAAAATTTCTTTTTTTTTAAATAAAAGAACCCATTTTGGCAGCTGTCCAAGCAAAGCTGTACATCACGTTTGCATATTTATTCTTTATTTCATTATTTTCATTTCATTAAAAATTTATGAAACATTTTAAATTTAATAAACAATTTCAATATGAGTGGTCACTTTTTGATTTAATCTCTCTGTCAAATGAATCCGGAAGGTCATCACTTAGACGAATATGATATTTGTCTATGGATTCATAGAAAATTAGTCAAATTTAATCAAATTCAAATGGTATTGCATACTAATCTAAATGATATAACATTTTCCATGCGGCTATTAGTTTTACCATATACAACAAATATTTCGAGAATCCTCTCCCAACTTTCAAGGTCTATCTCAATACTAGTTTGGACTTATGTTAATCTTTGAAAAAGTTCATCAGGATTGTAGATTGAATTGATTAAAATGTTCTGTTGTACAAATCCAATTATCTACTCACATGCTAGACAGTTTCGTCTTCCCGTTCGGAAGACTTCTTCGGTAGGGACTTGAGGTGTTAACAGTGGATCGTAGACATGATTTAGAGAATAAATACCCTCGTCGCGTTTGATGACTTTTCTCATGTTGATGCTTTTCTCATGTTGATTCCAAATATGGTAAAGAAATTCAATAATTTTGAAAATGTTGAAACATTTTGTGGAATTTTGGAATGTCGTCTGCAGACGCCTGCCGCGTACAAAGTGTTAAGATAAAGTTGGTATAATATGTCATTTGGCATGCTCAACGTGTGTTCAGTGTGAGTCACAAAGGAGATAACCAGGAATGATTTCGTCGCTGTTCTGACATACCGGCACATCACAACAGAAATAAGTAAATAGATGTGCCGGTATGTCAGAACAGCGACGATTTGTTTAACCAATAATACCAAACAAACTTGACAATTAATGGAATTTCCCCTTGATATCAAGAGGTATTCCCTTTAAAAAACCCACACATTTTGGTAGCTGTCCACTGAATGCTAAATCGTTTGAAATTGTCCGTCTAATCGAGGAGCAAAGTGTACAGATTTGTAAAATATATTTATACCTGGGAGATTCAAACAATGAAACACGTATTTTTAGCCATAGAGCACATTCTTCCACTAGTCCTGAAAGAGTTACTGGAATTGCCTATTGATACCAGTAGTTATGCCTTTGAAAAAATAAAACAAAAATGGACAACTGTACGGGGGAATGTTTACTCCTTTGATATTATTCCTCTAAGCGAGGAGCAAATAGTACAGATTCATTCAAATTCAAATATTTATACCTGTGATATTTAAAACAGAGGTATATTAAAGTAGAGATCAAATCAATTACTAGATATTTAAAGAGTTATGCTTTTTTACTAAATGAACACCTTTTTCGATCTGGAATTCTTAACGAAAAGAGCAACAGAGACAAATTGATTTAGTCCCTGATGTGCATTGCAGTAATACATTGATGTTTCAGTGTTTACTCAAATTTTAGCCTGAAATTATTGCATTTATGCTTACTGTTTGTTCGAAATTCCGGGGTTTAAATTTCATTTTAATGTTAATACTTCTTGGTGAATACGTACTCTTTGCTCCTTACTTATTGATAATTGTACAGGATTAGGCATTCCATGGACAGCTTCCAAATTGGGTTATTTTATTACAGCATGCATAACTTTTGATAGCAGAGATTAATTTCAGTGAAGCTGTTTTCATATGAGGGGAAGAATATGCTCTTTGAATATAATACGTGCTTCATTTTGTTTGTCATTTTGTTAGATACAAGATTCTGTTGTCTAGTCATGGTTAATCGTATCATAAAAATGTCGTGTCACGTTCACTTTAATAAGCCAATGCCACGTACTCCTGCAGTTATCAATCACTCAAAAATTACAAGAATTACACAAATATTGTTGAAGATGAGCTTACAAGCCTTGCACCTATTACCATGTTGTACAATCTCTCGAGACTTCTCGTCAAAGCAAAACTTATACTCCGTGGAATTTTTTCCCCGTCGCCTAAAGTATATTGTCCATTTCAGTAATACTAAACAATGGAACTGCACAAATAAATGACTTTCGGCCGAGCGCACCAAATTGGCGTAAATTATCAGCGAAGTTAAGAAACCTCGCTGACACTTCAAATACCACACCACTAAATAGGCCCCCTATACGTTTGCATGTTAAAGGGTGTTACAAAACGTCGATTTTCTCGCCTATAAAGCGACTGGATTTTTCAACTTTACATTTGTCTTCAAGTTCATGATATTTGCGATAATTGAAGTACAACAAGTATATAGATTACCCTGAAAGTTCCGAGAATTAGGCCCCCGATTTTAAACAGCTGGCGCATCGCTCACATAATATCATCAACAAATTGAGCAGTGTTAACAGAACATTTTCAGTCAAAATCACACAAAAACCTGCAAAATATACTGAAAAGATCTTTTTTTGCACTGTGGTAATAGGTATTAGTCTTAACATCAGAATCATATTCCACTTTTAATCATTTGAGGACAATAAGTACCTTTCTGACTACAATCATTTAGTGGTGTAAAATCTCAAGGGGTGACCTCCCTCTCAAGGCTACAATTACTGTATAAGATATATTTTAAGAGCAAATCTGGATAATCTTTAAAATTATCCAAATATCTTTTTCTTCCCTATCCCATACTTATTTCTTATCTCGAACTCTGTACATTATTCCTCTTTTACGTTTAGTCAGGCGTATTAATAATAGGTCAATAAATGCGTTGTGTTGTTTCGAGAGAAATTAGACAAATCAATGCACGCGCGCTGATGTTGATGTGTGAATAATGGCACGACCCCGAAGGGGGAGTGCTATTGTGAGCAAGTGCATTGATTTGTCTAATTTTTCGAGAAACAAAACATACGCATGCATTGACCTAATTCATACACGACACTATAAAAATAAAAATTCACAATTTAAGCATAATTTTGATCTATGTAAAACGACTAAAACACTTTAACAAGTTTGCTAACACCCGCAGTGAAAATCGGCGAACCCGCGAATCTTGAACAACGAATCAAAACAAAACGCGCACTGCGTTATTTGAACGGCGCACACGCGGAGTGCAGGTGGACACTTTCAATGCACTCCGCGTATTTGTAATTCCTGCTTCCTGATTGGTTCTACACTACATAGAGCGTATTAATAATCTTTAATTAAGTAAATGTTAACGTCGAGTGACGCTCTACTAATAAGACATACAATTAGTGCACGGTTCTTTGAAAACGAAATCAAGGAACGCCCGCCATAACTATATTAGGGGCAACTGCTGCATGTGCATTTTTCAATTTATATGTATGAAGTGTAACGTTAATGTTCCTGTTTCAGGAGCTCCAAGCAAGCTCCACTATGAAGAAAAGTTACGTATTTTCTTGTTTTAGGAGCTCTAAGCAAGACCCACTGTGAAATAAAGTTACGTCAGGGCGTATCAATATTATTAATCTTGACCGAGGAAAATGTTATAGATCGAGTGACGCTCTACAAATAACGCATGAATTAAGTACCAGTTTTTTTGAAAACGAAATAAAAGAACAGCTGTACTAACTATAATATAAGGTGTAATTGCAGCATGCAATGTTCAACTCATATATATATGAAGTATAACGTTAATTTTCCTGTTTTAGGAGCTCCGCGCAAGCGCCTCTGAAAGAAATGTACTTATTTTCCAGGGCGTATCAATATTATTAATCTTGACCGAGGAACATCAGGGCGAGTGACGCTTTTGTATATAAGTATAACGTTAATTTTCCTGTTTTAGAAACTCCAAGCAAGCACCACTGTGAAATAAAGTTACGTCAGGGCGTATCAATTAAGTACCGGGTTCTTAACATCTTTGAAAACGAAATAAAAGAACAGCTGCACTAACTATAATATGAGGTGCAATGGCAGCATGCAATGTTCAATTCATATACCCGTATATTAAATATAACGTTCATTTTCCTGTTTCAGGAGCTCCAAGCAAACACCACTATGAAGGAAAGTTACGTATTTTCCGGGGCGCATTAATGTTCATGTAATATTAATTATTCATAACTTTTGAAAATGTGCGTACCACCGCGCTTCCACTCAAATTGATCGTTACATGGAAACGCGGACGCACAGCGCAGGTTATTGATATATTGCCAAGACCTCCAAAATGTACTTGTACGCGCATCAATGACCTGGGGGCGTGGCGTTTTGTGTGACGTTGTGCATGGTAACAAGAGGCAGATGTTTGCGAGTGGGGCCCTGAACATGGATACACGCGACACGACTACTCGCGGCTGTACAACACAACAAAACACCATTTTTATATCGTTGTAAAATGTCAATGATGAACGGCAAATTTGGTCTGCATGATTTGAATAACTGGCGTGTGTTTGTACCACCAGCGCGGCGGCTAGCCTGCCCTACAGAGATACTGACTGGTAACTGGACGTCCCTCATCAGCAGCGAGCGCAGACTCGGTGAAATTTTGTTAGCTTCATCATGGACCCCAAATGACATAAGTAACGAGCAAGGACGTACAATGTATGTCATAGCGATTGTAAGCTAAACATCGCTCTGACGTTGCGTGTCTGTCTCAGTCTCACCGGCAAACACGGCCGTATCAAGCATCAGTGAAATAAATCTGATTACAGGGCTGACAAACTAGTTTAAAATTTGACTGGGGACGCAAAAAAATCCCATGATAAACAAACAGCCTAGTACAGAACAGGAATCTGTCTCATCAAAGGTGACTTTATAAATGTTTCAATTCAAGAAACGTATTCAAAATCGAAGTCAGGCGTCATCCATTTTTGTTGTAAAACCGAAACTGACAAGATTAAAAAATGTTAGGCTAAATTAACTAGGCCTACGTACGAGCCTACTCCTAGCTAGGCCTATGATAGCCATCCCGTATACGACACATGACAACCCATTTAATTTTTGTCAAAGCTTGACAAACACCTGACACTGCAACTATAATAATAATTAAGGCAAGACAACATACTTTTGTTTGTCAAAAAGACTCACGGTGTAGGCTAGGCCATCAATCATTTACCGTACTCACCGAATAACGTCGTCTCTAAACAAGCAGACACAGAATGGAATCGTACAACACGATTTAGCTGCGATTTTGATTATATTTCCCCATCAATTGACCATAAACAAAGAAGGTTGTTGAAGTGATTCGACTTTGATCCATGGATCCATGATTATGATGAGACATCATGATCCCGATCATGATCATTTGCATTGACTTTTTCAATGATGAATAAGCTTACAAAAATAGCTTCAAAAACTTATTCGTACGGTAGATCTGAGACGAAATATTCGTCCAGAGTATGAAGTCATATTTCATATAATATTATTTCCAATCGGCAAAATTGATCTCTCCTGCTTCTGAATTTTTTACAGGATCGGGAATGAAGAAACTGTTGTTTGTTTATTTATTTTCCGTGCTTGCAAGTTTGCAAATCAAAAACTAAATTAATTTGTGGCCCTGAACATGCATATTATTTGCCGAACTGTGATTGGTCTATCTCATAATCGTTTTTTATAACAGCTTCTCCGCTATTGGTCAAAGAAAAACATTCCAGAGAAAAACAATGACGTAGTGGGGAATCCCCTAGATTGCCCTAGATTGCTCCATTATTCAATGGGGTGGTGTTTATTTACCTCAGGGGGAAATGACACAAAAATACGAACTCCAAAGTCAAAATATTAACCTTTAGCATGTTTAGAATAACTTAATATTACAATTTGGATGCTAATCAACATTAAATGACAGTTATGAATAAGATTGGTGACTTTGTACGGACTATTCTAAGGTTCTTGTTTGAAATCGCTGACTTTGTTTTGGTACCTCGGGATTGCCCCTCGGGGGCGTGCCGCCCCCTCGGGGCAATCCCTTGGTACCAAAACAAAGTCAGCGATTTCAAACAAGAACCTTAGAATAGTCCGTACGCAGTCACCAACCTTAAAATAATTATGACCAATGAAATGGGAAGGGCGAGATATATTCTAGAAATAACGCATGAATTATAAAAGAACAAGGTTCTCTGAAAATAAAATCAAGGAACAGCTGTACTAACTCTAAATATGAGGTGCAATTGCAGCATGCGATGTTCAATTCATATATATGAAGTATAACGTTAATTTTTCTGTTTATAAACTCCAAGCAATCACCACTGTGAAAGAAAGTTACGTCAGGGCGCATCAATTAAGTACCGGCTTCTTAACTTCTTTGAAAAAGAAATAAAAGAACAGCTGCACTGACTATAATATTAAGTGTAATTGCAACATGCAATGTTTAATTCATATACTCGTATATCAAGTATAACGTTAATTTACCAGTTTCAGGAGCTCCAAGGAAGCACCACTGTGATGGAAAGTTACGTATTTTCCAGGGCGTATCAATATTATTAATCTTGACCGAGGAAGATCCAGTGACGCTCTACAAATAACGCATGAATTAAGTACCCGCAGGTTCTTTGAAAACTAAATAAAGGAACAGCTGTAATAACTATAATATGAAGTGCATTTGCTGCATGCAATGTTCAATTCATATACATGTATATGAAGTGTAACGTTAATTTTCATGTTTAAGCAGTTCCACTCAAGCACCTGTGAAAGAACGTTACGTATTTTCCAGGGCGTATCAATATTATTAATCCAACAAAAATGTAATCTTTTAACAACAAAAACATCCTTGAAAATTCACAACAAAGTAACGCTATTTTATTTCATTATGATTGATTGACCTGTGTTTGATTTAAACCCCCTATAATAGGCATTTTATTTGAACAAACGAGTAAAAGGATCGAGATGCGACTATCTTTAACATGGTTAAGAACTCAAGATTCCCAAGCAAATTGCTCTGCATTAAATGTAGGTCAGCTAAGTAGATCGGGTTTCTTACAAGTGATCAGTCGTTTAAAATGGAATAAATGACATTATGTGTTGGACTTAATTGTCCGGTATTGCATTAATGTATTTCAGTCATCTGAAAGTTAGGCCTACTTACCAATATTTTTACCCTTTAAAGTCGATACTTATGAGCTTTTTCAACTTTTCATCGGGAAAAAATAATACGAGTGGGATTGTCATCTAGCAAAAGGACCAAGGGATAAAGATATTGCAAAAAGATGTATTATTTGGCTACAATGATGATAATAGTAATAATATTGATATCATTAATACTTGTATAAGTGTTGCCCGGCCAATCAACTATTAGCAAATACCAATATTGGAAACATCCAAGTTTACTATATTTAGGAACTTAAAATTAGAAAACTTCTGTAAGATTTTATTAAGGGAAGTAAAACATGTCATATGTCATTATTTATTATTTATGTTTATAATGTATATGATGTGATGTGATAATTAACATATGCAATACAATACAAATTTTAAAAAATTAAAAGTACCACGGGAGAAATTTACTTACGCTACAAAAACATAATATTAGACATCTTTGCGCATGTATCTTATGGACTCTGTTTTTGTAAACGGAAGTGTGAAAAACTAATCAAGCTGGGAATGTCACGGACAACAATTGATGCTATTTCTATCGACTTATTAGGGCTATAACACGTTATAATGAGTATTTATAAATGAAATATAATTAAAACTCGCAATGATTTTGAGAATTGTGTAAAACGGCGTAGCGCTCCGTCGCGCCTTGTGAGGCGTAAATAAGGTCACTACATCATTTTCATCAGGTGATATTGAAAAATCTAGTCAAAAAATTGAAACTTCGATAATTTAGCGGTAGACAATAATCGCTATGTCATATAAGGACATATGGGATATCTCAATTAGAGTCGATTATTCTACCCCTATGTAGCACACCAGGGTAACGCATAAAAATTTATTTGTGTTTGCCCATTAATAAAACTTTCATTTCACTTATATTACCAAAAAGGTTCATAAGGATCGTTGATTGTAATATAATATGGAAGGTTCATTATACTGATCCAGTGTAAGTACTCACGTGTACGTTTCGGACACAACTGTATCCTTTGTCAACACTTGTGGTAGTGATGATCTTGACGACTCATGACGCTTTTTGCATTCTTGGAGTTGCCAGTTGATTTATCATCTGGGGATTTTTTGCCAGATGATAATAGATCATCAAAAACGTGGATCAGTATAATGAACCTTCCATATTATATTACAATCAACGATCCTTATGAACCTTTTTGGTAATATTCGTGAATCTTATGGACAAAGTACAGTGAAACATCTACGTGATATCGAAAACGTTGAGAAAAAACTACAAAGACATCGTAACCATCTCGTCTTTAGCCTCCGTTGCCGTGACCTAAACCTCACCCCATCCAGCCTCAAACTACGATGCCCGATCAACTCCAATAAAGCCAAGGATATCATCAAACACGCAGAAAAATGCCTCGTCAGAGAAAGGATTCGCGTTGTAAACAACAAAATCGGATCTTTGAAGAAGGAGAAAGAATCCCGAGGGATAGAGCTTGATAAAATTATTCCCGCGGAATCACCACTTCAACAACAAATAAAACGCCATATTGCGACTGTAAAAGAGACTACGTACAACAACACAAAGGCGACTCACACACGCAAGTTGCAGAATTTGGAAGCAAAGTCCGCGGAAAGAAAGAAAACCTCGCAATCAAACATCGATCTCTCCGGTGCTCAGTTGAAAAAGTGGGTGGTGAATCTTTCACAATACAAGTTGAACAAAGACCAAACGGGTGTACTAGCAAAAGGACTTAATTATGCTATTTCGCCAACGGATGTTTGCGCGGAAGAATTCGTAATAGCGACAGAAGTAGCTTGCCGCAAACTACCTACAGCTGATGGCGTCCAACTACGTGCAAAAGTGGCGAGTATTCTAAAATCATCAAAACCGCCGGAAAACAATGTCACGAAAGGGGAAAGAAAAGCGCTAAACAGCCTGAAAAAGGAGAAGCAAATCATCATCCTTCCAGCTGATAAAGGGAAAGCGACATGTATACTAGATATGAGTACGTACGAGGAGAAAGTTTCTTCCATGTTAGCTGACAAAAAGACATACGAAGAGCTACCGAAAGACCCCACAGCAAAGTATAAACGGAAGCTTATCAGCATATTATCCCGTCTAAAGAAGGAAGAAAAGATCACCGTAAGTAAGTACAAACAACTCTATCCTACTGCAGAAAACGTTCCACGTTTGTATTGTACACCTAAAATTCATAAAGCCAACACACCACTACGTCCCATTGTAGACTACACCAGCACAATAGGCTACAGTACTTCTAGATGGTTGGCGGATATCCTAGGTGAATTGGTAGAAAAAACGATCCACCATGTACAGAACTCGCAGCATCTGGCGTCAGAATTAGCTGACATAGTCATTGAGGAGGGGGATATTCTGAATTCCCACGATGTCATCAGCCTATTTACCAACACACCAATCGATCAAGTCCTGGAAATAGTGAAACGCAGACTGGAGAAAGAAGATGCCCTCAAACGTTACAACAAACAAGAAGGTTTCAAGTTGACATGCGATGATGTGGTAGAGCTACTAGAATTCATACTTACAACAACGTACTTCACTTTTCGATCCAAAATATATCGTCAACTCTTCGGTACAGCGATGGGCAGTCCTGTCTCACCTATTGCCGCCAATATCTTTATGGAACATTTGGAACAACAGGCCATCGCCACAGCCCCCATAGAGTGCAAGCCCAAGCTATGGCTTAGATATGTCGACGACATTCTTGAAGTGGTGAAAAAAGACTGCATCGACCAACTTACAGATCATATAAACCAAGTCGATAAATCGGAGTCGATCAAATTCACCTATGAACAAGAAGTGGAAGGGAAATTGCCCTTTCTAGACACCCTAATCGTCAGAAAGGAGGATGGTACAGTGAAGCTCCTGGTATACAGGAAGCCAACGCACACGGACCAATATCTGAATTATCAATCCCACCATCCACTTCACCAGAAGCTTGGCGTAATCAGAACTCTATATGACAGAAAGAATCGGATAATTACCGAAGAGGAGGACAAGAAAGTGGAGGAGAAAAAAGTGCAAGATGCATTACAAGTATGCGGCTACCCACCTTGGTCATTCGACAAAGTGAAAAAACAGATGGCTACTCCCAAAACAAAGAAAAAGGAAAACATCAAGAAAGATGAAGACACCAGGAGCCGCGGGTTTGTTGTCTTGCCTTATGTTAAAGGTGTCTCCGAGCGAATCGCACGAACAATGAAATCCTACCGAATCGGCACGGCTATGAAACCACACTGCACAATTCGGAATCTAGTGGTACATCCCAAGGATAAACGAGATCCTCACAGCATTTCGGACGCCATTTATGATATTCCATGCAGAAATTGTGAAAAGAGCTACATTGGTGAAACCGGACGACAATTCGGCACAAGACTCGGCGAACACAAGAAAGAGGCAGAAAAGGCTAACAAAACAACAACCACTAGAGCAGGGAGAAAGGCATCGCTCACTCAGGTCAACAAATCAGCAATAACAGACCATGTTGTGGACGCTAATCATGTCATCGGGTGGGACGAGGCAAAGGTTATAGGCACAGAGCAAGACAGGTATAAGAGATGGATCCGAGAGGCTATAGAAATCAGGAAGAAGGGGACCTCAACGATGAACCGCGACGAGGGGCAATACTACCTCACTCACGTTTTTGATGATCTATTATCATCTGGCAAAAAATCCCCAGATGATAAATCAACTGGCAACTCCAAGAATGCAAAAAGCGTCATGAGTCGTCAAGATCATCACTACCACAAGTGTTGACAAAGGATACAGTTGTGTCCGAAACGTACACGTGAGTACTTACACTGGATCAGTATAATGAACCTTCCATATTATATTTCATTTCACTTGTTTACATGTGATATAAATACTAATAATAAAGATTGTCCACAATCCGTAATATAGCCATTATTATACGTACAGGGTATCCCATAAAAATGGTAATACTTGGGAAACAAGGATTCACGTCGCTTTATTGAACACGCCGTCCCAACTAAATATTTCCGTTTGGTATGCCATTAGATTTCGGATGAATTACCAAGGGCAAAATAACTGTTCTACTTGCGCGAGAGATGCATATTTTTCTAATTAAAAAATAAATAAAATGAATTGTAAAAAATATTTTTGTTGTTGTAATATTGGAAAAAATCAAAATGGTAATTAGTTTTAAGAAAATTTGAAAAACAAAAGCAAAAACAAAGAACGCCCGACCAACCGACTCTACCTGAGAGGGAAATTGTTCTCTTTTTCCGTCGCTTTTCCTTTAACGCTTTCCACGCGGCAGGCGTCTGCAGACGTTCTCAAGATGTTTCAAAAAATGTCATATTTATTGAGTTTCTTTAAGCATGCCTACAGTGCAACTTACCATAAATGCCCGTTTTAACCAACATCACTTACATGACAATAACAACAACACTTTTCTTCCAACTAAGTCAAGTTTGAAGACACATGACATCAAAGCCTCAACGCAAATTTGTATTACAACTATTTTGCTAATTAAGCTCATTTGCATATGTTATGCATATTTAATTAGCATCCAGTCAAAAACATATTTGACTTTTTATCTAAAGATGTGTACATCATGGAAGCCTGGGAATAAGATATAATGTGCATATTCTTAATTCCGACATTTTTGTATGAGCAAATTAAAACATTTCTTTGTACTTTTCTCTTTATTTAAATAATTTGCATAATTAAGTACCTATATTCGAGACTTTATTTGAACATAACCATACCTTTAATATGGGTTTATGACCTATCAAATTAAAGCGTAAGACATACACAACAAAATGGTATGAGAACATTTTATGATTTTGTTTTTCTTTTTAAACTGCACATATTTAAACAATGAGTATGTATTCTATACGCCCTCTTAGCTTTATTTGTATGTAAACAAATGATTCACCAGACATAACCACAGGGGACGTGCATTTGAATCTACCGCGTTAGCACTGCACATTCCATTATGTGTGCAGTCATGCACACCCCTACATACAAGGGGCAGTCAATAGTTAGGTCACCTAGGCCCTATGAAAGCTATGAAGATTGTTAAACGGGGGTCAGTCGTTACAAACATGCACAAACACAATAGCCAAAGGACCTTGCTTTTGTCAACACTCCCTACACAGAGAGGACTGCAGTGCAAATCTCTACGATTTTCGCTATGTAATCTCTATGGCGGATTTCATTTCGTTGTATGAAGCTATGATGTTTGCGTGGTCTTCGCTATCTCCAAGCAGATAGAGCAATACGTACATGGACTTTTTTGTAGACGAGGGTTCATTTCATGATTTGGTGAGGTTTAGAATGAGTTAGGATTCCTGTAATTTCGAAGACCACAGATTTTCAAAACGAGAATTTTCCAACATTTTACGACATAAATTTGGTCACAAAACGTATTTAATACTATACATTTTACCGTTCTGCAGATGTTAATGACCCTCCTCTAAAATTCTACATGATTTTTAACACGTTTCTCAGTTTTTGAGATGCCCAAATAGACCATTTTCCGAAGCTATTTCTAGCAAATATTGCAGTCACTGATACTCCATTGTTTTCTTGCGTATAACAAAATCTGACACGCAGCGTGACCTCCCTGCTGGCTGAGGGGTGTGTGTGGTCTCATAGATCAGCTCCCTACCAAGGAGAATATATAATAGGAGGGGACACTTAGCTCATTTGCATATTTGCTCATTAATATGATTAACCCCGTGAACCCAGTCAAAGGTCGCCTCGAAGAGTCAAGGGGACTTTTCTATTGTTCTCTAACGACAGCGTTGGGACAGCGCATGAAGTTTCTTGTACAGAGTTGGCGATGAGCGATTGAGAAGTATAACAAAAGCATGTACATAAACAGATCGTAACATGAATAATGCAATGCAACAGGTCACACAACGTTCAGTCGAGCGACCGTATAAACAGTATACAAGATGCCATTTATTGTGTTCGAAATGTCAACGTTTTTACCATTCTTTCCAAAATAAGGAGTATAATCACATTACAAACACATTTTGTGCGAGAGTAACATATAAATATGGTTTAAAATGTCCAAAATGGCACGATAAAAATCCGTTCGTTATAAATAAAAGAATCAATGGTTAAATAATAAAACTGACACAATTACACTCGTCGATCTCTGTGGCGTGCATACGTTGGCCATATCGTTTGCAATCGGCAATCACGGGTTCGAATCTCCGTGTATTCGTTGTTGTTTTCTATTTTTTTGTTTTAAAAAATAAATAAATTAAACTTGATTGTGGATGTATGTAACATCATTTTTATGTCAATTTTTATAATTTATAAAGGCCGCCAATGCTTTTATAGTTTTTTTCTATTCTTTTTTTAATCTATTTTTCTATCTATCATTTATCTCTGGATTTATTTTTAACTTTATAATCTAAACAAATTAAAATGCGTAAAACAATATATTATTGCTCGATAAATAAGTGATTGAAGTTGAGTTCACTTTGATAATGATAGCAACACTTGTTGTAAAACCATTTTACCAGTGTGCCCAACCATTTCTCCTTTGCACACTTTGTTTAAAATACATTCAGAGATGTCATTTTTATAGCTTGTTATAGCTATGCTAATATACAACTGTAAGCTATTTGGATACACAAAGCAAACACATTTCCAAAACAGGCCATAGCCAATCGTACAACATGAGAAAGGAGACCGTTTATACCAATGTTAAATCTACCATGATTACCATTTTTTTAAAATCTGTACAACCGATGAATTTCCAGAAAATCTTTGGTACAACTTCATTTCAAGAAAGTTAGTTCTTGTACCAAATTTAGCTAGCTTTAATAAACGAATTGGGAGACGCAATATTCATGTCGAAATATATGTGGAAAGGCAATCAGACAACTATTGATAGACGCGATCAAGTCTTGTACCTTTGAAGGGTGATTACGGGCACGTATGAGTAAAGTGGATTCCCTCTATAATGAACCAAAATTTTAATTTCAGTGCCAAAGATCTTGAAAAAGGTTACAGGGGACATTCTCGCTTCGACGATGCTCCTATGCGTAGGTCAACTGAAAGCCCGGTCCGATGGTAGACTCCGAATCTCCAGAATCTTAGGAGATATGTACACATTTTCTCATAATACTTTATGCTGCTATGCTTCCAATCATTAGATGGTTATAGCATATGCACGGCGCAAAGTGCACGGTGTCTCATTTAGGCCCACAGGCCGGGCGGGCTAGAGAAGTGCTCAGAACCGGGACTATTAACAATACACTCAATTTAAAAAAATTAAACACCGGATTCTACTGTCGCTCTGTTACGGTCGTATAGTCGGCCCCGGATTCCACCGTCACTCTGTTGCAAGTAAGTGTAGGCCCTATATTCGCCACAACATGTGGGCACTACCGTATAGTTTTATTGACTGTACATCATGCCTTTCGTCGGTATACAACTCGGACTTTTTACTGTCTGATAAGTCCACCCCCTCCCCCCTCCCTATGGCCCTGTTTAAAGCTGGCTACGCCACTGATTCGCGCATGTTGGATGTGCCGGCCCGCCGCGCGCCAGTGGTCCGCATTGCGGCGCGTTATTGGTCACTCTCGATCATAGTTCGGCGTGGCCCCTCGCTACACGACTCGATCCTCATGGCGGCATTATTATCACATCAAACCACTTCTGGATGTTATCATTAATCAATACATTGTCGGTTGCTTTAGTCAAAATTAAATATTATATACCAAGGGATATACAACTGTCACTGGATATACCCACTTTGCCTATCTGTGATATACCATTGAACCGTCAACGCCTGAATCTTTTCCGTGAACTTTTCCTGATTGGGCTTTTCCACCCCAAACTGGCCGGAGCCCGGGGGTTAGATCTACGGTTGATTAGCGCATTACAAGAAGTTGTGTCACTTGCCATGCAGCACATACTCATTAGGCATTTGTCCAAAATTTTAGTGGACAAATCCAAAGCGATCGGACGCATGCGTAGAAAAAAATGTTGTCCCCTTGACTCTCCAGAGGGCCTTTTCGATATTCAGACGATGGCGGTCATAGGTTCGTGTGACGAATATTCTAGGTGAAATTCGATGTGGGAACGCTCGGACTGTAGGGAACGATGATATTTCTGACTTCAACAGCGCCAGGGCATCGTTCGGGGACCGTTTGATTATCACTCAGGTCGTGTCAGTATGAAATTAGGTAAAACACTCCACTATGGTCTAGTACTTTTCATTTTCGACTTCACAAATGACGTATATTCATTGATATGATTATTCATTGTATATTCATGACCGTCTATGCTTTCGGCGATTCGAACAATACCAAGGAGAATATATAATAGGAGGGGACACTTAGCTCATTTGCATATTTGCTCATTAATATGATTAACCCCGTGAACCCAGTCAAAGGTCGCCTCGAAGAGTCGAGGGGACTTTTCTATTGTTCTCTAACGACAGCGTTGGGACAGCGCATGAAGTTTCTTGTACAGAGTTGGCGATGAGCGATTGAGAAGTATAACAAAAGCATACATAAACAGATCGTAACATGAATAATGCAATGCAACAGGTCACACAACGTTCAGTCGAGCGACCGTATAAACAGTATACAAGATGCCATTTATTGTGTTCGAAATGTCAACGTTTTTACCATTCTTTCCAAAATAAGGAGTATAATCACATTACAAACACATTTTGTGCGAGAGTAACATATAAATATGGTTTAAAATGTCCAAAATGGCACGATACAAATCCGTTCGTTATAAATAAAAGAATCAATGGTTAAATAATAAAACTGACACAATTACACTCGTCGATCTCTGTGGCGTGCATACGTTGGCCATATCGTTTGCAATCGGCAATCACGGGTTCGAATCTCCGTGTATTCATTGTTGTTTTCTATTTTTTTGTTTTTAAAAAAACAAAAACAAACTTGATTGTGGATGTATGTAACATCATTTTTATGTCAATTTTTATAATTTATAAAGGCCGCCAATGCTTTTATAGTTTTTTTCTATTCTTTTTTTAATCTATTTTTCTATCTATCATTTATCACTGGATTTATTTAACTTTATAATTTAAACAAATTAAAATGCGTAAAACAATATATTATTGCTCGATAAATAAGTGATTGAAGTTGAGTTCACTTTGATAATGATAGCAACACTTGTTGTAAAACCATTTTACCAGTGTGCCCAACCATTTCTCCTTTGCACACTTTGTTTAAAATACATTCAGAGATGTCATTTTTATAGCTTGTTATAGCTAGGCTAATATACAACTGTAAGCTAATTGGATACACAAAGCAAACACATTTCCAAAACAGGCCATAGCCAATCGTACAACATGAGAAAGGAGACCGTTTATACCAATGTTAAATCTACCATGATTACCATTTTTTTAAATCTGTACAACCGATGAATTTCTAGAAAATCTTTGGTACAACTTCATTTCAAGAAAGTTAGTTCTTGTACCAAATTTAGCTAGCTTTGATAAACGAATTGGGAGACGCAATATTCATGTCGAAATATATGTGGAAAGGCAATCAGACAACTATTGATAGACGCGATCAATCTTGTACCTTTGAAGGGTGATTACGGGCACGTATGAGTAAAGTGGATTCCCTCTATAATGAACCAAAATTTTAATTTCAGTGCCAAAGATCTTGAAAAAGGTTACAGGGGACATTCTCGCTTCGACGATGCTCCTATGCGTAGGTCAACTGAAAGCCCGGTCCGATGGTAGACTCCGAATCTCCAGAATCTTAGGAGATATGTACACATTTTCTCATAATACTTTATGCTGCTACGCTTCCAATCATTAGATGGTTATAGCATATGCACGGCGCAAAGTGCACGGTGTCTCATTTAGGCCCACAGGCCGGGCGGGCTAGAGAAGTGCTCAGAACCGGGACTATTAACAATACACTCAATTTAAAAAAAATTAAACACCGGATTCTACTAGTCGCTCTGTTACGGTCGTATAGTCGGCCCCCAGATTCCACCGTCACTCTGTTGCAAGTAAGGGAGCACATCAAAACTCGACCGCCCGGCAACCGCCGATTCCGTGCAGTTCCGTGAGGTTGCAGCCAGTTTCTATTGTTCTAAACAATGATATGCGGTCTAACCGGGCGGAACCGCCGGTTGCCGCGCGGTCGAGTTTTGATTTGCTCCCTAAGTGTAGGCCCTATATTCGCCACAACATGTGGGCACTGCCGTATAGTTTTATTGACTGTACATCATGCCTTTCGTCGGTATACAACTCGGACTTTTTACTGTCTGATAAGTCCACCTCTCCCCCCTCCCTATGGCCCTGTTTAAAGCTGGCTACGCCACTGATTCGCGCATGTTGGATGTGTCGGCCCGCCGCGCGCCAGTGGTCCGCATTGCGGCGCGTTATTGGTCACTCTCGATCATAGTTCGGCGTGGCCCCTCGCTACACGGCTCGATCCTCATGGCGGCATTATTATCACATCAAACCACTTCTGGATGTTATCATCAATCAGTGCATTGTCGGCTGCTTTAGTCAAAATTAAATATTATATACCAAGGGATATACAACTGTCACTGGATATACCCACTTTGCCTATCTGTGATATACCATTGAACCGTCAACGCCTGAATCTTTTCCGTGAACTTTTCCTGATTGGGCTTTTCCACCCCAAACTGGCCGGAGCCCGGGGGTTAGATCTACGGTTGATTAGCGCATTACAAGAAGTTGTGTCACTTGCCATGCAGCACATACTCATTAGGCATTTGTCCAAAATTTTAGTGGACAAATCCAAAGCGATCGGACGCATGCGTAGAAAAAAATGTTGTCCCCTTGACTCTCCAGAGGGCCTTTTCGATATTCAGACGATGGCGGACATAGGTTCGTGTGACGAATACTCTAGGTGAAATTCGATGTGGGAACGCTCGGACTGTAGGGAACGATGATATTTCTGACTTCAACAGCGCCAGGGCATCGTTCGGGGACCGTTTGATTATCACTCAGGTCGTGTCAGTATGAAATTAGGTAAAACACTCCGACATAACATTGAAATCAACGGAGATTCAAAGATTACGGCCGTTCGTGTCCACTATGGTCTGGTACTTTTCATTTTCGACTTCACAAATGACGTATATTCATTGATATGATTATTCATTGTATATTCATGACCGTCTATGCTTTCGGCGATTCGAACAATACAGTGTCAGGCGCCTGACAATACAGTGTCAGGCGCCTGTCCCTACTCTCTAAATGTAAAAGAGCTAAACCTCACTCTTTCGAGAGCTCTAGGAGGGACGGCTCTTTTAAGGAGTAAAGTTCAATCTTTTCAGAGTGATTTTTCACTCTTTTCAGAGTGAATTCCACTCTTTTTAGAGTGATTTATAACTCTTTTTGAGTGAAAAACGCTCTTTTAAGAGTGAATTCACTCCAAACAAGGTATTTACAAAAAACTGGTCAACATCCTAAAATAAAATTAACAGACGACAAAGGAAATATGATAAAGAAGAATTAGACATGTGTATGATGTATTTTAACAAAAACTCTTTGTTTTTATGCTGGGCCCACTTTTCTCTCTGGAACCCTCCATCGTCTGACTCATATATCCTCTGTGCTTGTTCACGCAGCAGAATCAAGGTTTATTTAACACATTTGCATCCCAGCTATCATCGCCAGCTTCGGAAAATAGTTTAGCACTTAGCAGCTTCCAAGAAATCCATCCCATAATCGCGGCTTTCCACCTGAAGACGATAATTTCCACTTGATAGAATGACGTTATAATTGCTGGTTCCCAATTTTAAATAAGAATCGTATTTAAAATTGGGAGCCATATTTAAAACTGAAAACCAGCGTCCTTCTATCGAGTGGTAATCATCGTCTTTTCTTTCCACCACGTTGTTATCCCATAATAATCACACTTGGACCCCGGTAATTAGTTAGTGTCGGACAGTGTGTGGGAAGACCTTCAGTGCAGGGAACCAGCGTAACCGTCTGCTCGCAAATTGTGTAAAGTTGCCGTTCTATTTGCAAATCCACTAAATTCAGTTAAACACGACGAATGTCGCAGATTTTACAAAACTCTATCATTTGTTTTATATTATTTAAACCATTTCTCCACAATTGTAACAACATATGTGTTCATATTTTCATATCCAGATCTAATATACATTTTAAAGCCATCTGGGTACAAATACTGATTAAAGATACATGAGAAAGCAATTCATAGACTCTACCAAAAGACCTAAATCTGAATTCAAATGTCAACATCCCAGGATGTTGACAAAAAGAGCTGTCCCTCCTAGAGCTCTCGAAAGAGTGAGTTTTAGCTCTTTTACATTTAGAGAGTAGTATGTGCTTCTTGACATCCCTTTAGGTCTTAATAAATTGAAGATGTGTACTCAGCTGTGAAATCAAGGTCGGTTAAAAGCTAGCTTATAGTTGGCTGGGCCCTATACAGTTGTGAATGGTGGGTACTGAAGCAAAGACCAATTACAAAGGAGGTTTAATAGAAATGTATAACAACATTAAAACTCACATACGAAGAGTAAATTATGTATTTGAACTTGAGTCATTTTAAAGTATTTGGATCACATACTGAATTGGTTTAATTTTCATTTTTCATGGACCAAAAAGTGGTGTATAACCAATTGAAATAAAGGGCGTTTATGGTAAGTTGCAATGTAGTTAGTATTGGTCCAATAATTTTTGAGATAATAGCCGCGTGGAAAGTGTTAATATACATTTTATTTCATTTCAAAACTAATATGTGAAACAAAATAACATTGTATTTTATACCAATGAAAAATCACTTGCGTACTTTGGTTTTTAAAGTCTATGTTGTTTGAGCATTACCATTTCCTGGGACACCATGTATACAACTAAGCACCTTTAATAAATATGGCTAAAACCCACTGTAAAGGGACAATAAGATTATATAATTAGCTAGTGGCGTATTATTAGGTTAGTAATAACGATTTTCTAATATCTAAATGGATTTGTATCATTAAAGGTACACTCAACCAAAGTCATAAATAACTAGCATTTTTTTCCTTCTAAAACAGCTAAAACAACAAATAGCATTCGAGAGTGTTTTTTCATTCATTTCCTTCATTTCCA
Source organism: Ophiura sarsii (assembly GCA_035610835.1). Taxonomy (NCBI): domain Eukaryota; kingdom Metazoa; phylum Echinodermata; class Ophiuroidea; order Amphilepidida; family Ophiuridae; genus Ophiura; species Ophiura sarsii. Next base: position 54,660,152 of record CM069447.1, on the reverse strand, counting down.
TTCATTTTTAATATTTCGGTATATTTCAGCAATTTTTTAGATTTAATCAGATTTCCAACTCTATATGAGCTAGGCCTATACATATACGTGAAACATACAGGGTGAGTAAAAAAAGTGTACTCAACTTTGAGATTTTATAAAACTGTAGTGAAATTGCACAGATTGTTTTATTGACGAAGATGGATCATCTCATTAGCCTTCTAAATAATTTTATTTTGTTGAAATTGGTTGTGGTAAACATATTATATGCTTATTTGCGTAAAAGTGAACATTTTATAAACCGAACAATATTTGCGATATTTTTCTCTTATAAGATCTATTGAATTCCGCTATTGAAAACGGTCCACACTCTAGTCCGAGCTGAGTCCGACTATCACAAAAGCCAACATTGTTGTTGTTGTTGCTAAATTCGTGTAATAATGACATTGTTTTGTCGTTATTTCGTCGTACAAATAACTGAGAATGTTTGATTTGTCTGTATTAGTTAGATATTGTGTACCATACATGAATCCACTTGCTCAATAATATCAAGCATTATTGAGTAAAATAATCAATATTGTGTTCGGTTTCCAAATGCAGTAACTTTACCAAAATAGTCATATCTGGTAAACGGTACCATAAAATGTCATGATTCTTTTTGTTGATGATAGTAAATAAATGCATCTATGCACATATTGGTTGCTTTTATATTCTGATTACAAATACTTTTGTGTACACTTTTTTACTCACCCTGTATTCCATGTTGTTAAAAACCTAGAGACAAAAAAACCGGAAATGGAGTACTTTAGGTCCCAGGCATGTACAAAGTCTTTGCAATAATAATTATAAGCATCATAATGAGTCAGACGAGACACTATGTTATAAACGCACTCAATACTGTGGTTAGTGCATACGTACCTAATAGGACCTTTATAACCTTTGGGTACTACCTGCTATCTAACCGTGTTTATGATTGGTTATTTACAAGACATACACATTGGAATAACCATGTTTCTAAAATATTTCTCTCCCATCTTTATCAACTGTTGTTAGGGATTATCAAAATCGTGGGTAATAACTAACCAAGACGGTCTATTAATGAGGCGTCATGTATATTTTAATACCTTTTTCACTAGATTTAAGTTTTTAAAATCATTCAAGTTGTTGAACTCCAAGCTATTTCTTAAAATTAAGAAAGCCCTAATTTTCAAAGAAAAAATAGAATTTGGTAAATAAGAGTATTTGTGTGCATTAATGTTGTGGTGTTTTTTCTCCTTCAAATTAAGAATCGAGAGGTGGGGGAAAACATGACAAGTTGTTTGCCTAATTATAGTCGGCCATGTAATTGCAAGCAAATCTTAATTAAGACAGGCCTGCTAAGTACTCATAGAGACTCAAACAATTAGAGTTCAATAAAGAAACAGCTTGCCACTTAACTATGTAAACATACCTGGTCGCAGTTCAATATTATATAACAACTGCAACGTTTTGTGTGGCGCATGTTGTTACAATCACATTTGTTGACATTCGGGTGGAATACCCGCTGCTCAATTATAAGCATTAAATCTGACAGCTAGAAACAAAATGCAATAAGTGATAATCAATGTTTCTTTTAAGAATGATCATTACTTAAAAGGTGTGTTTTTTACCACAAAATGAACAGTTACAAACATGTGCTACAGTCATTAAAAACTGAAGGTCATTTGACATTCCATCATCTTATAGCCTTACGTTTGCCTCGTATCCAATTTCTTTCGCAAAATTGAAATATGAGTTATTTAAAAGTAGAGGGTCTTTACCACTTTCTACGCGGCAGGCATCTGCAGACGACATTGCAAAACTTCACAAAATGTTTCAAAAGTGTCAACGTTATTAAATTTCATTACCATATTTGGAATCATCATGAGAAATGCATCGAAATAAGTACAAACATGCCTAGTATTATTTCTTTAATCCCTTGAAAGTTGGGAAAGGTTTCTCAAAAATCTGAATATATGGTAAATTTAATACCCGAACGGAAAGATAAAGAACAAAAGACTGGACTTCAAACGATATAGTATATTGCATACTCGTAGCTGGTCTTTCTATTTTCGTACTGGTGTCTTCAATATTAAATCTTACTCTTGATACATTCATGATCTGTACGAACCCAGTTTCTTTCTAAATGATAAAAAACATTTTCAGACATATTTGGTTGTCACTTAATCATTTCTTATTATTTATATATTATTATAACAAAGATAAATCTGAGAAATGCGAACATTGTAATTCTTACATTGAAACACCGCGCTATTTGTGTATTTTCTATTCAAACGTGGTAAATGTTCAACCCTGTGCGACAAGACGGTTAAAGGGCCTAACCATCACAATCAGTGGCCAGGGATAGCACATGATTAAGTTAGAAGGTAAACGATTCAATAAATTATTTAAAAATCAATATCCAGACGTGAGCAATAAAAGACGGAGTGAAAAAGTCAACAGTGAAAAGATTCATCAGGTTTGTTGAAATTCATTGAAAGTAAACAATCTGCTTGACAAAACCAATTAATATACTCACATATTAATATTTCATCCTCATACATCGGAGGATTTCATCAGAATGGCAATGATCCACTTTGGCGCGAAGAAACATCATCTTCAGAGTTGCCAGTTCGTTTTAGTAGTGGATCATAGACGTGACTGAGCAAAAAAGTCCCCTCCTCACGGTTGAGCGTTTTGTCCCCTCTCTTTCTTATTTCCATCGCCAGTCTCAACATCCACTCCACCAAAAGCTAGGGGTGATTAGGACTCTTCTCGACAGGATGAATTCCATTGTCACCGAAGACGCGGACAAACAACAAGAAGAAACCAGGATCCGCAAAGCCCTCGGTACATGTGGATACCCTGAATGGACCATAAATAAAGTCAAACGCCAAATGGAAGACAAGAAGAACAAGCCCAAGGAGAGGAAGAAGAATGAGGGAGTCAAAACGATAGGCATGGTGGTTGTCCCATATATCCAAGGCATCACAGAAAGAATCCAGAGGATTTACAAAAAGTACAACATCAACTCTGCTATGAAGCCTCACAATACTCTGAGACGCCTTCTAGTACACCCTAAGGACAAGAGGGACACCCTTCAAACCAGCAACTGCATCTATGAAATCCCCTGCAAAAACTGCAAGCTGACTTATGTGGGCGAGACCTCCCGACTTTTCGGAGTCCGACTAGCAGAACACAAAGCAGAGTCAAAGAAAGCAGACATCAAGAAATACACGAGATCAGAGAGAAAGGCTTCAGAGCAAGAGCAGACTAAATCAGCTATTTCGGATCATGTAGCCAGGGCAAATCACGTCATAGACTGGGATGAGGCCACCATATTAGGTCGTGAACACAACAGGAGATCCAGAGAGGTACGCGAGGCGATGGAAATAAGAAAGAGAGGGGACAAAACGCTCAACCGTGAGGAGGGGACTTTTTTGCTCAGTCACGTCTATGATCCACTACTAAAACGAACTGGCAACTCTGAAGATGATGTTTCTTCGCGCCAAAGTGGATCATTGCCATTCTGATGAAATCCTCCGATGTATGAGGATGAAATATTAATATGTGAGTATATTAATTGGTTTTGTCAAGCAGATTGTTTACTTTCAATGAAAAAGTCAAGTTTTTGAAATAATTGCTAATACGAAGGTCATTCAACATGTTCAATACGTTCTACCTCTTCCCTCATATCATCGCTAATGTGAATATCAGCCTTATGACATTTGTCGTAATTATAACTCTGAATCATTGCTACCCATTTATAGTAAATGATGATTGATATCTGTTTCCCTTTTGTTCTGATGCGGTCAAAGCCAGAGAGAGATTTTCGCCAACGAAATCGGAAAATACCAACAAAAACAATACATGTTTTTTCGGGGTTTTTCTCTGTATTGTATCGTTAGATGTATAAGAGCATGATTTTAATACTGAAAATGGAAAAAGGGTGATATATTAATATCATACGATATTATCATGTATAAATAAAGATTGTAAGTAATTGCTACGCCTTTAGCATACTGGCATACTGCCAGTCAAGTATGCCAGTCAGTCAAATTCTTAGTTACAATTTATGACGCAGCCGTAGTGATGCCTTGTATGTTAGTTTTTTTACACAATAGTCACTTTATGAGTATTCGTTATGTGCAACCTTCAGAATAGTCAATCAGAGAGTCAATAGTAGAAAATAGTCTCTTGGAGAGACTTGGAATTCCTTTGTCCTGTATAATATAGTAGAAGATCTCTCTCTCTCCTTGTGAACAGCAAATATGACGTTTGTAAAGTTCCCTTGGAGTGGGTTAAACTCCCTGGTTTGACTTAATGGTTGTGCATCTACTATTTACAATCAATGATTGCAACAGCATATTTCACCAATCAGACGAAGACTATCAGCGTGTTTCTACTGGGGAAGAAACCGCTAAGAATCGGTTAACAGGCAGAACCCGCTAAGAATCGGTATTTTTGGTAATCCCAAAAACATTCACAAACCAGGTTTTGAACCGGTAAGAAACGGCAAGAAGCCCAATAGAAACAGAAAGGCGATTAATCGTAGCGGTTTGTACCGCGAACCGTGTCACGCTGGGTTATACACGTTGTGAAGCAATCTTTTTCGGGTGCGGTGGCATTGTTTGGTATTACAAAAGGTCAAATGTCGTGGCCCATCGACTAGGATCAATAAACTTATAACGGTAATGTTGAACTATGGCGGGGTCTATTGGAGCATCTACCACGTTTTGCTTCATTGTATAAAGTTGTTATGTATTAAGTACATTATTTGTTGTTTGTATATTTTCAGACTGTTATCTTTAATAATAATATCAGTCTGACAACAGTCCTACTGCTGTGTCGCACGACTGCACCCGTAAATGTATTTCATCGTTATTCAATTGTATGAGGAGATGGCCCTATCCACGCAAATTTTGGGGTGATGTTTTTCACGTCCGCATTGTGACGCAAAATTATTTTGACTGATGTTTTACACTTGTTTTGGTTGCGCAAGCTATGGTGAAAAAAAATCATGATCAAAATTAGCTTGGGTACCGTCCCGGGTTTTTATCGATGGTGCTACATTACGGAAACAAATTTGCGCTATTTAAATATTTTTCGAAATCAGTTTTGAGCCGCAACAGGTCTATCAAAACTTAAAAACAATTATACATTTTAGTTTTGATTATTAAAATGATATGAGCTTAGTATGCCAACATTTGAACTGCACATTTTGGGGATTTTAACTGCACATATTCTAATCTCAGCTGTACATATGTGCTGGCAGCACACTTATTTTAGGGCCTGCATTTGTACCATTTCGATAAATCTGTATAAGCATTTTCTCAAAAGCACATCTTATTTTATGATAGAAAAGGGGTTAGATTCTTTTGAAAATTGTTAAATTCTAATATTCCTTCGCTTCAGTAGTCAGCATGCTGTACATTTCCCGTTGCCGGTGCTCCCACTGAATATCATTTGAATATACCACTTGCACATTGTACAAGAGGGACAAACTTTTGTACTCTAATAATCTAGCTATATTATCCTTTCAGTTGATGCGTACCAAAATTGTCCTCTTCTCAAGATCGACTATTTGCCAATTCCATAACTTTCCTCGAAGGAAAACTTTGAAATGGATACCTATCGTTTAGTTGATTCTGTAGCTCAATGGCAGGAGCTTCACCCTATTGTAAAGAAGGTTGTCAGTTCGAATCCGGTCTCAAGCACATGCGCTACTGACCTACTCTGGGAAAGATCAATTATTCAATCCACTCACCTCTGTATCCCTGTGTAATAGAACCAGCTCATAATCATCCAGCAAACCACTCTGGTTATTAATATGCATGAAAGCAAGTTGCGTCGCCGGTAACAATCCTTCTCCACCCGGCCAACCTCCACTCATCGGGTACAAACCAAGAACATAGATAGGCGTCTTGTACATCTCTGCATCTACCGTGGAATATCTGTAAATCGCCGTGGTGGTACAGATTGCTAGTGATACTAGAGCGCGTAGCGCGATATCCATGTCTGATTATCGCTTTCGGTACAATTCAGATGTTTCTCGTTAAGATGTGTCTATAGTATCGGATGAATCTGCTACGCATCATCTAAACTCTCGCATGTTATCCCTACATCCTCAAGAGTGAATCACACGACCCGTAGCAACTACTTACAATACAATATACAAGTTGTCTGTCGCCAAATCAAATTAAACGAATTTCTAATTTAAAGGCATCGTTATCAATTGTCTCTTGGAGGCCACTGCTCATTGAAGCTGTCGACAAACCAAGCCACAAATACTGAGTGTTTCAATACACGCTTCGATCAGTCACGTTGTTATCTCATTCTTGTTTCACCGCATTACGTATTGCGGCACAGAAGAATTATGGGTCGAGCATGATTAATAATGAATACAATCGACAAACTCTTCTAATGAGTACACACATAATTGCAACAAGCACCGGCGGCTGCTCACGGGCACCTCAATCAACATTGGAAAAGAAATGTAAAGGGAAATTAACATATTTCGCCATATATAAGCCCTATTTCGCTTATAAGCGAATCATTGGTGTTTTTATTGTTACGATTTACAAAGTTCTATTTTCTGGAATTTTCTTCAGGAAAGACTGTGATTTCTTTACCAAAATGCATATGTTATAATTATTATTTTCTGGCTATGTTATAATGCTCTTATGTACAAGTAGTCCAAAACATCACAAATACCACTAAATACCATTATATATCGCAGCGACACCAATATCATCCATCGTGGTTCCTATAAAGTTAGATGGAATTGGTCCAAATCAAGAACCGATCGGCCAATGTTTATGAATCTACTATATACTTTATTCCATACCTCTTGGATATTATTCATTCCAAGTATTTGGGGTTATATTGATGTGGCGGTCATTTACCAGGTTATATTGAATGAAGAGATTCATGGGTCCGAAGAGTATTGCAAATACCATTATGGTAGCGAATCCAAAACGAGGGATCTCTCCCTCTGTCTGAAATGCACAATTCCAAGACTAAGGCACGACTTGATAATGTGCACAATATTAGTTATGACACCCCAGAGAAAAATAATAGTTTGTGTCAATTGCCCTTTAAACTGGAGCTGGATGTGTGAGTTGCCCTTAAAATACTTAAACTTGGGTTGGATTTAAAAGGGCACCTACGTAATACTTATAGTAATAGGCGTACTATTACTGCCATCTGCAGGCCCGTAACTAGGGGGGGGGGGGGGGGGGGCGGACGCCCCCCCCCCCCCCCCCCCCATATCTGAAAAAAATCCTTTTTTGGTACCAATGTACCCTTTTTGGGTACCAATGTACCTTTTTTTGATACTAATGTACCTTTTTTTGTAACTAATGTACCTTTTTTGTTGTGAAAACGCCCCCCACCCACCCCAATTTCCCAATTTTCCGAAAAACGGCCCATTTCCCATTGTGTAAACCGTTTTTTCGGGCCGTTTTGGACTAAAACATGTCCTAACCCCCCCCCCCCCCCCCCCCCCCCCCCCCCCCCCCCCCCCCCCCGCTCTGAGATGACTACATAAAATTGGGGGCAACCTTTTACGATTTTTTTGGTACCAATGTACCTTTTCCGGAAAATACGCCCCCCCCCCCCCCCCCCTAAAAAAATCCTGCTTACGGGCCTGGCCATCTGAAACCGTTTACCTTAATTCGCCGTCTATCATGTAAAATTTCACAATTTCGTGATTTTGTTGTAATCACATCGAAATGAAATAATATCAGCATCACTCACCACATAACTTGCTTCAACCAAATTTCAATTTAGCGCCATTATTCAACCGTTTCCCATAAATCATTACACTTCAGGGTTTTATACGTACTATAGGTCTATCTATTGAAACAATTCCTTTTTTCCCAATTTCATTTTTCTCGGCAATCTCACTATCCCTTTAAGTAATTGCTTTACAATACGTAATCATTTCTCAGGAGAACGAGCTATTGTCTCAATAGGCTGTGTGATTGTGTTTTCCAGGGGTGTTTTTGTAAATACAATTTGGTTGAAAACTAGGCCAGGAAATTTACATTTTACTCTCGCCCTGGCTACTAGATAATTTCATTTCAAAACGATTTTGTAGAATAAACAATGTGGCACACACTTAACTTGGAAATGCGTTTGATGCTTCTTCTTTTTTGAGTGTTTAACTTTGGAGATATGTACTTGTTTCGTATAAACAATTGTATATAGGATTTCTACTTCCCAAATAAATTATTTTCTTTTCAAACAAAAATAAAATTTATTGAAAGACTTGGTAATATATATCATAAAGGTATACTTTTTAACAGTGAGATAAGACAATGCATATTATTTTAATATTCATGGTATTAATGTATTGTCATCGCAGTCAACCGACAAGATTTACACAATTATTATACATTAAAACAAAATAAGTAAAAAAATACTATACAGAGTTTACACACAAAAATCATATGAGCAAGTAAAAAGAAGTCACACACCGAAACTTGCAACCAGAAAGAGGCTAAACATACCCGTCACACGGTTACTTACTCTTACTTACCGAAATTCCAACAAGTTGACAATTTTGAAACATTATGTGAAATTTTGGAATGTCTTGCCGCTTGGAAAGTGTTAAAATATTCTTTGGCCTTGATGGTAATAGCCTCATGGAATCGCAGCAGGCAGACACAATACAGGGTGTCCCAACAGTTTTGATACTCATTTTAAGCTTATTATTATCGTAAGTAAAATAATTGGTGATGTGTAGGCCCAAGGGAGACCCAACGAAAAGACTACTAAAATGTTTTCTTCCTGGGTTTTTTTCAATTGACAAAAATATGTCATTACATATAGCATACTTAAGAGGGTTTTTTTTTAATTTCAGATTAAAATAATCCTAAATTGTGAACTTTAACACACGCGAGCAACATACATCATTTGAAATTACCCGTAAAAATCTTTCAGTCGATACATAGCGCACTATACTTTGGGCTTAATTATGAAAGTGCAGTCTTACAATTCGGACAACTTTATCCTGTAATATGGCAACACAGATAACTGTAATTGCAAATAATGGTGTCAAAATAGTTTTCTCTATCCAAATAATTATGTTTACAAACTTATACCGCGAATATAGAGATTTAACAAGGTGTCGACACTTTTGGAACACCTGTAGTAACACTACATCTGGAAAGAAAATTGAAGTATTATAGCTTTAATTTAAAGTTTAACGCAGGTGCGTGCCCGGGGGGGGGGGGGGGCTTTGGGGGCTCAAGCCCCCGGGTCCCCAGAGGGTTAAAAAAAAAGAAGGGAGAGAGGGGAGGAGAGGAGAGGAGAGGAGGGAGGGAGGAAGGGGAGGGGAAGAGAGAGGAGGAAGGGAGGGGGAGGAGGAGAGGAGGAGGAGTGGGGAGGGGGAAGGAGAGGCCGGGAGCTTTTATTAGTGTCTCTCACTTTATATCTACGTCTCTGAACCATGCGAGTGTTTTATAACGAAAGTAAATATTGATAGCAAGGAGTTTTAGGTCATCCAGGCAAGTTAACACCCAACAGCTTGGCCCTCTGAATCACCAGTGGCGTAACCCCCCATTGGTAAAAGAGTAAAAATAAAAAGGAAGATAAGGAGGAAGGGTAACGAGCATAGACAATGCAAGCGGTGAAATTAGTACGCGCTTTGCGCGCGTACTAATTTTAATATTTTATTATTTAAGCTTAACAAGGTGGCTTTCAGGACAGTTTTCCATGACCAGATGACCTATTTCCCACCCGCGTGCATATTTTCTACAGGTTTTAATATTATTATGACCCTCCACACCAGAAATTGTAAACATTATGTGGGGGACGTTATCATCATACTGGACCATTAGTGTTAGAAATGCAATTTCTTGCGCGCTCCGCGCGCGTATTTGGTTTAAATATTTCATTATTTAACGTTAACAAGTTGGCTTCAGGACAGTCTTTCATGAACCTTTTAGTTCAAAAACTCCAAATTTTGCGCGATCCGCGCGCATGTTTTCTAGAGGTTTTTATATTATAATGGCCCTCAAACCACACCAATTTCTCTATACTAAATATTTTGTGGGGGGCGTCAAAAACGTCATATTGTACCTTTTTAGTGTTAAAATCACAATGTTTGCGAGCTTCGCGCGTATAAGGTTCAACTTTTCAATATATAAGATCAACAAGATAGCTTCAGGTTGTTTTGCCTCCCCCCCCCCCCCCTCCCCCATCAAAACAGTCCTGGATACGCCATTTGGTGGGGACGATGCCTACCCTCAAACGAAGCCATTTTTTTGCGCGAATTAGTTTCAATGTTTAACTATTCAAGCTTAACAACATGGTTTCAGGAACGTTTTCTGGACCATTTTAGTGACAAAACTAGAAGAACAAAATGTTTCTTTATTCAATTTATAAAAAGAGGGCTTAAGGACCGTTTTTCTGGACCATTATAATTTAAAAAACTGACAGTTTGTACGCTCAGGAACGTTTTTCTAGAGCTTTTTAGTGTTAAAATAGCCATTTTTTTGCGCGCTTCGCGCTTTGCGCGAATTGGTTTCAATGTTTATTCAAGCTTTATAAAAACATGTTTCAGGAACGTTTTCTGGACCATTTTAGTTAGTAAACTAGACATTTTTGCGTGTTTCAAGCGAATTGATTTCATTTTTTTCTATTCAAGCTTAAACAAAATGGCTTTATGAACGTTTTTCATAACCATTTTAGTGTTAAAATAACCAGTTTTTGCACAAATTATTTTCAATGTGTTATTATTCAAGCTTAACAAGATTGCTTTAGGAACGTTTTCAGGACCATTTCAGTGTAAAAATTTTAAAAAATGCGCGCTACGCGCGAATTAGTTGGAATGTTTTATTATTCAAGCTTAACACGATGGTTTCAGGAACGTTTGTTGAACCTTTCTTTTTACAATAGCCATTTTTAAAAATATTTTTTTATTCAATTTGAACAAGACGCGCGTATTAGTTTCACTGATTATTTATTATTCAAGCTTAACAAGATTTTTACAATAGCCAATTTTTTCGCGCTCCGAGGGAATTATTTTTTACTTTGTATTATTCAATTTCAACAAGATGGCTGCATAAACGTTTTCTGAACCTTTTAGTGTTAAAATATACATTTTTTGCGCGCATTAGCTTCACTGTTTATTTATTGAGAACGTTTTTCTAAACCTTAATTTTTACAATAGCACATTTTTGCGCGCTCCGCGCCTATTATTTTTATACTACTTTGTTATTCAATTTGAACAAAATAGCTTCTGAAACGTTTTCTGGAACTTTTTAGTGTTAAAAGAGACATTTTTTGGCGCGCAATTAGTTTCACTGTTTAATTATCAGTCAAGCTTACCAACATGGCTTCAGAAACGGTTTGTTAAACCTTTCTTTTTACAATAGCCAATATTTCCGAGCTACGCGCAAATCCTTTTTAATTTAATCGCAATTTCAAACCCTTACGCCGTGTTGTTTGCTTTTTCAAAATTGAAGGGGGAAAAAAATCCAATTTTGAATGATATTGATAATAAGCCAATATTTATTGGAAATGAAATTAAGGCTTTTCAATAAAATATTGTTCAATTTAATCGCAATTTCAAACCCTTACGCCGTGTTGTTTGCTTTTTCAAAATTGAAGGGGGGAAAAAATCCAATTTTGAATGATATTGATAATAAGCCAATATTTATTGGAAATGAAATTAAGGCTTTTCAATAAAATATTGTTCAAAATTACACACCAAATCGCACCAAATGGGTTCGAAAATTCAAAACAAAACAAAAAATTCCAAGGGGGCACATCCCCTCAGACTCCCCCTGTCCGCGTTGCCGCGAATAGCGGTGCGAACCAATGAAATTTATTTTTTTCGCTGATGGGCATAAAACTGTCAAGCTTTCTTCGGGATTTGCTCTGACCTATTCAGGACCAAATTATCCTAAGCAAAACCTAGAGACTGCCACTTCTCTGTTTATTATCATCATCCCTTTCCTACTTGCGAAATTGGTGGCTCTGAAAAGGGCTTTGTAGTCACTCTGCTCATCCATATGTTGGTAAATATAAATGATGAAGTAACAATATCCAACATTTTCTTATACATTTCGCCAATCCATGTTTATCAAAAATAAATAAAGTCGATTCAAATCGTCTGTATCAGTTGCTTCAACATCAATCTAGTCAGTGATGCATGAGCTTTTAGTGATCGAACTGTTTAGTCTTGTACATTATCATCTTAAAATTTGAAAAGATGTACAGATAATACATGTAATAAGTACTAACTAACAAACTAACTACCAATAATAAATGAAATTTTTGGGGCCTGCTGAGATATACGTGGTGATAAAAAAACGCGTTGTAGATCATTCCACCCCACCAAGTAAAGGGGGTACTCAAGGAATTTTTTGATTTTACATTTGAGTCATAGTTCAATAATTACAGCACTCACAAAATTAAAACAAATCTTCCTTGAGCCCCCCCCCCCCCCCCCCCCCCCCCCCCCCTTAACAGGAAATCGGTCATCAATCATCATCGTTATTTTCATTTCCATCAACGAACTATTTTTCTTTTTTAACAATGGCATGTCCTCAATCACACCATGACATTGCTTATTTCCATTTCCATCAACAAACTATGTTTTATTTTGAAACAATGGCATACCATTGTGTCGATGAGATATCACGGTTATAGGTCAATAAATGCGTATGTGTTGTTTCGAGAGAAATTAGACAAATCAATGCACGCGCGCTGATGTTGATGTGTGAATAATGGCACGACCCCGAAGGGGGAGTGCTATTGTGAGCATATCAACATTTGCGCAAGTGCATTGATTTTTCTAATTTTTCGAGAAACAAAACATACGCATGCATTGACCTAATTCATACACGACACTATACAAATAAAAATTCACAATTTGAGCATAATTTTGATCTATGTAAATGGCGACTAAAAACACTTTAACAAGTTTGCTAACACCCGCAGTGAAAATCGGCGACCCGCGAATCTTGAACAACGAATCAAAACAAAACGCGCACTGCGTGATTTGAACGGCGCACACGCGGAGTGCAGTGGACACTTTCAATGCACTCCGCGTATTTGTAATTCCTGCTTCCTGATTGGTTCAACACTACATAGAGTGTATGAATTCCAGTCAATATACGTCATGGGATGCTATTAGTTTTCCATTAGTTTATTGAATTTATATCTGTAGAAAATGGTCTGTCAATTACTAACAAAGCAACTGTACATTCAGAGGCCTCATTTTCCATATTGTTCCAAGCAGTGCAGTCGATTAAAAAATGCTCATTTGTACCATTTGGAGAAATCTGTATAAGCATTTTCTCAAAAGCACATTCTCACTTTTCGATAAGTAAGGGGGGTTCAATTCTGTCGTAAGATGTTAAATTCTCATTCTCGTTTCCGGTGCTTTCACTGAAGATCATTTGAACTTACCATTTGCCCATTATACGAGGGTCATTCAATAAGTTCTACCTCATTCATAACATTGCTCATATGAATATCAGCCTCATGATATTTGTCATGATTATAGCTCTGAATCATAGCTACACATATATAGTAAATGATAACTGCACTTTTGTTATGATTCAATCAAAGCCAGTGAGAGTTTTGGGACAACGGACACGGACAATTACAGTAACGATAAATATATGTTTTTTTAAGGTTTTCTCTCCGTATTGTATGATTAGATATAACAGTACGATTTAAATACTGAAAATAGAAAACAATGGATGATTTCTGAATATAATATTGTATTATCACGTATAGATTCAAGGGTTGGCAATATTAACATTTGTAGGCTTGCAAATAGTATAATATCAACTCCAATGTATTACTCGCCCTTAGCATACGGGAATACTGCTATTCTATCAAATATTCGTTGTTACAAGTCAAGTCACTGTGATGCCTCGGATGTTAAATCTTAACATAATAGTCATTTTATGAGTTTTACTTATACCTATACAATAGTCAATCAGTAGTCATAGTGGTAGAAAATTATCACTTAGATATACTTGTAATCCCTCCATTTAGTCATGTATATTGAAGATCTCTTAGTTCTTATGAAAAGCAAATATAACTTTTACAGCGGTTCTCTGGGTAGGGTTAAAACTAAAGGCTGTCATGGTGTGGTTCTGGCTAATTGGAGATCATTTTCCTCTAAGAAATTCAGTGACTTTTATTTGTTATAGTCTGTTCAAGAGATATCTGTAATTTAGAACGGTTTTAATTGACCAATAATTACGTTTTGTCTCTTAGAATTAGCCAAATGAATAGCACTTAGGAGACAATTGGCCCTATTTTTATCCGTTTCCGTCGCACTAAATGGACCATTGGTTTTCACAGCATCTCCAGAAAAGTACAAACAGTCCTCAGACCAATTAACTATTAAGTTGTAGCTGAGATTCAAAGCCACAATTGTGGAATATTTCATAAGTCTAGCTTATAATATAATAGCAAAGGTATGAGGTAGGAGGCAGAACTTATTGAATGACCTTCGTACATCGCAGTGGTTCAGTATGTACCAGGAAATTCTAGAGTCAAAGGAAATTGGGACAAACTTTTGAACTATAATAATCATGCTATATTGATACGTACCAAAATTGTTCTCTTCTCAAGATCAAAATTTTGCCAATTCCATAACTTACATCGAAGGAACATTTCGAAATGGATACCTATCGATCCTATATACCTCACACGCTTCGCTATCAGTTGTCTCTGTAGCGCAATGGCAAGAGCTTCACCCTAGTGTTGAGAATGTTGCCAGTTCGAATCCAGTCACAAGCACATGCTACTGGCCTACCCTGGGAAAGATCAATTATTCAATCCACTCACCTCTGTATCCCTGTGTAATAGAACCAGCTCATAATCATCCAGCAAACCACTCTGGTTATTAATATGCATGAAAGCAAGTTGCGTCGCCGGTAACAATCCTTCTCCACCCGGCCACCCGCCACTCATCGGGTACAAACCAAGAACATAGATAGGCGTCTTGTACATCTCTGCATCTACCATGGAATATCTGTGAATCACCGTGGTGGTACAGATCGCTAGTGATACTAGAGCGCGTAGTGCGATATCCATGCCTGATTATCGCTTTCCGTACAATTCAGATGTTTCTCGTTAAGATGTGTATATTGTATCTGATGAATCTGCTACGCATCATCTAAACTCTCTCACGTTATCCCCACATCCTCAAGAGTGAATCACACGACCCGTAGAGCAACTACTTACAAGTTACAATATAATAAACAAATTGTATGTCGCCAAATCAAATTAAACGAGTTTTTAAGTTAAAGGCATCGTAATCAACTGAAGTCTTGAAGGCCACTGCTTATTGAAGATTGAAGCTGTCGACAAACCGTGCCACAAATACTGAGTGTTTCAATACATGCTTCGGTCACGTTTTTATCTTATTTATGTTTAATAATGAAGACAATCGATAAACTGTTCTAATGAGTACACACATAATTGCAGCCAGCGCCGGCGGCTGCGCACAAGCCCTTCAATCAACATTGAAAAAGAGATTTAAAGGGGAATGCACATTATTTCGCCAAATATAAGCCCTATTTTGCTTATAAACGAAATCAATGGTGTTTTTATTGTTCCATTTACAAAGTTCTATTTTCTGAAAGTTTCTTCAGGAAAGACTGTGATTTCTCTATCAAAATACATGAATTTGTTATCATTATTGTTATCATGCTATGTCGTAATGCTCTTAGGTAGTCCGAAACATCTCAAATACCACTAAATACCATTATATCGCAGCGACACCAATATCATCAACACGATACCGATATCGTAGTGATTTGTCAATCGTGGTTCTGCTTACGTTAAATGGAATAGGTCCATGAATAACCGATCGGCCAATGTTTATGAATCTACTATATACTTTATGCCATTATTCTTGGATATTGTTCCACGCAATCTTAAACATCCCAAGTATTTGGGGTTATATTGATGTGGCGGTCATTTACCAGGTTATATTGAATGAAGAGATTCATGAGTCCGAAGAGTATTGCAAATACCATTATGGTAGCTATTCCAAAACGAGGGATCTCCCCCTCTGTCTGAAATGCACAATTCCAAGACTAAGGCACGACTTGATAATGTGCACAATATTAGTTATGACACCCCAGAGAAAAATATTAGTTTGTGTCAATTGCCCTTTAAACTGGAGCTGGATGTGTGAGTTGCCCTTTAAATACGTAAACTTGGGTTGGATTTAAAAGGGCACCTACGTAATACTTAGGCATTCTATTACTGCCATCTGAAACCGTTTACCTTAATTCGCCGTCTATCATGTAAAATTTCACAATTTGGTGATTTCGTTGTAATCACATCGAAATGAAATAATATCAGCATCACTCACCACATAACTTGCTTCAACCAAATTTCAATTTAGCGCCATTATTCAACCGTTTCCCATAAATCATTACACTTCAGGGTTTTATACGTACCATAGGCCTATCTATTGAAACAATTCCTTTTTTCCAAATTTCATTTTTCTCGGCAATATCACTGCCCCTTTAAGTAATTGCTTTACAATACGTAATCATTTCTAAGGGGAACAAACTATTGGCTCAATAGGCTGCGTGATTGTGTTTTCTAGTGGTGTTTTTGTAAATACAATTTGGTTTAAAACTAGGCCAGGAAATTTACATTTTACTCTAGCCGTGGCTAGATAATTTCATTTCAAAACGATTTTGTAGAATAAATAATGTGGCACACACTTAACTTGGAAACGCGTTTGATGCTTGATGTTTGTGTGTTTAACTTTGGAGATATGTACTTGTTTCGTATAAACAATTGTATATAGGATTTCTTCTTCCCAAATGAATTGTTTTCTTTTCAAACAAGAATAGAATTTATTGATAGACTTGGTAATATCATAAGGGTATACGTTTTTAACAGTGAGATAAAACATTGCATAATTATTATTTATTTATTCATGGTATCATTTTATTGTCATCGCAGTCAACCGACAAAATGTACACAATTATACATTAACACAAATAAGTAAAACAATACTATACAAAGTGTGCACACAAAATCATATGAGCTAGTATGAAGAAGTCACACACCGAACCTTGCAACCAGAAAGAGGCTAAACACACCCATCACATTCCCACCCATACACCGCCCACCCCCACTTCACACACACCCCCACACCCCAGCATACAGCACGTATTCTACAATCCCCAATTCAATATTTCTGCCTTGCTAACATTCTTAACATCTAAGATGGCTACCAAAATTGGCGCGGGTAACATAGAAATAGCTACAAATCCCACAATGCATTTAACATATTTTGCATGTTACCGATTATATGCTATAAATAAAGCTAAGCTAATGCTTTCATTCAAGATCTATTGGATAGGTCTTTATAATGTAGTTCGTCCCTGTATTGGAACCTATATTGGACAATGTTATTGCAATTTGACCTGTAGTGAACCTTCCTGGCTTACGCATCCAATAAAATCGCACTTGTAAACTACAGGTCAATGTTGTTGACCCCAACCCATTCTATACCCTTGCTCCTGCCACCCCCTCCCCCTCCGATAAAGAAAGAAAAGAAACAAGGTCTTCTAAAAAAAACTGGGTGGACGAGTGTTTAAGGTGGCAAAAGGATGAGAAGACTTGAAATGGATCTGTTGTATTTATTGGAAGTTGGCAAGAGGAAAATATCATTATTTATAATTTAATTTAAATTTGTAATAATATATTTCGATGTAAATTACATGATTATGTACAGCAGTCCTTCCAGAAACAACATTCCTTTCCGAGAATGTATACTTTTATATACATTTTAGTCATAGTTCAATAATTACAGCACTCACAAAATTTAAAAAATCTTCCTTAAGTCCCCCCTTAAGGGGGGACTTAAGGAAGTTTTTTGTTGAATTTTGTCCCTTCATTAGTGTCTTAACATCATTATAAAGTGATTTGGCCATTTTTTACTCAAAATTATTTTTGTTAGCTTTGTTAACAAAAAATTGGGGCAAAAAAGTGAATTTTGTGATTTTCTCAAAAAATCTCCTTTTTTTGTCAAAATTGACGCCAAATTTGGATTCTCTGATCCATTTCCTTTCCAAAAATGTATACTTTTATATGCATTTGATTAATAGTTCAATAATTACAGCACTCACAAAATTCAAAAAATCAAATCAAAAACTTCCTTAAGTCCCCCCTTAACTGGAAATCGGTCATCAATCACACCATGACATTTCTTATTTTCATTTCCATCAACGAACTGTTTTTCTTTTTTAACAATGGCATGTCATCAATCACACCATGACATTGCTTATTTCCATTTCCATCAACAAACTATGTTTATTTTTAAACAATGGCATACTATTGTGTAGATGAGATATCACGGTTCCAGTCAATATACGTCATGGGATGTTATTAGTTTTCCATTAGTTTATTGAGTTTATTTCGGTAGAAAATGGTCTGTCAATTACTAACAAAGCAACATTCAGAGGCCTCTTATTCAATATCGATCCAAGCAGTGCAGTCGATTAAAAAAAATTCTCATTTGTACCATTTGGAGAAATCTGTATAAGCATTTTCTCAAAAGCACATTCTCACTTTTCGATAAGGGGGTTAAATTCTTTCGTAAGATGTTAAATTCTCATTCGTTCGCTTCAGTACCGTAAATTTCCCGTTTCCGGTGCTTCCACTGAAGATCATTTGAAATTACCACTTGCCCATTATACGAGGGTCATTCAATAAGTTCTACCTCGTCATTCATAACATTGCTAATATGAATGTCAGCCTAATGACATTTGTCCTGATTATAGCTCTAAATCATAGCTACACATATATAGTAAATGATAGCTGATATCTGTTTCACTTTTGTTATGATGCAATCAAAGCCAGTGAGAGATTTGTGACAACGGACACGGACAATGACACTAACGATGAATATATGTATGTTTTATAGGTTTTCTCTCCGTATTGTATGATTAGATATAACAGTACGATTTAAATACTGAAAATAGAAAACAATGGATGATTTCTGAATATAATACTCTATTATCACGTATAGATTCGATGGTTGGCAATATTAACATTTGTAGGCTTGCTAGTATTATATCTACTACAATGTATAGCACGCCCTTAGCATATTGGAATACTGCTATTCAATCAAATTTTCGTTGTTACAAGTCAAGTCACATGCCTCGGATGTTAAATCTTAACATGATAGTCCTTTTATGAGTTTTACTTATATGTAACCTTTATAATAGTCAATCAGGTAATGAGTGGTAGAAGATTATCACTTATATACTTGTAATCCCTCCATTTAGTCCTGTATATTGATGATCTCTTAGTTCTTATGAAAAGCAAATATGACTTTTACAGCGGTTCTCTGGGGTAAGGTTAAAACTAAAGGCTGTCATGGTGTGGTTCTGGCTAATTAGAGGGCATTTTCTCCAAGAAATTCAATGACTTTTATTTTTATAGTCTGTTCAAGAGATATCTGTAATTTAGAACGGTTTTAATTGACCAATAGTTACGTTTTGTCTCTTAGAATTGGCCAAATGAATAGCACTTAGGAGACATTTGGCCCTATTGGTATCCGTTTCCGTCGCACTAAATGGACCATTGGTTTTCACAGCAACTCCAGAAAAGTACAAACAGTACTCAGACAAATTAACTATTAATTTGTTGCTGAGATTCAGAGCCACAATTTTGGAAAGTTATGAGGTAGGAGGTAGAACTTATTGAATGACCTTCGTACATCGCAATAGTTAAGTATGTACCAGGAAATTCTAGAGTAAAAGGAAATTGGGACAAACTTTTGAACTATAATAATCATGCTATATTATCTTTTAGTTGATACGTACCAAATGTGTTCTCTTCTCAAGATCATCAATTTGCCAATTCCATAACTTACATCGAAGGAAAACTTCGAAATGGATACCTATCGATCCTACCTATCGATCACACGCTTTGCTATCAGTTGCCTCTGTAGCGCAATGGCAAGAGCTTCACCCTAGTGTTCAGAAGGTTGTCAGTTAGAATCCAGTCACAAGCACATGTGCTACTGACCTACCCTGGGAAAGATCAATTATTTAATCCACTCACCTCTGTATCCCTGTGTAATAGAACCAGCTCATAATCATCCAGCAAACCACTCTGGTTATTAATATGCATGAAAGCAAGTTGCGTCGCCGGTAACAATCCTTCTCCACCCGGCCACCCGCCACTCATCGGGTACAAACCAAGAACATAGATAGGCGTCTTGTCCATCTCTGCATCTACCGTGGAATATCTGTGAATCGCCGTGGTGGTACAGATCGCTAGTGATACTAGAGTGCGTAGTGCGATATCCATGTCTGATTATCGCTTTCCGTACAATTCAGATGTTTCTCGTTAAGATGTGTCTATTGAATTTGCTACGCATCATCTAAACTCTCGCACGTTATCCCCGCATCCTCAAGAGTGAATCACACGACCCGCAGAGCAACTACTTACAAGTTACAATATAATAAACAAATTGTCTGTCGCCAAATCAAATTAAACGAGTTTCTAAGTTAAAGGCATCGCAATCAATTGTCTCTTGGAGGCCACTGCTTATAGAAGATCGAAGCTGTCGGTAAACCATGCCACAAATACTGAGTGTTTCAATAAACGCTTCGATCAGTCACGTTGTTATCTCATTCTTGTTTCACCGCATTATGTATTGCGGCGCACAGAAGAATTGTGGGTCGAGCATGATTAATAATGAATACAATCGACATACTCTTCTAATGAGTACACACATAATTGCAACAAGCACCGGCGGCTGCGCACGGGCACCTCAATCAACATTGGAAAAGAGATGTAATGGGGAATCACATATTTCGCCACATATATAAGCCCTATTTCGCTTATAAACGATATCAATGGTGTTTTATTGTTACCATTTACAAGGTTCCATTTTCTGGAATTTTCTTCAGGAAAGACTTTGATTTCTTTACCAAAATGCATATGTTATCATCATTATTTTCTGGCTATGTTATAATGCTCTCATGTACAAGTAGTCCAAAACATCACAAATACCACTAAATACCATTATATATCGCAGCGACACCAATATCATCCATCGTGGTTCCTCTAAACTGGAGCTGGTGTGTGAGTTCCCCTTCAAATACTTAAACTTCGGTTGGATCTAAAAGGGCACTGAGAGATACGTATGGGAGTGCGCTCTCAATTTGTCTGGAAATCAGTTTTTGGCACCTACGTATTACTTAGGCATATACTAGCGTACTATTACTGCCATCTGAAACCGTTTACCTTAATTCGCCGTCTATCATGTAAAATTTCACAATTTGGTGATTTCAATCACATCGAAGTGAAATAATATCATCATCACCACATAACTTGCTTCAACCAAATTTCAATTTAGCGCCATTATTCAACCGTTTCCCATAAATCATTACACTTCAGGGTTTTATACGTACCATAGGCCTATTTATTGAAACAATTCCTTTTTTCCAAATTTCATTTTTCTCGGCAATCTCACTATCCCTTTAAGTAATTGCTTTACAATACGTAATCATTTCTCAAGGGAACAAACTATTGGCTCAATAGGCTGCGTGATTGTGTTTTCTAGTGGTGTTTTTGTAAACACAATTTGGTTTAAAACTAGGCCAGGAAATTTACATTTTACTCTAGCCGTGGCTAGATAATTTCATTTCAAAACGATTTTGTAGAATAAATAATGTGGTACACACTTAACTTGGAAATGCGTTGGATGCTTGTTTTTGTGTGGGGGTGTACTTGTTTCGTATACAAAATTGTAAATAGGATTTCTTCTTCGCAAATGAATTGTTTTCTTTTCAAACACAAAAAAAGGAATTTATTGAAAGAATATCATAAAGGTGAGATAAGACATTGCATATTTTTTTTAATTTTCATGGTATTAATGTATTGTCATCGCAGTCTACCGACAAGATTTACACAATTATACATTAAAATAAATACAAAGTGTGCACACAAAAATCATATGAGCTAATAAAAAGAAGTCACACACCAAACCTTGCAACCAGAAAGAGGCTAAACATACCCATCACATTCCCACACCACACATACACCGCCCGCCCCCACTTCACAAACACCCCACCCCGCATACAGCACATATTCTACAATCCCCAAATCAATATTTCTGCGTTGCTAACATTCTTAAAATCTAAGATGCCTACCAATATTGGCGCGGTTAACATCGAAATAGCTACAAATCCAACAACGCATTTACCATATTTTTATGTTACAGATTGTGCTATGATTGTGCTAATACTTTCAGTCAAGATGTATTGGATAGGTTTTTATAATGTAGTTCGTCCCTGTATTGGAACCTATATTGGAGACAAATTCATTGCCATTTGACCTGCAATGACATTAGTGACGTAACAAGGCTGGAGGGCGAAGGGCTCCCGTTGTTGTAATCTTTTACTCCCTGGCTTATATTGAGATGTAAACTACAGGGCAATATTGTTGACCCCAACCCATTCTTTACCTTTGCTCCTGCCCCCCCCCCCCCCCCCCCCCCCCACCCCAAATTAAGAAAGAAAAAAGAATGAAATGAAAATTCCACATGGTATGGTTACAGTGCCATAGACCATCAAATCGAGGTTTTCCGAATGACTAACAACTCGACGTCTCTCTGAGTTGTGCCGACCACCTCAAACACCACGTTATTCGTAATTGGCGATTTCATGTCAAAGAGGGAGACATACTCGATGTCACGCCGATAAACAAACAATCTCGTACTTTTACTGCAATATAATGAAATGTGAAATTCTACATTTTCCTAGATAGTGTCGGTTACCAGCAAACATTTCATTTCAAACTATTGGAATAGATAGTTTATACATTCAAGTTTATTTCACGAATGTAATAAGGTCAAATATTGACGTACTTCAATATATAGAAGTATGAAGAATTTGTATGATTAATGCAAAGTTCACCACATTGAAAAACTACATCACTCTCGTCTCGGCTACATAACTAGCCTCGTTTTCGGAGCACTGATTGCTCTGAGCATGCTTAGTTAGATAGCACGGCTCTCTTTTGACGTAAGTGCGCCAATTACGAATAACGTCTATTAACCCATAGCTTCTAGATTAATAAAGTATTGAAATTACCGCCCTCATTCTGAGATCCATTTGTTGTGGCAATTTCTGGCAATGCAGGAGGAAGTACGGGCCAAATGACGTGGAGTCCTCCAGGGTACTCCTGGAGTACCTTAGAGGACGACGAGATGGGAAGCATCTAGAGGTCAGGAAGGCTGGTAAAATACATCATAGGGCCTATATCTTCACTCTGAATGCAAGAAATACTTGCAAGGGGATTATACAAGAAATGTGCAGATTAGAAAACGGTAATAAATGTACACACGAAATTAAAAGGTAGAACAAAATTGAAACCACGCTAACCGGTTACCTTAAACAACGTTGCCATATTAAAATCAACAGATAAACACAATTATAAAAAAACACCGAGCAATCACAGACCGGCTTGAAGAGACCCTCGTCAACCTGGAACGCGCAAGTCATGTTGTAACTAATTAAAAACGTATCGCGTGGCATAATGTAATTTCATCAATAATGTCAATTACCCATGTTCTTTATATAGTAATTTGATGTCATTTCAATCCATAGTAATTGATTAAGGTTTGGGTTTTAGCAAAATATTCTCTGAACATAGCTAGATCAAGTAGAAACATGGGAAATACGGTAATTTGGAAAAATGAACGTATAACTAGTAGAGGTAAAACATTATATTTTAAGGAATGGGCAAAGAAGGGTATGATGTATGTCCCAGATTTGTATAAACAACATGGGTAATTTGAGTCAATGGACGGGCTCAAATGTAAATTTAAAAATGATGGTAGTTTTGTACTGTAATAGATAGCTTTAAGATAAGCAATGCCACATACGTGGACAACATCGACAGGTTCTACAAACATTATTAACTAATTTATGAGGTTATGGTTTAATTATGGTGAATATTATGTGTAGAATTAAGAAAATGTACCACAAAACTACGGTACTTAATATCAATGAATCCAATATGCCAAAACTACTGGGAAAAGAAGTTCGAAAATATAAATTTCGATTGGGTCAATATTTGGAAAACACTCATTCATGAATTCAAAAAAACTACGACTTAAAACATTAAACTGGAAAATCTTATCAACATTTATTCAACAAAAGTGTTTCTTAAAAAATAAAGAAGGAGAAAAAAAATATTTGTGAAACTTGTAACGAAATCGATTACATTGAACATTTCTTTAACAGCTGTAAGAAAACCAAAACAATATGGAAAGAGATTGAAAACAATATTTTTGCAAGAGTTATAATCTAATCATAAAGATATTGCAAAAAAGTGAACTATTTGGCTTCTATGATGATAATACGTGTACAAGTGTTGGCAAATCAACTTTATCAAGTACAAATATGGTAAACATCCCGATTTGCTAGTGTCTTTTATTTAGAACTTAAAATTAGATATTTCTGTAAGATTTGATTAAGGAAAGTGAAACATGATATATATCATTATTGATTATTTATGTTTATATGATGTTATAATTAATATATGCAATAAAAAAGACTTAAAAATTATGTCGAGCGAGAACCGTTAGGTTTGCACAAACAATAGCATTGCCTACGTCATGTCATTATCTCTAATGAAGACTTATGTTGTTGTTTTTATTTTTTACTCGACGTACCACCCACATGGCGAATTGCTTATATAACAATATGTCATTACCTCCAAGGATTTTGTATTCATTTCTAGCTCCTTTTATTCGACCTACCGCACCACATTGTGATTCATTGTGCCATTTTCTCTTTTGTGTTTTGTTTTAACTACTACTCTCAACCTACCACCCAAAATAAAATTGTTCTCCCAAGTCCCCATGACACATAATGGTCCATGACATGTCCATATGACTACTATGAGATACACATGACATGTCCATGTAAAGTCCATTTTGATATCGAACCCATTGCTCACTTAATAATATCTCAGATTTTGCCTACCGAATGTAGTATATAGGGTCGTATTCTTGTACTAAACACGGTTTTAGCTCAAAACTAAATTCGTGTCTACATTAAACGCGAGTTTATCTTTAAAACGACGTGTTTATGGAAATCTTATCTCCAGCGTGGTCATGCGTTCACTGTGTGCAGGACAGGAATTCAATTTATTGTGACCCGAATGGTTTACAATATCGACCGAATTCCTCAAATGCACGTGTATATTGAAGTCTACACGGTCTGCGCGTCATCTTGCACCGGGCACGGTTCAGTAATCATTCGAGGCGTACAATTGGTGCGAGAATACGACCCACAGCTTATCTATCAGATAAGTGGTAAATCAAAAATGTATTTGCATTCGCAATCAGAAAGAAAAGCTTAAATATTACATATTTATGGTAAACTATATTGAAAATACTGTAAGTAAATATTCATTGTTAAATACAGTTTTAAGCCCATGGCATTACCGTGTGACATTCATGTGATAGCCATGACATGTCCTTGTGACATTTTATTTATTTATCTTTATTTATAACAATTGGCTAACAGCCAGGACACACCAATAGTGACATAAGCACTAAATTAAAGGGATGCCCAAAACATCAAACAAACAAAGAAACATAGACTCACAAAAATAATAAGCAATACAACCCACCAATTCCCACCCCACCCACCCACCCACCCAGGAAAAAGGAACAAAGGAAAATGAAACACAGAGACACCAGCTATTCATAGAGCTGGAGGCGGAGAGCAGTTTTAAAAGCAGGCAGAGAGGCACAGTTTATAATGTCCTTTATAATGTAGTTCCATAATGTGGGAGCATAAGGGTAAAAAGACCTTTGTGAAAGAGTTAGCCTGCAAAAAGGTGGATCAAGAGAAAGGCTATTGAGATTGCGGAGAGTTGGCCGAGGATGATCGCTTGAAAGGATTGGGAGATGTGCAGAGGCGGTTGATAGTCTTGAAAAGATGATACAGGTCGGCAATATCACGGCGCTTGGATAATCTAGGGAGATCGGCTTTGAGGAGGAGGTTTTCATGAGAGAGCTTTCATTCATGTAATATCCAATATCCATGGCATGTCCATCTGATATTCATGTGCTACCTATATCCATGTGACATTCCTGTGATACCCGTGACATAGCCATAGGACATTCATGTAATACACATTGCATGTTCATGTGATATTCATGTGGTAGCCATGTCCATTGACATTTTGTTGAATCCATGACATGTCCATGTTACATTCCTGAGATAACCATGTCCGTGTGACATTCATCCATTATATGTCCATGTGACATTCATGTGATAACTATGTCTATGTGCCCATTGTATCACACGCTTCACATTCCCCTAGAATCTATCTCTGGTGTAAAACTACATTAACGTCCTCGCAATTAGAACGGAAGTAAAGGAAGGTTTCGATTTCGGTTTATCTTTTTAAATACATGACAAATACTTGACATATCACATACTGTGAGAGGAATAACTTATCTACCATTTGTACTTGCTACCAACATTGATGGACCTATACAATTCATACAGTGGTCTCATATCTTAAGTTGATGTTTCCATCTCTTGGATTGTGTGTGCGGAGTATCAAACTCTTACGAGAGGCTAGCCGGGCGCCCATTATAATTGAGGTGGGGTCAAGGTGGATGTTCGATCACTTTCGCTTTTTTTTCTTCCATCAACATATTTCGATATCAGAAGAAACCCCATATTTTCCCCAATATTTCTGTAAAATCTTTGGCGCACCTACTGTTCGTCCTTTACCTAACATATCAGTCATGTTTAAAATTCAGAGTCACGTTTGGAACTAATTAAAAACGTAACAACGAAAGCTAATTAGTCTAATATGGACTTCTCTTGTGTACCTTTGGTTTATTTTTACTCGACCTACCACACGTATGGCTAATTGCTCAGATATAACAATATGTCATTATCATTATCATTAAGGGAGCAATGGGTTCGATATCAAAATGGATGTCACGTGGACATGCCATGTGTATCACGTGGACATGCCATGTGTTATCACATGGTCGTCATCTGGACATGTCATGTGGCGTCATCTGGACTTGTCATGTGTAATAATAATAATAATAATAATGCATTTATAATGCGCCATCTATCTAGACAACCTATTCCGAGGCGCAAACATTAAAACATATAAAAACAAACAGTTAAAATATAAAACAATTACATCAGTCAATCAGTCAAATCATAAGCAATCTTAAACAGATGAGTTTTTAAAGTCTTTTTGAAACCATCAAGTGAATCACAGAATCGAAGATCTGAAGGAAGTGAGTTCCACAGTTTAGGTGCACAAGCATAGAAAGCCCGGTCGCCATATGACGAATGTGTCCGAGGAACAGAGAGAAACTGTTTATCTGACGATCTGAGGCGACGTGATGGAGTATGTGGATTGAGAAGATCGCTGATATAAGAAGGTGCCATATCATGTAGGGCTTTCCAGGTTAGGAGAAGAAGTTTGAAATGGATGCGATACCGAATAGGTAACCAATGGAGACGCTCTAAAACAGGTGAAATGTGATCAAATTTTCTAGTCCTTGTGAGCATTCGTGCAGCAGCATTCTGAGCTCGTTAAAGTTTATTGAGATTTCGTTCAGTGATCCCATATAATAAAGCATTGCCATTGTCAAGACGTGATGTGACTAAGGCGTGAACAAGTGTAGCAGCAGTATCATCATCAAGCACTTGGCGAATTTCATTTATGTTCCTTGTTTGGAAATATGTTGATTTGCACACATTTTTGATGTGGTTGTCCATTGACAGTGTGTTATCAAATATAATTCCTAGATTTCGAGCACTAGTAGAAGCCTTAATGTTGGAGGAAGCGATTTGAAGAAAATCAGTGCTAGGTTTTGATTGATGGTATTTTGAAGTAATAATGAGAAGCTCAGTTTTGTCATCATTCAATTTCAACTTATTTGCAGTCATCCAAGATTTTATGTCCTTGATACAAGATTCAATTCGAGAACGAGAGGCAATTTCATCGCAAGCACTATCCAAGTCAAAAGATAAATATAACTGTGTATCATCGGCATACATATGCAATTCTAAACCATGTTTGCGTGCAATGTTCGCTATTGGAGATGAATAAATTGTGAAGAATTGCGAGCCAAGTACAGAACCTTGGGGGACACCGAAGAGGAGCGGAATGAATGATGACAAACAACCATTAATGTTTACAGCCTGCGTTCGATCAGTCAAATAAGAGCGGATCCATTCAAGTGCACTATCTCTGACACCAAACGATGAGAGACGCGACAGAAGGATGCTGTGGTCTATGGTATCAAAGGCAGCAGATAGATCAAGTAGGACCAAAAACGTACCACGTTTTTTTCTCCATATTACATAAAATGTCATTCTGAACACGTAGTAATGCAGTTTCAGTTCCATGGTGTTTCCTATAAGCAGATTGAAGACATTCATATAGGTTGTTAGAAGCGAGGTGATGAGCTATCCGAGATGATACAACTTTCTCAATTATTTTTGAGATGAAAGCCAAGTTTGAGACAGGGCGGTAGATTTTTAAGATCTCAAAGTCAAGCGATGGCTTCTTAAGAAGAGGTGTGACAAGTGCAGTCTTGAAACAAGATGGGAAAACAGCAGATTCCAATGAAAGATTAACAATCCGTGTAATAAGTGGAGCAAGCTGGTGAAGATGTTTCTTTAAAAGCCAAGTAGGAATAGGGTCAGAATCACATGATTTTGATGGTGAAGCTCTGATGATTTTACAAACCTCTTCTTCAGATGCAGGAGAAAAACCATTTAAATGTGTAGTTAAATCATGTACATTGTCCAAAATAGTAGAGGAGTTCAGGTTATCAGTAGCAGTAGATTCAGAGTCCAAGTCATTGCGTATCTTAGTAATTTTTGAAACAAAGAAATTGTTAAATTTGTGCGCCAATTGTTCCTTAGAATTGTGAGAAGGAAGTTTTGGTTTTCCCTTTTGAAATAAAAGACTCTCAACAATCTTAAAAAGCTCTTTCTGATCAGCACAATTTGAAATCTTGCCTCTATAATATGTTGCCTTGGCATCATAAATCATGTTATAAACATGTTGCCGCTGAGTTATAAAAATCTCACGATCCACTTCCAACTTTGACTTCCTCCATTTGCGTTCAAGTCTTTTCCTTAGTTTCTTTGCTACATCAATCTCTGGGGAATACCAGGGATTGGATGGTCGAATTGTAATCGTGCGAGACTTTAGAGGTGCGTGATTATCTAAAATGTAGCGGAGAGTTGAGTTGTATTTATGAACAATTTCATTTAGTTCTGTTGATGAATCAATATCTGCACAAGATGTCTCAATGTCCAGAGTAAATCGTTCAACGTCAATTTCTTTAAGTTTTCTATAAGAAATTTGCCGTTTTAAAGGGTGAGGTTTCTTGAGGTTCAACTTGCAGAGAATCGAAACATGATCAGTCATCAAACAGTCGACATTAACAGAATTGATGAGATTATCAGAGGCGCGAGCAATGATTAAATCCAAAATATGTCCTTTGATGTGAGTCGGAGAATCAACATACTGATCAAAATTACAAATATCCAGTAATTCTTTCAATCGTGAAGTGTCGTTATCATTTGTATCTTCAAAATGAAAGTTAAAATCACCAACGGTTAGGAGTTTGTTCTTTGTAGTAGATAACAGTGTGCTAAGAAAGTCCGAAAATTCTTGAATAAAAACACTGGCAGTATTAACGCGATGTTTCTTACTATAGGTTGGTCTGTATATCACTATCAATTTGAAAGACGAACATGTTCCTGGAAATGTCAAATCACAACAAAGACTTTCAAAAGAGAGATATTTAAACTGCGAGCTGGTACTTCTGGTTATTGTCGGTTTGTGTATTACCGCAACTCCCCCACCACGTCTATTTGGACGAGGAACATGAAAAAGATCATAACCAGGTAAAGTAAGTTCACCAATAGCTTTCTTGTGCTTATTTGAGTCAGACAACCAACTCTCAGTGATTGCGAAAACAT
The DNA here is from genome assembly GCA_035610835.1 of Ophiura sarsii. NCBI lineage: Eukaryota > Metazoa > Echinodermata > Ophiuroidea > Amphilepidida > Ophiuridae > Ophiura > Ophiura sarsii. The sequence continues at coordinate 54,630,129 of CM069447.1, read as the reverse complement.
CCAAATCATTATCCACAATATAATCACAGATAACATGGGTTTTGTTGCAGAGAGATCGAGCATTTAGTACACTGAAATTAACATGGTCATCATCTATAATAATAAATAATAATAATCAGTATTTATATAGCGCCTTTTCCAAATGGCTCAAAGCGCTGTAATTTTGCTGCTGGTGAATAATCATCATCAATAGGATGCTGCCAAAGAGATGAGGAGGTCGCTTGTTAGGCGCGCCACCACTCAAATCTAGCGCAAACCTATCCGCACTTGTAACATCCACGCACTTGTAGCATCCACCATTTTTCAATGCAGCTCCCCAAATACCATTGGGTCAAGGAAGTTTTTGATAACCAAAACAACTAATCACCGATTTTGAAAGTAGGAGGAAACTGGAGAACCCGGAGAAAACCTACGAGAGCGTGCATGGATCGTGATTAACCAAATGCACAGTCCCGCGGTCGTGCACAGAAGTGACCCGGGTTTCATTGGTACAAGGCGAGGGAACAAATCTGGACAAGTCATGTGTATTACACATGGTTGTCATCTGGACATGTCAAACATACACATACGTACATACATACATGATTTTATAAAGCGCTATTTCATTTAGACCACGGCGCTGGCAGCAGCAACAAAAAGTACAATCAACACTAAACAAAAACAATAAATATATAGATAGTCTGCCCATGAAATCGATTCGATGTTCATGACATTTTATTTTATATATATATATATACCGGTACATATATTACGTATGGATGTGTCATGGGTAGGCCTATCACTTTGATGATGTCACATGGACATGCTATGTGTATCATTAGGGATGTCACGTGGATATATTACAGTCATGGTGTGGTATATTGGTGTCATGAACACGCCCATCCGCACATGGGTGTATCGTGGCCATTTCATACGTGTTATACAGGTTTCACATTGACATTTCATGGGTCGGTGGAGTAGTGTTGCAAATGCAAAAGCTCGTAGAGCTCTCACAGAGATCTTCTTTATTTTCTTTGGATAGTTTAACCAAGGATCCAGGCCCAGCGACCCGGTGCGACCTGTTCCAACTTTTGGAAAGTAGCGCAGCGTGTGGTCTCCGGTGACAATGGAAACGTTTGAATGAAGAACAGATGACGGAAAACTCGTCATCGGGAACGGGGACGACCAGGCGGATCGCAAAGCGACTTTAGTATGTTAGGGACCGTTCATTATTTATGGTGGAGGGGGGGGGGGGGGGAAATTCGAGACTCGTATGTTAAAATTACCTAACCCCCCCCCCCCCCCCCCTACAGCTGAAACTGAAAATTACATGACCCCCCTGCTAACCAGTAGCTTTTTACACAACCCCCCCTATATGACCCCCCCCCCCTATAGTTTACCCAACCCCCCCCCCCCCCTCCACCATAAATAATGAACGGTCCCTTATCAGCATAATCATTAACCCTAACATGCTAACAGCCCTGATTGCCGGTGCGCCCGATCCCAGACCGATCCGAAACTCTTGGCGCGCCCTCATCATATAACGCGCCTTGGCTCGATTAGATAAAGGGGTGGGGTTCCCGGCCCCCCCCCCCCCCCCTCCCCCATCCCCCCCTAGTTAATAATAATCACTAATTTGTCAACAATATTTAATGTGTCGTAAGAATTGTTTCTATCCATTTTGGAGCTTGCATTGGCAAATCTTGGCAAATCAAGGCATGTCAAATTCAGCGTTGACCACTTTTCATGTGCACTGAGAACTCTTTTATTAAAATCGTCATTCAGTGTCAGTGTAAAATTGAACGTAATCAAGAATCAATAATACCTACTATTGTTCAATTTGAGCAGAAAAACATTATTTCCACCTATAGTATTAAGTCCATGGCATGACAAACCACAGAATATTTGAATATATTTTGATGTATTTTAAACAATAATATCCTATAAAAATCATCGTTGGAATCTCAAATGCAGTTCGCACTCTTGTTACCGAATTGAGAGTTAGATGATGTATGAAATAAAAATACAAAACAAGCGGTGTATTTTTAATATTTTCGTCCCTCATGGGACATTCTGTTTTGACACGCCCTTTGAAATAAAACTAATTCCCCCAATAGCAACATCATTATTATAGAGGGCGACGTGTTGGGTGCCTAGACGTGAGCCATGACCTTTGACATTGTTTTGATTATGGATGACTGCGTGAGCGTGACCGTGTGACTACATTTAATTTGACTTTAGTGCCGATTTTGTCCGACATAAATCGGTGAAAAATACCTTCAAATCACGGCATATCAACATATTAATACTTGGATGAGGTGCATGATAGGGTAGGTCGGAGTGAGCGTGTAGCTAGATGTGTAATCTTAATGTGTAAAACCAGGAGGTGTCAAAACTGTATCCGAGACCAAATAACAAGCAAGTCATTTCCGTTTTCTTTTCCATCTTCTTCTTCTTTTGTAGTACTGGCCTAGTCCTTTGGTACCAAAATCTCAGGATTTTGGTACTTACTCAGGCAAGTGTGTAAGGTGGAAGCTAACCATCTCTTGAAACACAGACTTAATCAGTCTATAAAATAAGTCCATGCTTGTAAAAAACTAATCTGTGGCAGATTGCATAATCAGCATCCATCTCATCTTGAAGGCATCATGTTTATAAATGGAAAGAAGTTATTGATTGCTCCAGAAATGCCAGAAAAGATAAGTTGGGATTAGGCCTATGTTAATCCATGCATGCCAAGCATAGGACAAACATGACAAAAGAATCAATAAACTTAATAAATGATTGAATAGAACAAGAAATTATTGACCTCCACAGGAGACTCAATTGCTTTTATAGACTATGCAATAAGTCTGGTCAAGAAAATGGTTAGGTTATTATATTGGTTCCCTTCAACACTATGCCTTGAGTAAGTACCAAAATCCTAGATTTTGGTACCAAGGACTAGTACTGGCCAACGTTCCACTGGAAACAAGCGGTCAGGGTTGTTGTGTATGCAGTTCTACTTGGTTTGGTTGCTTAGTCTTGTTTAGTTGCGAGGTAAACTTTGGTTGCTTTTTTGAATTGTTCACTGTCGGTTAGTGTGACAATTGAGTCCGGGAGACTGTTCCAGTCTCTGATAGTCTTTGGAAGAAAAGAGAACTTATAACAGTCTTTCGATGCGGCGATTGTTTTGAAGGCTTGAGAGTTCGTGTGCCGTGAGGTACGTGATGCTGGCTGGGTGAGGTTACCAATTGGGATGGATAGGTGACCGTGGATCGCTTTGTGAAGGCAGTCTCCTGGTTTGGCGTCTATCTGTGAGTGATTCCCACTGCAGTTTCCTTAACATGTTGGTGACGGATCCAGGAGATCTTGATTTAAAATCATTCATACAGAATCTTGCCGCTCTACGTTTATCGTTTATCTTGCCGCATCCACATTTTATCGTTTCAATTAAGCTTTTTACTATAGTTTAATCAGATCCAAATTGGCGAGAAATATTAAGATGTTATCAATTTGACACCTCCCTGCCTGGACGTACGCACGTGCCACGCATGACATACTATGGATGCTCTACAGCATTTTTGTACAGTTACATGTATGTCATGACACATTCACTTGACAGTAACAGTCTAATGCTCGAATCATACTTACATGTATACTAGCCGGTCGCTGGTCGCAACAGGTCGCATAGTACTCGCTAGCCCAAAAGTAACTTGGTGGTCGCATCAAGCTACTAAATCTTTCTGGCCGGTCGCGGAGTACTCGCTAGCTCAAAAGTAACTTGGTGCGACCTTGGTCGCATCAAGCTACTAAATCGCCGGTAGTCGCAGGTATTTCCGGGTCACGCAGACGACATACATCAAACCTGGATAATTGCTGCTGATTGGTTAATGCTAATTTCGAAGCAAAATAACCTCCCCCCATTGGTTGAAAAAGTATGGTGTTCATTACGTCATGAGCAACCGATCTTTCGATTTGAAATGAAGTCAACTGGTCGTGACTGGTCGTTTCCAGTCGAGCAATCTCTTGATCGATGTATCAGGGGTTTTTATATTACGTAAAACTCGTCATATGAGCGATTTAATCGCAAAGCGACCTTAGGGCTCTTGCCCAAACACAAGTAGAGGAAAGCTTGAGGAAAGAGCGGGGAAAGCGCGATCCTATTTTCTATAGTCTAGAGTCTTAGTCTATTGGGGTATTAAGTTACTTTCCCATTGGTAAATCAAATGTACCATTTATAATAGTACTATACTGCATCAGCATTATAATTGCACACAGTCAATTGTATAAGGTCTATAGTGGTTTGACATGTAATGTAGTGTCACATACAATGTGTATAAATTTATAACAGTCACATAAAAATGATGCACTTGTCAACTGTATGTTGCATATCATTATCTTTCCTATTGCATTTTTACAACACAATCTTGGGGATAGAATATCAAAATTAATCCTTTAGCACATCCATAATTCTAATTTAGTAAATGAAGAGCTCTATTCAAAAAGGGATCAACTCCACCTTTTGTCGAAATTGAGTTAGGAGCAGAACATGAAAGAGAGTTACGAAATGTATCTTTTACACTTTGTTCTACATCTTTAGCATGTTCGGGTCAAAAGTTATGGCCCTCAGTAATTTCCGGAAATGTCAGGTATTCCAGAAATTTGAATATAATTCACTTTTTTGTATGCCAAAATGGTATATAGAAATATAGTTCTTTTATCATGGTAAAACATTGATAGGAATGTCCTTAATGAAATGCAAAAGAAAACGTTAATTGTATGGGATAATTGTTTTCAGTTTTTTTCAAGAAAAAAACAAAATGTCATAATTTAAAAAGTTGAAGAGGTATTTGAATGCAGTTTTCTGTTTTCAGAGTGATTTGATAATGTCTTTCAGGTGTACCTTAATTGATAATAACGATTGTTAAGTAAAGTGGTTTTTGAAAATTGGTCCAAACACTTTATATGTTCCAAAAGGGATCAACTCCACTAGTTTCCGAAAATAAAAATGACATATGAAATACAGTGAAAATAAAAAAATATAATCAACCTGTTTTTAAGCTTACACGTACATGTATAGTATCTTTCATATGGCAGAAAATTAGCATAATCGAAGAAGTGCAACATCCTTAATTTAAAAAAACCTTACTTTTCTCCTATCACTAAAGGAGTTGATCCCTTTTGGAACATAGCTCTTCAAATACTGAAAAAGGTGATAGATTGCTTACATGCACAGAGAGTATAGATACAATAGACTATGGGACAATAAGTGCCAGTACTGTATGTATTGATGTATTATCATTAATTAAACATGTAGGTCCAGACAAGATGTGAATGTACACATAGTTTTGAATGTACATGTAATACAAAAGCAATTCTCATTTGGTGGCAGCTGTGGGATACGAACACATTGAACCTTTCTATAGACATGCATCATTCCGAGAAACATCAAGGTTGTAGTCGGTACTGGTCAGCAGTAACCATCACTAACTGGAAAAGGCTGAGGAATGGATCATTCAGTTAGAGTAAAATTGGTGGATTTTGATCCTTTGTTTTAATGTCAAACTCTACCATTTCAAGTGTCTAGTTACAATTAGGCACTAATTAACAATACAGATATCTGATTTACACTGCAAATTATGAGCGTTTACTTTTGAACAAACTAAAAGTAAACTCAAATGTAAACGCAATGCTAAACAAAAAAGTAAACGTAAAAGTAATGCATAACTAAACATTTCTTTATTTTGCACCCAATTGACCTCAAAGTGAGTGAATATAGTCACAGATGTTTTCACCATCTGTGATTTAATGGGACAATTATTGATTAGAGGCTGGGTGGAAAACAGCTGAGTTGCTGGGCTCACATAAGTGTTTAGTATTGCGTTTACTTTTGAGTTTACTTTTAGTTTGTTCAAAAGTAAACTCGCATAATTTCCAGTGTTACATCACTGCACATCTCATAAATCCTGGCTCTTATCAGTGAGGTGTTAATCTCTGATCCTTTTTCACCCCTTTAACAATAGACAAAAGGAGCAAGCTTTCCCTGCGCTTTCCTCAAGATTTCCCTGCGCTTTCCTCAAGCTTTCCTCTATTTGGAAAAGGCAAGGTCACTATACCCAAATCCATTTTTGGATAGGCTCCTCAAATATTATTCATATCCAGCCATACTTTGTACATAAATTACTACCAATCCCAGATATTGAAAAATGTGATAACGTGTACAGGAATACATCAAGTATGAGGTAGAAATAAGAAACTCATGGTATTAAATGATGCACTTTATTCCGTCAAAGACTTGATGCATGACTGGGACCTAGAGTACTGTAAAAGTGGAAATGTTTGCGTGTGTAATTTTTCACACTGTGCACATTATGAACAATTTTACTTGTTTTTATTTTCGCGATTTTGAGCTTCCTTACATAGACCTACATGTATTTATGTACATGTACAAAATGAATATATTCATGCATTTTTATTTTTGCGCTTGCTGATTTAGCGTGAAAATAAATGTAGCTCGAAAATGTCCACTCTTACAGTTCACTATTTTCGACAATTCATATAACATTGTTCTCACTCATGCTTTTCTTATGTTTTCGCAGTGTGGTTTCATTATGACGGACCTTGGCGCACATCTGTCCGCAGAGACCCTCCAAAAAGCCAACAAAGAGCTCAACGAAAACCCTTCCACCCGCCATGCCAGCGTACAAGCTATACGAGACTTATGCATCACACGACCGGACATACAATTCACACGCACCGATGATGAGTTCATCATACGGTTTCTTCGCGCCCGGAAATTTGACACAGAGGAAGCTTTCAAATTGCTGGCAAGGTACTACGACGTGAGACAACGCAAAGCGACGTTATTCAGCAATCTGTCGGCAGAAGACATCAACATTCGTCAAGCGCTTCTCGGAGGTTTCCCCGGCGTGCTTGACTCTCTTGATCCATTTGGCCGCAAGGTGCTTGTATTGTATGTGACAAGCTGGGAGGAGTGGCTGTTTAGTAGTTTGCACATATTGAGGGCGCTTTTGTTGAGCTTAGAATATTTGTTAGAAGACGAGAATGCGCAGATCAACGGCTTTGTCGTTATCGTGGATTGGAGCGGCGTCACCTTTAAACAAGCCTCGCATATCACACCGGCATTGGCTAAACTCACTATAGAACTATTTCAGGTATTGCCATCTTCCCACATACAGTATACAATATCACACATTTCTGCTAATCAGTACTGTTCTTGCTCAAAAAATATTTTAAGGTCTTCCCACAATGCATTGCGCGAACGCCGAACAACTAAATCTTTTTCCACACGATGCATTTGTTTAGCTCTTTTTTAAGATTTAGAAATAAGAAAAAGGAACACTGATAACTAATTTATTTATTGATGAAAACTAGAACCGAAGAGCTCCAGCAATGAACGCGCTGTGAAGCCATGATTGTGTGCATATGTACAGGGTGAGTCAAAAAGACTGCAATAGTGGAAAGAAGCCATTTTGTTTTCAAAACCAAAATGAATTTTAAAACTTTTTAAACGTTGCAAGAATGCTGTATTTAATCCTAACTTTGTGTGAAAAAATGAAGTCAATCGCATTTTTCATTTGTATTTGGTGACCCTCTTTGCTGCACAACCAAATATACCTGTTTGTCCACGAGCACAGTGATTTTCATTTGAAATGGCACACATTGCATTTTCATATTTGAATATCCCGCCAACAAAAAAATGGAAAATTTCAGTTTTTTATTAAAATTTAGAACATTATACGCTTTCATTGCATGGGTACGATTATAATTGATGATGCTAACTCATATGTAAACAAGAAAGGATGCTTCAAATTCCAATAACATCACAAATGAACTCAAGTTTCCAAATTTGAATGAGAGACACATTTTGCGATCTGATGCATATTTTGGGTATCTCGTGGACAAACGTGTAAAATGGGCGCACTGGTCAAAAGTTTCACCAAAGACAAACGGAAAATGCGATCGACTTCATTTTTCCACACAAAGTTAGGATTAAATACGTTTAAACAGTTTTAAAATTCATTTTGGTTTTGAAAACAAAATGGCTTCTTCTTATCACTATTGCAGTCTTTTTGACTCACCCTGTATGTCTATGGGAATCAAGACAAATTGGAGAACAGCATTAAGGCATTTTGTTAAAACGCAATGCATTGTGGTGGTGTCTTTAAAATTTTCTTTAGTTCTTGCTGTTAGGGTTTTGGGGGTCCTAGATGTGATCTAATGTACTGTAATCTGAAAATCTTTGTATTGGGAGGGTCTGTGAAAACCCCAAAGAAATAGTTTGTTCTCACTTGGACCAGTGCAAAGACTCGTCCTGTTCACTGATACTTTGTAGGGTGAAATAAGGTTCAGCACGGCACCAGAAGCCACTATTTGTGCGAAGTTACCATGTATAGTCAACAAAATAATTAACTGACCAGGTAATAAATGTGCTGATCAACTCTAAAAGTATAACTCCTACATAAACATTAAATTATAAGTTGTTGAGATATTTCTCCTCTTCAATTTGAGATATTGCACGCTAAGTATGGTTGATTATTGAGAAAGTTACAATCCCAAATGTAAGGTCACATTTTTCTTTTCAACACGGGGAGAGTGTGACTAGTAAAGCGTGTGTGCCGTATTGATCAACCGTAACAACGCTGCCGGCCGATTATCCAATAACCTGGGCATTGATCGGTGAATTAGCGCTACACTACCAGTAATAAATAATTTGCCCAAAATGGGCCTGCGCTCCTAAGGACTAAGGTGCTGGTACCCCATGCCCTGCCAGGTCTATCTCGTGCGCCGGACTTCATGCGGGTGACACAGGTTTGTTCCCCTGGTGCTGGCACAGACTGATTTTCCTAAAAAATAAATTAACCCATACAACTATTAATTTGTTCTTCTGTAATAAGAGTGGAGCAATTCAACTCAATTTTTTAAATATGACTGAATTGATGATGCGCCTTCATATATAAAAAGTGATAGGAACATACACCTTTAATTCTATATGATAGAATTAAAGTGTATGTTCCGATCACTTTTTGGGGGGTTATGCGTCTGCAGACGACATTCCAAAATGTTTCAAAAATGTCAAAATTATTGAATTTCGTCACCATATTTGGAATCACCATGAGAAATACATTAAAATAAGTACAAACATGCCTAGTATTGGTTCGATAATCCTTGAGATCGACCTTGAAAGTGTGGTTTTTGACAAATCTGTTTTGTATATGGTAAAACTAATAGCCGTGTGGAAAGTGTTAATTGTTACTGTTATTATTTTATTTTTACCATACAGGACAGCTTCCCTGCCAGACTTGGTGGTATACACATGGTCAACCAACCTTGGTATGTGGAGGCGGCGCTTACCGTCTGCAAGCCATTTCTTAAAGAATCAACTCGCAAAAAGGTAATTCCTCATTTGTAGGACAGTAGGAGCCCTAATGATTAATTATGGTATAAAATGGTGATTTCTCATATTATAGTTTGATTTAATGATTGAACGAACAAGTGCAGAATAGAGAACTGTTTAAACAAGTCCAAGAGGCGTATGCTGCATAATGCGTACACACTCGCATTGCATGCTGCATAAGCTTGAAATTAAGCACAAGTCACCACGACAGCACTAACGCTATACATCAATAATCGTGTATCTTATAGCTGTGTATACGCTAAATGTGTGAACTTGTTTGTTGAATAATTAATCAGACGAGGAGCATTCATTTTGACAAATCCAGTAATTTAACAAATTTAACATGATTAAGGTGACGATAACTTGTCATTAAGATGAGCGTCTATTTTGGACAACAGATTTTGATCAAACATTGTAATAAAATGTCTTGTTTAATGTCACAATACATGTAGCCTCATGTTGACAAGTCTTATAAGGTATCTTTTTCTTGCATTATTTTATAGCAGGTATCAGATAATCTTCCTGTCTGCAGATTTTCAACCATGAGACAACACTCGTCAGAAGGCTGAGTTAGGGGGCCTTGTGTCTCCCTACAATAGCGTCTTTTTGACAAGACTTACAATGTATCTTTTTCTTGCGTTATTTTATATCAGATCATCTTCCATGGCAACAATCTTGTTAATCTCCACACCATGATCCACAAAGAATCATTACCCACCGAGCTAGGGGGCCTTAAGCCACCGTACAACAACTTCTCCTGGGCCAAGCAGATAATTGGTTGTAATTTTCAGCCGAGATTATGCAACGACAGAGAGGAACACCAGCAGCAACAGATGACAGATAATAATAGCAACAGGTAAGTTATATTGAAGGTTATTTTTCATGCGAACCTATAGAAATGTCACCTCTTGTTGATCAACAATATTTAGTGCATGGTTCCATTCCATGCATGGGGGTTCTATTCCATGCATGGGGAAACATGCATTGACTGCTGTTGTTATAGATGACTGGTTTGGTTTAGTGTATGGTTTATAATGGACACCCCCTTCGACTGCGCGCGCATACCGGCAGACAAGCTTTTGTTTGGCAGGCAATTCGTGCGCACTTTCTGCTGTGACATTACAGGCGACATCGTTCATATAAGGATATCCATTTTTGGAAATAGTGTAACAAATACTTGGGTGCCAGTTAAAATTTATAAGTTGATATGGAGATGTGTGTAGCTCAAAATCCCCTTTTCAAACCTCTTTTCTAGTTATCTAGGGTATACTTTCATGGTCTCATGGTCAAAATTGTGCACTTTCTGCACCCGTTTTAGTCAAATTGGTAGTTAGTATAAATGTGGTGGGGATAAGACGCAACCTGAAATCTAAATCAAGGAATTATATACATGTACAACTATTAGTTGTACATCGGTATATATAATATCCTTAACAAATATAAGCTGTTAAAGGATCAGGAAATAAAATTATTTCGGGGGGGGGGGGGGGGGGGAGGAGAAAGTCATGAAGAGCAGGGGCGGTTTATTCCGTAAAGTGCATGTATTACATGAGTATTATGTACTCGTAACCTTTACATGTAGGTCTATATGGGAAGAACCGTAATCTAATCGCCTGTAAAGATTTAAATATTGTGGCATTGAAAAAAAACCACCTCACAAGTGCTTTTTGCATTGCAAATCAATTCGAAAGACTCCAATTCAGGCCTGGAGATAACACCCGCCCACCTGCCCGTAGCAAGTAACTTTTGTGTTGGGGGTGGGTGAAGATGCAAAAATACTCTTCCGACTGGCATGTTAACACTTAAAGTGAGTTACACTTTTAAATTTCAGGTAGAGTGGATGTAAGCTTTTGTCAGGGGTCTGCCATACTCATTCTAAATGTGGTTATTGGAAGCAGCGAAAGTGGTATAACCACGATTAACTTGCCCATTTTAGTGCAGGTTGATTTCTTGTTTGGTCTTAAGAATTCTTACAAAATCTATTTATTTTTAATGAAGTATTTCTTAATATGCTAGGAACACTCAGGCATTCTGTGGATACAAAAGAAAACTGGGTTGTTATTTGTGCAGGACATTACAAATGTGCCAAATCTATTTGCGCTCTTATAAAATAAGCAAAAAGCAAATCGACCAAATGTCTATGGAACATATTACATGTTTTCTTTTTTAAGATTCTAAATTTCAATTCTATGATATACTATTTCCTTTCATACAGGCCTTATAGTGACCAGGTAGCAACTCTTCCAGTGACCAGCATAGATGATGCCCCATCAGTAGTTGTGGAATGTAACAGTCTCATATCACTGGAATGAAACACCCCTGTCGTTTATAATGGAATGTACTGGTCACTTATTGCTGATGATTTTAACATCCCTACAAGATAGTGGTTGGTACAGTCTCATATCGCTGGATTGAAACACCCCTATCGGGTATAATGGAATGTACTGGTCACTTATTACTGAATGATTCAAACATCCCTACCAGATAGTGGTTGGTACGGTCTCATTTCGCTGGATTGAAACACCCCTGTCTGGTATAATGGAATGTACCTGTCGCTTATTACTGGATGATTCAAACATCCCCACCAGATAGTGGTTGGTACAGTCTCATATCGCTGGATTGAAACAACCCTGTGGTTTATAATGGAATGTACCGGTCGTTTATTACTGGATGATTCAATCGAATATGTCTTTCGGCAGCTCGAGAGTTACCCCCAGCATCGCGCTGGTTCCCAATTTGTAATACCATTTATTCTGTCAAAATAAACAATCGGGTTCCAAAGCGTCGGCAACAACTATTTTCCTTTCATCTTCAAGCTCCCGAAAGAGAGATTTGATTCAATCATCCCTACCAGATAGTGGTTGGTAAAGTCTCATCACTGGATTGAAACACCCCTGTCTGGTATAATGGAATGTACTAGTCGCTTATTGCTGGATGATTTAAACATCCGTACAAGATATACATGAAGTGGTTTGTTATAACAGTATCATATTGTTCGAAACAACCCACTAGGTAAAATAGAATGTACCAATCTCTCATCCTTGGATTGAAACACCCCTGTTAGGGGTAGTGAAATGTTCCAGTCCAATATCCCTGAATCGAAACACCCCTGCCAGGAGAAGCAGGGATGTACCTTAATTCTCTGGATTGAACCCCCTACCAGGTAATAGAATGTACCAGTCTTGCTCATCACAGCAGAAAGTAAATTTTGTCAGCAAAGCTTTGAGATAGGTGTATCACCTCCAGTATATATTTGTAGAAAATATTAGGAAAGAGGAACTCCCATTTTCTTGTATTTTTTAAAAAGAGATGCTATGTAAGGATTCATTTACACTTTCCACGCGGCTATTAGTTTTACCAATATGTGACCCGTCACATCAAAATGGACATGTTGGAGGCCTGAGTCAAATCCGAGTTATATGTATGACCTGAAAGAGCACATTTTAAGCTTTGAAATGATACCATGTTGAAGGTAATCAGACTTTGTAATCACAAGATATGATTTGAAGAAGCATATTTATTTCTATTATTTTCTTTATATTTCTCAAAATATATTGGCCTCTATCTCAGAATAGTGTTTGCCGACAACATGTCCTTTTTGACGCGACTGGTCACATACAAAACAGGTATTTTTCAGAAACCTTTCCCAACTTTCAAAGTCTTATCTCAAGAATAACTGAATCAATACTTGGCATTTGTGTACTTATTTCAATGCATTTCTCATGATGATTCCAAATATGGTGATGAAATTCAATGAATAAAAAATTGAAACATTTTGTTCAATTTTGGAACTGTCGTCTGCAGACGCCTGCTGCGTGGAAAATGTTAAGCATGTTACCACTAATTATTATAATCAAAACAAATAATTGTCGATCCAAGCGCTCGCATTCATCCAAGGGTTAAAAGCGATCTTGCAATGCACTGCATTCCAATACAACAGGCTCACAAAGCTGTGCATGTACATTTTGAAGTCGCTTTATTAGGCAAAGGGAATGGTTTGAAATCATCGACAATCATTTGGTCCAAAGTTGCTCACAGTTTTACCATGCCTAGCATAGCAAAGTCAGTAGATGTATTTATATTGTATTCAGTTTTAAATACCTATAATATTTGTGTGTGTGTATAAGGCCCCAAAAAAGTTTGTTTCCAGAAGCAAGCCTGAAAAGTCAAATGTGAAATGTATTACCTTTTTATTCATTTTGGTGTTGTTGCGAAACCCAAGATTGACAAAATAATAATAAACTTACTAAATCACTCTTATTTATTTAATGCATATTCATTGTGGAGATTCACTTTAAATGGGATTATCAAGTCAAATCTATGCATTTTTGTTACTTTTATGCTCGCTAAAATGCACTGATTTTCACTTCCGTGTTTTTTCCCTTTCGCCATCTTGAAAGTTGAAATACGTTGGACACAATTTCGACAATAAAAATAAAAATAAATGCTCAAGAATCAAGCGTCAAAATTAAATGTGTGCACGCTACTGGAAACAAACTTTTGTTGTTGGCCTAATAGCTTTTGTTTCTGGTTTTCAGTAGGTGTTTTTTGCTTCATATGCTGAGAAATTTACCACACCTCTCATTGCTATTTCATTGCAAAATCCAAAATGGTCACCATCAAAACTCGACCTGCAATCACCCTCTGGTTCTGTCCGGTTCAGTAGTCATGATTGGTCAGATGTGGTTCCTCTGACAATAAATAAATAGGTCCAAATTTGGAACCAATAGGTCCAAATTTGGAACCGATAGGTCCAAATTTGTAACCAATAGGTCCAAATTTGGAACCAATCCACAAATATCTATTCAGTTACTTTATTGAGAATGGAATATATACGGTGCTGTCGGTGCAAATCTCAACGATTGATATCATCAACTCTGTCAATAGTTGAATGAATAAGAAAGAGACTATGTTGACTATGTATAACCATGTATCTATAATAGTGTACAATGTATAATGATGCTGTTATATCCTTAATGTATATTTAATTGATGTGTTTTATATGTATACCCAGAGTAACCATTATACCATAAGTTTATTTTTTACACAGTAACATTAAGACCAAAGGTTTTATTTCTATTGCATACTCTTAACATAATATTTGAACATTTTTGAAAGATCTATTTCCAATGCATTTTTTATTGTAGACACTTTCCTTGCTCTAATTCTAAATCCTTTCCTTAAAAATTAAAACATTAAGTTCAGCCCTGCACTAGCAACATTCTACACAATACCGGGGGGGGGGGGGACTAGTCAGATATAATGTTGTAATCATTCGCGTGAACGAAAACTTGGATTAAGGGTGCTTTTTCGACCACAACATGGGCCCTTGCTAAGGGTATCAAAATCACCAATTTGAGAGAATTAGGGGTATTGTTAATCCGCACGAAGGGTAGCTTGGGTCAATAGTTATGTGTCATCATAATAAAAATAGCCCAAAATGTTTAGGCCTATTTAGACAAATTTACTTACAAAACTGAATCACACCACACTTCATGTTCAATTCAGCCTAAACTCAGACTGCAGTCTTCAATCTTCAGGACCTATACACTTTGCCAAGAGTATGATTCGTCGAGCTAAATCCTTATTAAGGGTCACTGTTCCCTTTGAGAATCTGTGTTAACACTTTCCACGCGGCAGGCGGCTGCAGACGACATTCCAAAATTTCACAAAATGTTTCAAAAATGTCAAAATTATTGAATTATATTACTATATTTGGAATCACCATGAGAAATGCATTGAATTAAGTACAAACATGCCTATTATTGGTTCAGTAATCCTTTAAATATACTCTGAAAATTACGAAAAGGTTTCGGAAAATTCTGTTTTGTAATGGTAAAATTAATAGCCGCGTGGAAAGTGTTAAGGGTTGATTTTGAAAGAGCATTCACATGGATGATTACAACTTTTATACATGAGTGCCCACCCCTGGTCAAAAACACATATCTTGTCTCCATCTTTCCATTTAACATTTTCCATGTGGCTCATAGTTTTTCCATATGTATACATAACGGATTTGTCAGAAAACGTTCCCAACTTTCAAAGTGTTATCTCAAGAATTACTTAACCCATACTAGGCATGTTTGTACTTATTTTAATGCATTTCTCATGGTGATTCAAAATATGGTGATGTCATTCAATAATTTTGACATTTTGAAAAACATTTTGTGACATTTTGGAACCGTTGTCTGCAGACGCTTGCCGCATGGAAGGTGTTAAACATAATGTACATCCATACATTCTTTCACAAGACATTTATGTCAAAATTGTCCAAACTCTTTCTTGTTACTTTCATTGGACATGTCTTGCCAGACACATTGTTATTTAGAAATATATCTTGCCCTATTTGCTCAAGTTCTTTTCACATTATGTTGTCATTTTTGTGCTTGCCACAACATTATTATTTTAGAAATATATACCTTGCCCTATTTCTTTCAAGTTCTTTCCACATTATGTTGTCTTTTTTTGTGCCATTAAAGTCTTTCCATGTGTTTGTCCACATTATTTAGACAAAAGTCCCCCATAATCTTTCAACAGTCTTTTAATTTCAAGTATGTAAGCTATTCACATTACATGTATATATTTGTCTACTTTCAACCGTCACATTGCCATAACTATTCAGTACTTAATATATTGACATATAGTAAGCTTAACATAGCCTATGTATTTGTATGTATGTGTTCTTTTTACATTTATTAATGCCTTACTGTAATTCAATGTGTATACTTATTTAATCATGAAATGTAAGGCTAATGAATTGGATTGTTAGTTTCCTATTGGAGGTTTGAAAAACGGGACGAGGTGACTTTTATATGGATTTTTTTCATTATTCATTATTAAATCAGAAACGATGGTTTTTGAACAGAATTTAAGGTACCCCACTATTTATACAAAGCAGTGTTAACTACTTGCTACCCATTGATTCGTATATATTACACCTGAATTTACTCTTTTAAAACAATTAAGGAAGTATTTTTAGATGTGTTGTTGAAAATGTCACAAATGTGTCTGAAATATTGCAACATCAATTACATTTGAAATTTGAGTAGGTAAATAATGCAAACATTTTCATTATAACTATACACCATGACACCACTGCCAATAAAATCCCTTAAAATCAACGGGAAGAGATGCCTGGTATTTAGAGCCACTACAAATTCAAATTTTGTATTCAAGTTTGTCAGAAAATGTAATTTTTGCACAAATAATGAAAGTGTTGGTAAAACTGAATTTTGGAAACTGGGAATCAACTTCCATTAGCCTAATAATAGGTACGAGAAAAAAAACCTGTACTACGAGCGGACGTACCTTTCAGGTTGGGTTGGCCAGCCTGGCTTTTCCCCCTTCAAAACGACACCCACACCTACCGTTTTTTACTCCTACAAGCTCCTATACGCAATACCTTGTGGAGCAGATAATGCATTCCAGCAGAACCTTATAGAGATATTATCCCTTGTGGAGACACAGAACTATACTCCATATGGGAAAATGATGGAAAATGGTCTGTAAGCCACACCTAACACCCCCTACATGTCTCCTCTAAGACACCTTGTGGAGGATAATTGGTCATGCGTTTTGACTTTAGCCAATCATATTGTGGGTACGACAATACGTCTCCACAGGGATAGATCTAATCATTTGTACAGGGACATTTTGTCCCCATGCAGTTTTGACAAAAATGGAACAGTCAGGTCCATATGTGGAGTATGTGGATGGGGGAGGAGTTATAGTTTAATCAGTTCCAATTTGTGAGAAATATTAGGTTTTTATCTCTCCGCGCAAAAGTAATCCAAGCGTATGCACGCAATTATGGCCACACGCACACATTTTGTTGTTGAACGCACACGTCACACATACGATGCACAGTGCGTTTGTTACCTTCAGCGCGCCGGATCCTTCTGTATTCATTCGCTGCTCTAAGAAGGCTTCGCCAATTTGAAACTGATCAAACTATAGTCACCTAAGGCCAACAACAAACAAAAAAGTTGACTTGCCCTTTCCGACCGACCCGAATTTTCGGAAATCTAGGGTCGCTATTTTTTTTTTTTTTTAAATTCAAAGTAAAAAAAAGAAAAAAAAAGAAATTGAAACAAGCACATGACACAATAAAGAAAGATGAAAATGTGTTTTGAGTAGTATCTGCTTGTTGAAAAAAGAAGAAAAAAAGATCCGACCGTCCGACCCAGACTCTGGCCCTGAAAGGGCAAGTCAACCTTTTTTGTTGTTGGCCTAATTGAACTTATGTCAATGTTCCACTGCCTCATTACTTTCATACCAGCGTTTTAGCTATTGGCTGGTTGTAACTTCTCCAAACTCCAGATTAGGCAGGCCAGTGGTCATGCCTTAGAGCAGTGTTTTGATGTAAATTCCACACATTGCCTTGCTAGTCAACTATGACTGCAGAGGAACAGCCTGAAAAACAGACACTTTAGGCCTCAAGGTTCTTGGTCTGTACAAAAAGAGTTGAGGTAGTCGAGCATAATGTATTGAGAGGGCGTGTTGTGTGGAGAATGGATTGACTATTCCACGATTGTTTACTGAAGCTTATGGAATGCTATAAAAATACAATGCAGTAGGTAGAATCTTTCTCATCTCCCCCCTCCCCAATACCTGGCTTCCAAACAAAGAAATAGTAAACGTCTGTGGTATATAGCTTCAAAACACACGATTATAATAATCCTGATGTATTCCTTTTGAAAAAGAATCTCTCAATTGTAAGATGAATGCTACATGGATGGACTAAATGCACGTGCCAATAAATGTATGTAATAATTTATCAACGTATTTGAATAGTTACATGTGTCAAGTGTCAATAACAGTTAGGCCAAATAAAAAAATAACATGTTTAGCGTTCCCCCTGCTTCCTTTATGGGTTGTCTTCAATTTTGTTTTCAATTTTTTCCCCTTCATTCATAACTTTTTTGTTCGGCTGTCAGAGTTTGAGATGTTTGTAGCAGCTTTGCTTCTTATAAGCATTTTAAGCAAGTTTTGTAGTCACCAACCCCTCAGAACCATGAAATAAAAACAATTTAAAGATGCCTCCTCCTTGTCAAGGTTCGCAAAGTTGATCGCAAACAGGGGAAATTTTGCACTAAATAGTTTAAAAAAGAAAAAAGGGACTCCTCCTTCCTTTTATTGAAAACATCATGATGCTAAACATGTTTTTTTAACTTTGCCTTAGTGTCAAGTGTGTTAAAATATCCCTCCAAATGTATATATATGGTGATGTTTTTCAAACACCCTGATTGTATAATGCTATTGTTTGGTACTATATAGGTGTGGAACAATCTGGTCTCTCTAATAATCAGTTTATATCGGACTGAAACCCATTTAAATATTCAGTCTATATTAGACTACTTACAGCAGTAAAAGGCAAAACAAGGTCAAACACATGAACTGAGATGATCGATCGAGGGGCAATACAACCTCACCCATGTTTTCTATGATCTTTTATCATCTGGCAACAAATCCCCAGTTGAGAAATCAAGTGGCAACTCCAAGACTGCAAAAAATGTTGCGAGTCGTCAAGATCATCACTACTAAAAGTGTTGATAAAGGATAGACGTGTATCCAAATGTACACATGAGTACCTTTACACTGGATCAGTAACATGAACCTTCCATATCAGATTCTTATCAACGATCCTTATGAACTTATTTGGTAAAAGGTGAAACACATATTGGATATCCTACTAGCTCATGCTATTTACGGAATAAATCGCCATATATATTTAACTTATCTTTGAATAAGTTCATCAGGATTGTAGATAGAAATGATTAAAAATGTATGTTGTACAAATCCAATTTGCTACTCACATGCTAGACAGTTTCGTCTTCCTGTTCGGAAGACATCTTCGGTAGTGACTTGATCCACTTCTTGTTCCCATGTGAGTAGCGAATTGGATTGTACAACATAAATTTTTAATCATATTTAACTTAGCTTATTCCGTAACCGAATATAGATGTGTGTTCAGTCTCATATAGACTTGTTTGTCATTTTGAAGGAGACCAGATTGGTGTTGAATGTGTATGTGTGTACAGAACTACAAGTCACACAAATAGATAGATAGAATATATAGTCTATTTATCCATCACGAAAGGTAATGGAGAGATCTCTTGTTTTTGTTTTTGGATTAGTGGCCATTTTGGAGGAAAGTTTAACACTTTCCACGCGGCTATTGGTTTTACCATCCATATACAAAACAGATTTTTCAGAAACCTTTCCCAACTTTCAAGGTCTATCTCAAGGATTACTGAACCAATACTAGGCATGTTTGTACTTATTTCCATGCATTTCTCATGGTGATTCCAAATATGATAATGAAATTCAATAATTGTGAAATCTTTGAAACATTTTGTGAAATTTTGGAATGTCGTCTGTAGACGACTGCTGCGTGGAAAGTGTTAAATGTACTTTATGTTCCAGCTACATGTATGCATCAATTGAACTATTATTATGCACTTTATTCAGACAAAGACAAAAGGTCAACCAAAATGGTGATTCATGTATGTTTTATTCAATAGAGGATATTGTTAAAAAAAATACAAAAATAATTACCTTGGTGTAAGTTCATTAGGATTGTTCAGTAATTAAAATAAGAAGTAGTTTTTTCATCTTGACAAATCCAAGTTAGTGTAAGTATAATAATAAAACAAATTATTATAGTCACTTGTGACAAAAAGAATGACCATTTAATATTGCCCAGAAAACAAAATAAAGAGTTTCTAAGCTTGTATAATTTGTATCATCATAATGACGATGGCAGGTTACTACCCTGGAGGCCTATAATATACATGTACGTCACAGGTGTTACACAGAACCTCAATAGGTTGATTGATCAAATCAATTGATTGATTGATCAAATCAATTGATTGATTGATCAAATCAATTGATTGATTGATCAAATCAATTGATTGATTGATCAAATCAATCAATTGATTGATTGATTGATCAAATCAATTGATTGATTGATCAAATCAATTGATTGATTGATCAAATCAATTGATTGATTGATCAAATCAATTGATTGATTGTTCGACTTTTGACTTCCTTTTCTGAAGTGAAGTGCGCTGTTGATGTTAGAATAGTAGAGCATATTCACTTTTGAATATTATAAAGAGTAATTTGTGTGATACTTAATTCATTTAGCTGTGCAATAATTGTATATAAGCTTACATCTTTGTATTAAATCATTGGCTATAATTATCATATGATGCTCTATGAGTGGTTTATTTATGTCTGTCAGTTGTCATCCCCTTGAAACCAAAATGATGTTTTTATTCAGAACAACTCATTCTTTAGGAATGGAATGATATGATTTTGGAATGTGAAGAATACAAAGCAAGGCATTATCAGTGTTTCATACGCGTTTCTTTGTATACTGAGCTATCTTAAAAGGGCTTGTACACAAATATCATTCCTGTTATTAAAGTCATGTGATGTGATGTGATATGTGAAAACCCGTGGGATTTTGCCAGATGTGAACTAGGGATTATGGGTAAAATTGCAAAAACAAAAACTTTTTTTGTTTTAGATTTTGTTTTAGACAATTCATTTCCTATACTTAGTGGCATAATCTTTCATGAAATTTCACCTTAAAAACTTTTCTAATTATCATAATAAAGTTATTATATTGAACTATGTATCTTTTTTGCCTGTTTTCATGATTTCTTGTTTTGTAGCTTTTTATGACATCACAATTATCATTAACTTACAACTTTTTTCCGTAATGATCATAGAAAAATGATCGAAACAGTTCTGTAATTCAGCAATTTCAGCTTTCTTATGATATAAATCTCACAGATCTCATCACAACATGAGTTGCTCTGAAAAGAAAACCATAGAATTCTGGTTTTCTGTGGCCAGGGGATGAACAAAAATCTGATAAGTTTGTCTCGGAAGTGCAAAATGCAGTTAAAAACATGAGACGGGTTCTCTCCTGTAATCTGGAAAACCTAGTAAGTCAAATTTTTGTGAAAATTGAGTTATAGACCCATATTTGGACTTAATAGGCCAGGTTTTTCCCTTCATTTTATCAAGATTCAAGATGAAGAACTGCAGACAGGGAAGAGTTTCATACACTTTAACTTGATAAACTGAAGGGGAAAAACTTAGTAGTAAGTCCTAGGCAATATCATGTTTGGCTTACCCGTGCGTGACGTCGTACGGAATCAACGCCATAACATTTCACAGCTTATTCCGTTGGCGTGTACCATTACGGGGCGCGAAAGATGATATATTGCCAAGTCCTGAAACCAAACAGTTTTCCTTTGTTTTCTCCAATTCACAATGTGATATTCAAATTTGAATAGTCCAATAAATCACTAGAGTCAGTTATTTTTGTAAGTTTAAATATTGTTTTAATACTGGGGAAACAACCGTTTCATACAGTCACAACTTGGCTCACACCATAATTTTCAACGATTCAAAACAAAAAAAGAGTTATCCGGTAAAATGTGAATTTTAAAAGCTACCTGTGCGGTCTTCTGATACAAACTAGTCTTTTTATTTGGCCTTGGAGTAATTCTGTTATACCCTTCTGGCTTTATAGTAATTCACTTTCTCTGGACAGTGACATAACTTTCCAAGCGCAGCATTTACACAAAAATTATGTATCTCCTGTCTTTCGCGTGTGAATATACGTCTGCGCCTCGTTAAGGGCGTGCACGTTTATTGAGTGTGATCAACGAATGACATGGTGACACTTTACTACTGTTTTGTGGAAGGAAAATAGACTGATATATATAGTCCTCAAAATAAGTAACTAACCAGGTAATAATATACTCTTAACTCCAAAACTATATCTCCTATGTAAAAATATTAATTTATAAAGTTGTAAAGAAATCTCTTTTCTTCAATTTGAGACATTGTTCATGAAGATCGGTTAATAATTGAGATCACTATATTGATAAGGATAGAACAAAGTGCAGTTTATATTTTCACACTTGGGTTATGAACACGCAGGACCGTGTGACAGGTACGTGTATGGGCTGCATTGATCAATTGAAGCATCCCTAATCGTCATCTTTACTATCAACCTGTAAGTTATTACTACCAGTTAATCAATAATCTGCCTGTTGCTAGTCCGAGGCTGCGTGTCGACGAACAAAATGTTAAAATGAAAAACTTACTTGATTTGGGTTTTGGACACATAACTGAGTTAATATTCATTCTATCTCCATGTGTAATATCTCAAATTGAAGAGAAGAGATTTCCTTACAACTCTATAATTTAATATGTTTACGTAAGAGCTATAGTTTTGAAGTTGAGAGCATATTAATTACCTGGTCAGATACTTATTTTGAGGACTGTAGATGGGTGACATGTGACGTCATGCCGGGCTTTTGGTCGGCAGTTGCCATTGTTCTTTGTCAGGCGGTGTGCAGGCGCTTCCTGTTTTGATGACCAGTGAGTGCTTTTAAAACTTGCGCCAAAGCATTATAAAGGGCAATTTTGGAGATATAGACTCAAGACTCAAGGCATAGTAGACAGTGTTGTGGTCATGCTGTTCTCTCAAGCATGATCCAGTCCCTTCATCAGTTGCTTTTGTTGATAAACATTACTGTCACCACATCAATAGTCTGATATAGTATGTAGGGAAAAGAGGGCAGCAGAGGCTAGAATGTCTTTGGAACAAATTGAATAAAAAGGACTTTTTCACCAGTCTGATTTGTACACACATGTGATTGACATGAGAGAAAACATTTAAATAAGACAATTAAGGCTCCTATACTTTTGCAGCAAAATAGTTATTTATTGTTTGTTCTATCAATTGCACATATTCTGGTTTACAAATTGACACAATACACTACTACCGGTACATGAATATGTAAAGGCCTATATACAGTACTACATCGGAATACTAGAGGAATACTTTTTTCTCAAGATACTTTGCAAGTTCATTTGCAATAATAAATAATCTAATAAGAATAAGGATGTTGGCTCGGTCAAACGTCATGAAGCTATAGGGTAATATGTGCTGACCTTTGACATAATGAAACCAATAGATGCTTAACACTGCTTGACACATTCCACGCGGCTATTAGTTTTACCATTATACAGAACAGATTTTTCAGAAACCTTTCCGAACTTTCAAAGTCTATCTCAAGGATTACTGAACCAATGCTAGGCATGTTTGTACTTATTTCAATGCATTTCTCATGGTGCATCCAAATATGGTAATGGAACAAATAATGTTGACATTTTTGAAACATTTTACGACATTTTGGAATGTCGTCTGCAGACACCTGCTGCATGGAAAGCGTTTTAACAAGTTAAAACTTGTAGATATGACAAACTATTTAATTCTTTTTATGGCTTGCAGTAGCCATCCAAACAATTTGAGACCATTTTCATTAAAATCTGAGCATTTTTTAATATGGGAAAAATGTTGACATTTGACCTATTTTGCCCTACATCTGGAAAACTAAACATCAGGTGGATATACATTCATTGATTTTTTTTGCTCCTTATGATATCAGAAAGATTTTAAAATGGTTTGCAACATAATCTGACCATTTTTGCAATTCGACCCCTGTTTGACCTGCTGCAGGTTATATGATTTTGTATGATATAGTGAAGTTAGGCAACGAAAACAAAAACAAACATGTTTATTGGGGCAAATGGTCCTTCCTCTATGGTCAGACAGTCAGGTTTTTTGTTCAAATTGTTTGTGACATTTTTGTTTGAATTCTTTTTTGAAATTTTCAAAACATTAAAAAAATGTGTAAAAAAAAGAAATCTCAAATTAAAAATATATATTTAAAAATGAGTCGGTTGGGCCAGTTAAACAGCTTGTTATTTTGTCCCCCCTTAGGAGAATTTAAGCGTTTTGGGTGAATTATCATACATCTCATTACAAAAAACATGAGTATCATGGGGGAAATTGTACAATTATGACATCAAGTCTTGTATAAAAGCCTATCTTTTTTAAAAAGCTGTACAAAATGTTATTTACAACACTGTGCATACTATATGGCATGCGAAGGCCACTTTTGTGTGAAACATACTATAACAAAACCAACTGTGAGTGTTTAGTATTATAAACACTCATTATAAAACACATATTATAGATATTATTACCTATTCATACTCTGTATGTGCATAACATACATGTGCCATTGAAAGATACAAAAATGAGTGGGTACTAACATAAAGGGCCGTAATTCTCGTACCAAACATGGTTTTAGCTTAAAACCGTGACTAACTAAACTTGTGTCTAAATTAAACGCGAGTTTATCACGTTTCAACTCTGTGAATCTCGTTCCCCAGAGTGGTTGTGCGTTCACTGTATACAGGTATTTAATTTATTGTGGCGCAAATGGGTTAACAATAGGTCACAACCGAATTCCTCAACCATGTTATTTTTAAGACTACACAATCCGCTCTCGGCTTCCACCAGGCATAGTTGAGTATTCATTCAAGACATCAGTTCCACACTCACGAGCCTGGACGGATGGGCCTTAGATCAGCTTGCGATACCACGCGCCTTGACGTTCCCATTACCAAGAGAATTATTGCTGATTTTGCCTTTTCAGTCATTGGCCCAAGTTGTGGAATGTCCTCCCTATTCAGGCCTGCCAGGCTCCCAATGTTAAAGTTTTCAAAAAGGAACTCAAAACTCATCTCTTTCCAAATAATTAGGTTTTTGATATGCCTGTATATATTATAATACACATATTTGTAAAGCACTTTGATTCAAGGAAAAGGCGCTATATAAAAGCCTTTTAATAATAATAATGGATGCATGTTAAACACATAATTGAAAATTCCGTTTGGTTAAATGATGTGTTGAAAGTCAAAGTTAAATGCGTGTTTAAAAAAGCTTAAAACCGTGTTTAAATACATACAAGAATAAGGGCTCAATTGTTTTAGTTCAAGCACTATTTTGTATCTTAAAATATAAAAAACAGAGATGAGCGAATATTAACAAGCTAGATTTAAAATCTTATTTGGTATAATCTAAAAAGTAACAATGTGAAAGCATACCTTCAGACCAAGAAGAAAAAAAATCTGTCTCACATACCCTCGTAAGTATGTGGAGTCTCTTTTGCTGTATAACCTACACGATGAGCCCGATTTTGTTTTGTTTTTCTTTCTTTTATTTAAGCTCCAGAAGAGGGGGGGGGGGGGGGGGGGGGGGGGGGGGAACAATAAAAAAAAACTTTCCACATTTAGCATAGCTATTTTTTCTAAAAGATTGCATTTAGCATAGCTATTTTCCCAAATGCATGTGAGATGGACCTCTTTTTTTGATTGCCTTAACATATTATTATATTAATTGAGACTCTTTTCAGATAATTATATCTGAAAACTTAATTTCACAATTTCATCTCCACCATTCTTAATTCAAAAAATTGCCAGACAAAACCGCCCAATAGATAAGAATTATTACTACATGTATATACGGATGAACAAATAAAACTACTTGGTAACATTAAAATATTGGTCTACTTGGTAGCTCAAAAAGTTCACTTATTTTAACAGCTATTTCCCCCATTTTTCAAATAAGCTTTTACAAATCTTTTCACATTTTATTACAGTAGTGGTTGTTGAAGCTTTAGTGGTGACTGATTTCTTCACAACTGATACTTAAAAGCCACATACTTTAATAATGTACAATAGATTCATATTAGTTTATTATAAACTCCAAAAAAAAGTTTGAAAATGTTTTTTCAATCACCAATTTTTTAGATGTTTCGCGATATATTCATAATTATGTTAAATATCAATGGAAAGTGATGTGTTAATCTTTCCAACGATACCCAAATGTGTAGCAATCAGTTGTATCACAGTGCTCAGCCACTTGCTAGAGAAAGCGAAGGTCTCTTGATTTCAGTGTGCCAAAATAATCACTAATTTCAGGGTCAGAAGTTCGTCAAAGGTTGCTAGAATCCATTTAGATTCTCGCAAAAAGATTTTGTAAGAATTTATGGATTCTTCTCCATTCAAATACTGTGTTTAGACAGATTATCTAGAGATGAGAATCAACTTGATTTCTCGCAACTTTACCGGCGGGAATATTTGCGAGATTGGATTCTTGGATTCTCCTTGAATTTCAGGCCCTGAATTTGTGCTGAAAAGAACACATTTGTCATCTGTAGTCACAAGACTTGACTACAAAGTTGGTATCACTGGAAAGATGAATACATCAACTTTTCATTGATATGCAACACAATACAGGCAGAAGAAAAACTGTCTGATCTTTTTTGAGGGGTTTATTAGCAGACAGCTGAAAATGTGCATCAAAATGAGATCTTTTTGAGCCACCCTGTATTTTACTCTACACTATTGCACTTCTAAAAATACGATGTACCTATGACACATCACACCAAAATATACATCCTATCTACTTTTGTTTGCTGAAAAAAATTGAGGTTTTTGTTCTTATTTGATGGAATGTAAAACCAGTCTTGAAATTGATGAAAACAGTATTATAACTTTCTTAGGCTATATTAAAAAAAATCTTTTGTCTTAAAGCTCTTCAGTTTTTCAAAACCTAATGCGGAATACGGTTTTTATTTTATTTTAAATATAAAATATTGAAATCCTTGTAAAAGTGACCCTTTGTATTTAAAATGATGTGATCAATGAAAATCTGAAAAATCTGTGAAACTTTGGGATTTTATTTTTTTTAAAAAAGAAGATTTATTTTCTTCTAACGCGCATCAATTAACTAACGCACACAGGAGCTTTGAGGCAAAAGATTTGTTTAATATAGCCTTATAATTGTTTTTATATTGTACGAGATACTTTTATTGATATCAAAGATGTACATTGACATGTGTCACAACTGATTGATTCATGTTACATGGGAAAATTGCTTTTGATTTGCCTAAAGGTGCAAGACGCTGCATGCATTCTTGTCTTTTTAGGTCAAAGCAATATAGCAAGGATTTATTCTCCTCTATCCTTTGTATTAGGCCAAATTAAATTAATTGTTTGTCTCAAAGCTCCCGCGTGCGTTAGTTTATTGATGCGCATTAGAAAACAAAAATCTGAAAAAAACTTCTTTTTTTTTCTTTCTTTTTTTCAAAAAAAAAAAATCCCAAAATTTCACCAAATTTTCAGAATCTTATTGATCACATCATCTTAAATACAAAAGTTCACTTTAACAAGGATTTCAATATTTTATATTTAAAAAAAAAAACCCGCATTCCGCATTAGTTCTACAACATGGGAAAGGAGCTTTGAGACAAACAATTAGTTTAATTTGGCCTTATGCAATTCGCATAGCGCTAGACTCGTGCCTCCTTGTCAATAGCCCCAAACTGTGACTCTCTGAACTTTAGTAGCAAAGACCCTGCTCTAGTGTGGGATCGGCACTAGAATATCCCCCATCCTTTATTAAATCTTGTGTAGCAAGCAATTAACACTTTCCATGTGGCTGTTGGTTTTACCAAATACAAAACAGATTTTTCAGAAACCTTTCTCAAATGTCAAGGTCTATCTGAAGGATTACTGAACCAATACTAGTCATGTTTGTACTTATTTTAATGCATTTCTCATTGGTGATTCCAAATATGGTACTGAAATTCAATAATTTGAAACATTTTGTGACATTTTGGAATGTCGTCTGCAGCTGCCTGCCGCGTGGAAAGTGTTAAGAAGGGGCCAGACTATTCTACCTTCTGGCATCAATATTGGTGGTATTTCCACTTTATCTGATGTAATATTTATGATCTGACAGTTAAATGACAGCTGGGTTATAAAACTTGACAAATCTCAGCTTTGGGTGACATGTCATCACAATCATCCAGGATTGAAATTGATATATTGTTGAATAACAGACCTGTGTGGGGAAAACTGAATGTTTATTTGAGGGCCCATGATAGGGTAATCAGATTTTCAGTGGATATACTAGATCTGCTCGCGGCTCGGTACTAGAGCTACATTTACATAGCGCTACATCAATGACAGAATCTACTATAGTTTAATCAGATCCAAATTGGCGAGAAATATTCGGTTTTTATCTCTCCGCGCGCAAAAGTTATCCAAGCGTACCCGCACGATTGGTCATACGCACATGATTTTGGCTGCACGCGGCACTCATCATATGATGCACATTTCGATTGTTGCCTTCAAGCGCGCCTGTGTTCTTCTGTATTCATTCGCTGCTGTAAGATCGAGGCATCACCAATTTGGAGCTGATCAAACTATATCTATAATTATAGTTGTCTTGAAAGGGCTACAAAATTGTCTTTATAGCTACGATGCAAACATTAACATTAATTTTTATCAAAAGTTACTGCGCTTGATAAATGTAATGTTTTTAGGTTATATAACACCCCCTTAACAGAATACAGTGCATGGATGTTGGTGCGAGGGGAATTCAATAGTTATTCCAACATTTTAAAATGATACACAAAAATATGTCATTTCAAAATCTATACCTGCATGAATCTAAACAAGATTTCCTTCTATGCATATCTACCTGCTGGAAGATCATATAGGCTAAAAAGTGGAAGTGTACACAAATCTATATCTTACAATTATTTATGATTGTTTTAAATCTTACAAAGGCAAACAAAATAGTTTATTTGTACATAGATACCCTCCAAAGGGGTAGGTCGGTAGGTTGGATTTTTTTGATTTTTTTATAAATCACATTCAAAAGATGTAGTTGCAAATTAAGATGTAAAAAGGAATTATTTATTATTGAATCACTTCATTCATAGTACGAACAGTTCTAAATTTTAGCATATGTTTCCGGAAAGCAAAATCCATCTTTTTCTTGAATTTCCAAGATTAGGGTAGGTATTCATTTGTACAGTAAACACTTTTTTGTCAGGGTAGGTCGGAAATGGACAAACAATCCTTTTTTGCCTATGTGGTGAATGTGACAGCAATGGGAAAATATCACCTTATACTTTGAATATTATGCAATATTTTTCATAGAACACACTCTATCCATGATTTCATCACTGAAGGCAGGTTTCCCGGGGGGGCACTCAACTTTTTTTTGGGTAGGGGTGTGCCGCCCAGGGTCTCAAAAAGGGGGGGTTAAAGAACTGAACTGAGTGGATTTTATGACGAAAAATAGGGTCTTAGGAACTGATTTTTTTCCAAAAAATAGGTCTTGAGAACTGGCCTATAGTTCAATTTTCGATTTATTTTGGTTTAAGAACGCAAAATTTTCGAGAAATTGGGGCTTTGGAACACGAAATTGGTGCTTTGGAACGCAAAATTTCGCGATTTTTGAATTTTCAATAAAAATGGGGTCTTAAGAACTGATGCAGGCTCAAAAGGGGGGTCATAAGAACTAGCAGCAGAGGGTGAAAAAGGGGGTCTTCAGCGCGGCACATACCTATACCCTTTTCAAATGTCAGTGCCCCCCCCCCCCCCCGGGGCAGGTTTATTGCCAAGTTGCATTTCTAAACATAACATTTAAATATGTTCTAGGTTACAGAGCGATAGGGTTTCTAACTACTTCAAAATCACGGTTTGAAAATGATTTGTCAGAAGTCTGACAGTTTTCCCCGAAGGATTTTCCCATTTGTAAATAGTCTCAGGTTTTAACCCTGCATTTTACAGCTACGATTGAAAAGCTGAAAAGAGAGAAAACATGATAGTAGGGCGACTCTATTATGAAAATCAAGACAAATATTGTTGACAAATTCCTGAAATTGATAAGCAGATTTACTTTACAGTTTTTTATTGTTCAGGGATGTTTTGATGGAAAATACCATCAAGATAGGTTGATTGAGGAGACTAACTTCAATTTAATGAAAAAAGAATTGAGTGTGAACATTTGAAAAAGATTACATACTATTGCTCTAACATCAAACGATATATTAAATAAAGACCCTATATTTGTACATCGGACTTTAGGGGTGCTACTCTACAGTGGCGATACAATATACAGGGTGAGTCAAAAAAAAGTTTACCCTAATTGAAAAAATCTAAAAAAATATTTCTGACCACAAAATCAAGGCAAACAAAACTTTAAATGATTGCGCCATTTCTTTGCTACCATCTGGAAAACAAATCACGCTATTTGATGATACCGTTAAGTAAATATGACTATTTCTGTACAGGAGCTGTTTTTTCACCAAAAACACGTTTTTTAATTTCAAGCTTAATAATGTTTACTAGGATTATGATGTGAAGCATTACACATCTTGTTTATTAAAAGAATTAAGTAGACAATACACTTGTTCAAAATTGTCTCCTAATAGATTAAAACAATAGACAGCTTTAAGGCCTATAATTTATGACACAATTACCACACTTTAATCATTTTATAACAAAGGAATTGATCCTTTCGCTGTCGGTATTGTAATTTTTTATTGGTCGTGTCTTATGAAATATAATGGTCAAGATCTGGAAGCGTGTTCGGACGTTAAATTGGTCACTTTTATTCAAAACAGCGTAAAATAAGTTTCCCTCAACCAATCTAAACCAGATAAAATTCATATTAAAGCTAATTGATTTGTCTTTATACCGTAGTATATTGTTTTGAAAACAAACGAATACTTTTTTCTAGAAAAAATCGCTGAAGTTGAGTAAACTTTTTTTTGACTCACCCTGTATGATTGTATGTACTAACTATTTATAAAAATATGTACATCTTGGGTGTATTTTGTAAAAAGTTAAAATTAATATTATTTTTTACTCTTCTTAATATGAATGTTTCTAAACATTTAAAACAAAATCTTGAGGTGACCTTCATTAAATAAGTTCCAGGTCAAAGTAAATACCTGGATCCTACTTAACGAAACTCGACTTACAGATTTTTTTTGAATATACTATAACTAATAATAATAATAATACATTACATTTGTAAAGCGCATACAACAAGTGTGAACTTGGCTCATGAACACTTTTAATAAATCACTTATCTGAATGAAGTACACTTGAGCCAACTGGGGATGTACCTGATATTTGAGTCTTCTTCCTCTATTGAGTAAAGATTTCTTGCATCAGATATTGATGACCTCCTTATCATTTTTGTCAACCACATATCGTCGCTGTTCTGTCAAAACTTCATAACGCCATCTGGCCCTTCAGCATGTATAAAGTAAGACTGTGCAAGGGTTATGCATATTAGGTTTGCTGTATACCTGTTCAGGGGCAAGAGCACTTGTATGTACAAGGTTTTGATAGATGTGTGTTGGCCCTTGAACATGTTTAGAGCAGACTACACCAAGTTTATTCATGAAATATTACTTTATACATGCTGAAGGGCTCGAAAAACATTCACGGTTTTGACAGAATAGCAAGGTTATGTTATTCATCAAGCATCATCATCGGCCTCCTGTATGTTTGTGGAAATGATGTGCTTTTACAGCAATGAATCAGCTATCTAAAAAACACAGTTTACCAGACCCTACATATATGTGACCAGTCAAGTACAGAAGGGGTTATTGGGGGGGGGGGGAGGGTGTTGTTCGAATCGAAAATATAAATTTTATTTTCGTGCAAAAGTGTATTGTGTAAGCTTTAAAATGACACCTTGCTTGATACATTTTGTTGATGTATTCAGATTGTATGTGAACTATTATATTAGGTGGACATTCCTTTTTGTTTTTCCCATGCTTTTCTGTCTCAATATCTTATAATTCATACTGCTGACAATTATAGCCCCCTTTTGGTGTCACTGGTCACATATTCTCACAGAACCTCACATGTTATGTTTTACAAAGGAATTCATACTTGCACATACTTATTAGGAATACAATTTTACAAAACAATTTTGTACAATCATCATACATTTTATAAGGTCACTTGATATTATATATACTGGACAGATTGTCACTGTGATTTTATCTCAAGCCAATTTATCCCAACATTTCATCCATGCATAGTACTATAATAGCAGGCTAGAATAATGGCAAGAATCCACTACTTAATTCTAGCAAAGATTTTGCTGATTGAAAGTTGATTCTCGTCCACTTTGGAAGTTAACACAATGGTAGAATCAAATCAATTTCTTGTGTGAAAATAGAGACAATTTCTTGCCCAATGTTCCACCCATGATATTAAATAATGAAAATTAATGTTTGCAAGGTTATTACAGCTATGGTTTAAGAAATTGGATAAATTGGCTTGTGCATTTCTTTACCTTCATCGTAATTATATATAAACAAAGTGTGACCAATCAAGTCCAAAAAGAACATGTTGGAAGCACAACTCCAATCTCAGATACCCAAGATATAAGTATGACTTATATAAGTATGACTTATAGCACTATAGTGCTATAAGGAATTAATAGCACTCATCGACAGTGACTATTTTAGTGATGATTTATATGGCAGAGCTCTACCCTACACACCACTTTCACAGTAGGACACCTCTCACTCACCCAGACTTAGACAATCATCTACTATTAAACACACACACACCAAGTTGGGTAATAATTACAGCGCTGTAATTAATCAGGTTATTTACGATGTCAAATTTACAGCATTCTGTGTGTATGTGCTATTAGTTGAGAAAGATCATATTGTGAGCTTTAAAATGATGCCTTGTTGAAGAAGACTTGCTTTTTTAATCACGCGAATGATTTCAGACGACATATCAAGTCTTCATTTCAAAACTTTGTCTACAGACAACATGTTCTTTTTGACAGGACTGGTCACAAATAAGCAAACATGTGACGACAAAAAAACAGAATAAATTACACTTGTTTACAGAGCCTCAAAGCATATTCCATGTACAGGGTGTTACAAAAACAATTACAACACACCTTTAGTACTTCCTAAGTAAGTGTCGGAATAGAACAATTCAAACGAGAAAAGAAAGTTAATTTAGTTGGCTATAAATTGAAGAAAACCGAGTTTGATTAGGATCAGTAATTACGGAGAAATTAGTGATTACGTAAAAGTAGTCAAAGAACACTTCTATCCAAGTTTGCTCATATTGAGTGATTCAGACAGCACAGACAAGAAATCAATCAATACTTCTCTCAAAGATAACATTCATTAACCTTTTTTTTCTTGTTATATATTTTTCTTTTAAACTAAATAATGTGCCCGCTATTAACAAAGTTCAACATTATATTGCACATAAAGGTTGTCAAGGTAATTTTCATCACATTTTGAACTTGATATTAGTAAATATTGACGCTTACTATCGCCAATTTGCACGATACGTTCAATCTTTTTATCACAATTGAAAACAAAACTATGGTTAGTCTGAACATGGACTTAAAGTCCATAGTCTGAACTGAACATTGTAAGTTATTGACAAGTTTAAGATAACCAATACCAATTGTACATACAAATTATCAAGGTTTTTATCTTCACATTTTCAACTTGATGACAATAAAGGCTGAAATCATGCCGACTATGCACAAAGCTCAAATTATTAACGAAATTGATAACAAAATTAACGTTGTTTTAGATTAAAAGAGTAATGGTAAATATTGGTCCTAAACAATGAGTTGTATTGTTTTTGTTTACTTGGCATTATAAGTGTACAATCGATGAATCTGTACTCTTATAACATGGAGAAATGCATTTATCAAAATATTCAACAGTGCTGGCTAATTGAAAAGAGAATTGTAACCACCCACGCAAATGGAAATCAGTATAATACACAAACTTGGATGGAAGTCTTGTTGACTACTGTTACATAATCCCTCATTTCTCCGTAATTACTCAACTGAATCAAATTCAGTTTTCTTTAAATAATAGGCAACTAATTGACTTTATTTTGTCGTTTGAATTGTTCTACTGCAACATTTATGTAAGAAGTTACGATCACCTAAAGGTGCGTTGTACATTATTTGAGACGCCCTGTAGTGCATGTCACGTCACCAAAGTTTACCAATAAATATTCTTCAATATATTTGATCAACATGCATTTACAACAACACAACCATTTGGTCTGGTTTGGCAAGAATACAGGCTGTTTCCACATAATATTTAGACCTATATCATTAATTAGGTGGGTATTTTATAATGAGAATTTTAGTTTTGAAAATTGTTTGTATAGTAGTAATATAACTTTCTGCCATATGCATCCGAAGAGTTGCGAGTAAATTCCTTTTCCCAATATTATTTAAAAATGTGCGCATAAGATGCCTAGTGCATAGGGGCTGTGAAATATAGTGAAATCAGCTGAGAACAGAACCAGACCAAACAGATCAAGGTACGTATGCACAAACAAGTTATGACAGCCGTGCCCTATTTCATAAAACTTTAAGATTTTTCTTAATTTGGATTTAAGAAAAATTAATTCTTCTTAAATATCCTGAAAATTCTTCTTAAATCCTGAAAACTCTTCTTAAATCCTGAACTATTCTTAAGTTAGGAAGATTCCGATCTTCTATTTCATAAAACAACTTAAGAAGATGCATGGTCCTTCTTAACTTAAGAAGAGGGCAGAGGCTATCTTAACTTTACTAAGGCATTCATCTTAGGTTCTAAGGTATCATTCTTCTTATCCTAAGAAGATGTTTTATTCTTGACTTAAAGGGGCATTGAGAGATACGTATGGGAGTGCGCCCTCAGTTATCCTGGAAATCAGTTTTTTTGCATCCAAGTAATACTTGGGCATACTAACTATACCATCTGAAACAGTTTACCAACATTCGCTGTTTATCATATAAAATTTCATGATTTTCTTAGTTTCGATATGATCATATCGATTTAGTATATCGATACATCTCTCAATGCCCCTTTAAGAAGAATCTAATAACTTACAAACTTAAGATTATTGTTACGATGACCTGTATGAAATAGGGCCCAGGTCTAACATTAACCTGGTTTAAATTGTGGAACATCATACACAATGACTTATGAAAGTTGACTTGCCCTATGCGACTTACCCTAAAATCTGAAAATCTAGGGTTGCATTTTTTTTTTTTTTTAATGTTTTGTTTTTTATATTTTTATTTTTTTAAATATCATTTATTGGTTATAATTAAAAGCAAAATGTGTTCTTTTTGTGTTTAACTGCAACTTAAACATATAAAATTGTTACTTACTCACTTCATATTGGTAATTATTATAAAACGTAAGAGGTTTTAGGAAAAAAGGAAGATGCATGTTCAGCATTTTTTGAAATAAAATCTGTGTTCTTGCGAAGTATCTGTTTGTTTACCTAAATAACCCAAACTAAATGATACAGATGTTGACATTTAAAGGGCAAGTCAATTTAGTTTTGGTCTAACACTCTTTTTGTGCAGACAGACACAACAGATTAACAGAAAGGACATCAAAACGTTTTCTTTTGTTTTCTTTGAAACAACAATGTGATAGCCACTTACATCAAAACTTCACCAAACCTTACCACTGCAATCTTCAGGTTAGATAAACCTATCCTTTTTCTGTCTTCCTAATGTAACCACTTAAAGGCATATTATGTGATCTTTTCCAAGTAGCACCCTCTATCATTGATTTTTACTATGAAAGCAGATTTTCTTGCAGATTTGCATTTTCGATAAAATCATGGTTTGAAAATAGATTGTACCGCTTGGGTACAATCTATTTTTTCAAATTTTACTCTAAATTCACTCTAAAACCATGATGTTGAGGTAATTAGGAATCGTATCGCTCTGTAACTTCGAATACATTTATGATTTACAATCAGAAAAGTAAATCTGCAAGAAAATCTGCATCCAATTTTTTTTCGAGGATTGAGGACGTCTCCTGGAAAAGATCACATAATATGCCCTTAAATCTGGGGTCATTTAAGCAGCCGATCTCGTCAGGACGC
The DNA here is from genome assembly GCA_035610835.1 of Ophiura sarsii. Taxonomy (NCBI): domain Eukaryota; kingdom Metazoa; phylum Echinodermata; class Ophiuroidea; order Amphilepidida; family Ophiuridae; genus Ophiura; species Ophiura sarsii. The sequence continues at coordinate 54,594,089 of CM069447.1, read as the reverse complement.
ATAGACATGTGGGGTGAATGAGCCAGATTGTTGGGCAACTGATAAATGCTGACTTGGCTCAACTGTGGTCATACTATATGGGTGTCTTGTTTCATCAATAAATACTCTCCTCTCTGCTCATGCCATAGTTTAATCAGTGACAGTAACTGTCACTGGTTTAATGCAATGGCGACAAGATCTGGATTCCCGTTCTTACTTCTTATTTCTGTAGCAGCGAACCCTGGATTCTCTTTCCCTTTTCTTATTTCTATGAGCTAAATACATGTTAACAAACTATGACGGAATAAGCATGGCTTAAATGCTCTATTTAATTCTATGGTTCTTCAGTACAAGAAGGGGAAAACGGGTTCTCATATTCATTCCTTTTGCTCAATGCACATTCTGCTAACACTGACAATACCCCAGGCCGAGCATAAGGGATACGGCCTTGAACATCAGGTATTTGGCATTTTTTGTTCAAGTTTAATTTTGTTGTCAAGGCACACAGTGTGATAAGGTTTATCGCGAATCGGTAAAAAATCCATTGATTATCCTTTTCTGATGCATTGTGGGATAGAAAAGGAGGCAAATTTTGTCCCTTTTTAATCCCACAATGCAACAGAATAGGATAATCAATGGCTTATCGCATCTCATTTTAACCTTTTCACATCATGTTTTATCACACATGATGGTGCCTGGTATTGAATGCATATCCGCCATTTTACTATAACATTAGCCAAGATGTTTTGAATGCGCACTCATTGCAATGCACAGCACGGCTTGACCTACTGCATCTGCGTGCGACACTTTGACTGCGCACTCATTGCAATGCACAGCACGGCTTGACCTACTGCATCTGCGTGCGACGCTTTGACTGCGCACTCATTGCAATGCACAGCACGGCTTGACCTATTGCATCTGCGTGCGACGCTTTGACTGCACACTCATTGCAATGCACAGCACGGCTTGACCTACTGCTGCGTCGCCATATGCAACGCTGTTTTATGTGCAATGACTTTGTTGCACTTTGGGTTGAGCAAGAAATGTTACATAACAAGTTGGGTCGGATTTGGAGGCCGATGGTCCTTCTGCACTGTAGCTGTTATATTTTCTGGGCAGTACACTGCAGATTCTCTTTTGTAATTCTATGTCTCATGCGCATTCAGCATACAAAATCTTGTCTGGTGTTCATGCAATTATGCTTAATTCATGCCGTGGTGTCTGAATCAGAAAAGAAGAAAGAAACAAAACAAAAAGAAAATGTTACATTTTTAATGAAATAAATCAGCAATAGAAGTGACAAACCAACTTATAAAAGGATGCAATATGGTATCGAAATGGTTATCTTACTAAATGTTATCAATGCTAAAAACAAGGTTTATTTGGCATTCATAATCATATAGGATTGGTTTAACCCCCTGGGGTCTACCTGTCTATCTTACAGTGGTTCTGATTGGTTTATTACAAGATGTACTCATATGAATAGCCAATTAAAATGCAGCTTGTAAAATGTTTCACTCCCATCTTTATTAGGGATACAATTATTCTAACAATGTCTCTCATTGGAGCAATAAATGATGTACCCATCTTATTAACCAATCAGCCGGTAGTTCTCAGGGGGTTAATAAAGAGGCAGCATATGAATTAAAAGATCATACTCAATAAATGTTAACACTTTCCTCCTGGCTATTAGTTCAACCAATATAAACATCAGATTTTTCAGAAACCTTTCCCAATTTCAAAGTCTACCTCAAGGATTACTGAACCAATACTAGGCATATTTGTACTTATTTCAATGCATTTATCATGGTGATTCCAAATACAGGGACCAAAGTCAATAATGTTGACATTTTTTAAACATTTTGTGAAATTTTGGAATGTCGTCTGCAGACGCCTGCAGCGTGGAAAGTGTCAAAGTTTAAGCTATAGTCTCGATGTATAACAACATTTGCATGGTGCAGCATTCATCTTAATCGTGTTGGAACAAGAACGTTAAAAAAATAAGCTGTAATTATCAGAATACGACCTGATGTCACTGCTCAGAGGCAGACAAATTGCATAAAGTTCAGAAACTTTTAATTATTGAATTGCTTATATTTCATACATGTCATGATTTGTTCAGGCCAAAAAAAAAATGTTTGATTGTCCATAGATCACTTTTAAAAGTTGGGTAGATCGGTCGGGAAAAGGTTTTTTTGTTTTTGTTTTTTTTCTCACTTTTTTCAGGTACCAAAAGTAAAATGAGATGTACTTGTTGTGGTAACCAAAACGGGGAACAAAATCTTTAATATTTTGATGAGTATTTTTATTTTCTCAACACTTAAAAAAAAAATGAAAAATGAAAATTTTGATTTTCGACTAATAGTTGCAAAAAAATGAAATTTTTAACAACAAAATTGAAATTTAAAAATCAAAAAAATCAAAAAATCAAAACAAAAAAAAAAGTTCAAAAAAAAAGTTTTTGAGTCGGAATGATTAAGAGGGTCGGGCGGACGAGGTCAATCAAACAAAAAATATTTTTGCCTCATATTGTGTTAAATATTAATGAAAATCTGAATGTGTTCCTCTTTCCAATGAGACCTCACTCGTAGCAATCACTTGTATCAGTGCTTTGCCACATGCTTGAGAATGTGCGGACGTCTCAATCAAAATGTGCCAAAAAAGTCACTATATTTCATGCTCAAAATAACAACTCTGTCATCTGTTAAATGACGTGTTACATTGACAACTACGACAGTGTAAGAGTGATGCTCTAATTGACTTTTCAGCGTAAAATAGTGATGATTTTGGCATTCAGATATATAGACCGCCCCATATCGTCAGCCTGCTTCGAAAATTGCCTAACTCACTTTTCAGCAAAATTGAGTTTTTTGCATAAATCCTGACTTCATTACATTATGCACATGCTGTTATAATACCTAAGTCATTGACCAATCAAACGTGTTGATAAATGAAGAGCTTTGTTGCAAAAGGGCCACCAAACCACTCCAACATGTTACTCATTTTGCATTATTGAATTTGCATTGACAAATCCATGGAATTAATCAAATTATTGTATGGAATTAATCAAATTATTGTATGGCGGTGTTCATCTGTTTCTATATGACTTGGATTAGTGCATCCATGCACGCCAATTGAGGCATCAACAATACAAGTCACATTCCACATAAGGTCACGTTTTTTAACCTCGGCACCACAAAAAGGTGGTTTTGTTACATTTTAGAGATTTTTTTGTCTTTAGGCTATTGTATTTGAGTAACTCTCTATCAAATTGACTTGTGTTTGAGCTTATCTTAAAGACAATTTAATACCTTTTAATAATCTGAAGAGAGAAAAAATCTATCACTTTTACTTTAATTATTACAGCTCGTTAAGTATAATTAGTCAGGGTGGTTGAGGGAGCGGAGGAGGAGGGAGTGGAGGAGGAGTAGGGATAGCTGTGTAATATTAGGTGCAAATGGAATTTTTGTCTTTAGGCTTTGGTATTTTTGTAACCCTCTATCAGATTGACTTATGTTTGGGCTTATTTTAAAGATAATTTAATACCCTTTAATAATCTGAAGAGGATTTCTTGTTATCACTTTCGATTTGATTAATATAGCTCGTTAAGTATGATTAGTCGGGGGTGGTTGAGGAGGAGGAAGGAATTGCTGTGTAATATATGGGTGAAAATGGAGTGCTTTCCTGTAATTTATAGCTTTCTTATACTTAGTCTTGATGTCATCTTGGTTCTAAATGATATAAGCATGCTTTACACCATTTACTTAAAGTATTAATTAAGCTAATTAATTAATTTTGAAATCTGTGGATGAACCACCCTGTATATTAAATTATCACGCGAAACAGTACTTTTTAATGTCATGGTGATGATTTACCTTAATGCTAACACTCAAACCTGATCACAACTGTATCTCTTTTAGGCTCATTGCAATATATTTGATCACTTGTCTAATTTAGTGGGGGTTTTCAGTATTTGAAATGGCATATTTTGACCACCCTGTATATATATTTCCTAATAAGCTGGCCAATTAATGTTGCATATGGCTGGATGGGTAATTTACTCAAACACAATAAAAACATCCCTAGCCTTCATATAACTCCTGCATATAGACAGTGGAAGAAAAAAAGTAAATCATCATTTTGTATAAAACTTCAATTGTTACACCCTGTATAATGTTAGGTCACCCTGTATATTTGATTTCTAGTTCGCATATTTACAATCCTTAGGTTATAAGCATTCTAAATATATATGGTTTCATACCCTTTAGATGTAAACATTTTGATATATTCTACTGAAACTGCAAAAGGAGGAAATTTCATGAAATATACCCATGTAACACAAATGTACCCCAGGTTAAAAAACGTGACCATAATGAATATCCATCTATCAATAATGCAAAATGAGTAACAGGTACACAGGAAACAGGTTTTATACTTTTGTTGTTTTCTAAGAACTAGAAAAAATGAGTTAGGCAATTATCGAAGCAGGCTGACGATATATTCTCAGGCAAGTTGCTGAGAACAGAAGCAAGTGACTGCTAATAGAGTTGGTTTACATAGAAAAGATGAACACATCATCAGTGATGAACTTAAATACCAAAATGTAGAATATAGGGTGTATCAGAATGAACTATACAGTGTTTCAAAAAAGCCCATAAAAATACAAAATGAACATGTTTCCTATATATTATATGTTAATTTCATTCAGATATCTCTTTTTGTTCTCATGTGGCAAGACTTAATCGAAAATCGATGAAAAACATGTTTTTCAAATTGTTAGCTCAAAGAATTCACAGACCTTGAAAAGCCATCGGCAAATCTGATTTAACACATGGTTTCTTCTCACGCGTATTTTATGTCAACTACTTTTTTAAATTTAAATTGATCATTTCGACCAAAATTGAAATCTTTACCAGAAAGTCTGTATTTTCCATCAGAAATGTCGATTTTCAAAATCTAAAATTCTTATGAAGCTTGGGGTTTGCGCAAGATATATGTGAAAACGGTGTGAACAATATCGATCGAATTCATACAGTAATAAATCATATTGCCTTGGTATAGTTCATTCTGATACACCCTGTATAGGAAATATAGACAAATGAAGAAAAACAAATCCAACTTTTTTGTGCAGTTTAGATAAATCTACGATGAAACAATGCATGCACATTTTTAACATCTTGAAAAATATCTGCAAAAAAAATGTTGCAAATTTACTGAAAACCACACATGCAAATTGTATGCAAAGAGGTTTAGCAGTGCTATTGCATTTATGTAGAAATAATATTTTACTTAGGTTTTTTTTAAATCTTTCAATCTTTCTTTTTAATTACAAAGTTCACAAAGTGTATTAAGTTAATAACAACTTGATTTTGTTCCTGTTTGGAAAAGTGTTACTGATGAGTTTCTAAAAGTTCAAACATTACTTTTTTGGGTACATGTAGCGGCTAAAGAAGTTGGGCCTAAACTATAAAGTATCGTTTCTCAAAATGCTTCCCAATTTTTTGTACATGCTATCTACAGTAGATATTATTGGATCAAATAAACAACATTATGTTCCGTGGGTTTGATTTTTAGTCATTTGGAAGTTTGAAAACCGTTCAATTTCTATCAAAAATAATGAAACACTAAGAGTGCCCCCTCAATTAAACCATGTGCATTGTACACCGTGTACTCACACGGTCATTAATTAGCCATGTGTATTAAATCTATTACCTAAGTATTTGAATAATTAATGATACATCAAGTGATTGGCAGTTGTAGTAGGTGAAGGTTCATCAGTGATGTTGGAACAAAAAACAAAAACCTGGATTTTTTTTGTAATTGGCTTTAAAAGGATTCAATGCACTAAAAAATGCTAATTACTGTGTAATTTTGTCATCAACATCGTTAACAATGTGAAAACAACTAAATTTGACCAATTTTATCCAGAGACCTATGAATCCACAAGTAGTATGTCTTGATGAAATGGATCAGTGACCAAACCTGCTGGAAATCGGCTATAGTTTGATCCGTTCCAAATGGGCGAAGCCTCCTTACAGCAGCGAATGAATACAGAAGGACGTGGGCCGGGCACACATGAAGGCAACAAGCATACTGTGCATCATATAAGCGATGTGTGCGTGCAGCCAAAACAGCATGCGTGTGGCCATAATCGCGCACATACGCTTGGATTACTTTTTCTCACGGAGAGATAAAAACCAAATATATCTCGCCAATTTGGAAATGATTAAAATTGCCCATATTGCGCAATAATAAACATCTGGCTAGATGCCAAGAGCAAACAATAAGCTCAACAGTTGGTTTGTGACACATATTGATATTGGAAAGCTTTCACTTTAACACTTTTCACTCGGCAGACGTCTGCAGACGTCATTCCATAATTGCAGTTATTTTTAATGTTACTCATCAGTAGCGGTGCTACCCCCTCAAAAAAAAAATCAATTTAGTTAAAATTAGAAAAAGATTGACAATTTTAGCATATTAAAAAGGCATTTTTTTGTGTCGCACACACATTTTCTTACTTAAGGTTAAATTAGACCAAATGTTGACAATTTTAGCATAAAACAGCTACATTTTACCAAATTAGTTTAGTATTAGGCCAAATTAGACAATTTGAGCGTAAAGCGTGCATCATTTTTTTCATGCCTCCTAAAAAACAAATCTTCCCCCCCTCCCCCCCCAAAAAAAAATATGAGTCTGGCGCCGCGACCGATGTTACTTGCATTCCAATACTTTTTGGCAAAATCTGACAATCAATGCCATAAATACACTCCCAATTCATGCTCCAAAACAAATTCTAGAGCAGCATGGCATGTCAAGTTCAATTTTGATTGATGGAGTTTATCTGTGTTTGCAAATGAGCTCGTCAAATATGCAATGTTTTATAGACTGCATAAGTACCAATTATCCATCTATGCAGTTACATTACAGAATATTCCGGTGATCACCACTTTATTATCCCAGACATGATTCTAATGCACTGGCATTATATGAACCAACATGATCCATAACAATCCAGGCTGTAAACAGCAACAACAATTGACTATAATGTGCTAGGGAACAGTTCTATTTATACTCGATACAAATTATCAAGACTCGATGAGTTTTTAATCGAGCAGCGAGGGATTATTTATCGAGCAGCACATAATCCGCTGTCTAATTATAACGAAGGACAGTGTTATTTATTTTAATTATTGTCCTGTCATATCGAGTAACAGTCTCGATACCAGACTCGATATGATAGTCCCATCCTTGATGTATCTGCAGGTTATTAGTGATTATTACACCTCATAAATATTCATGAGATAATCGGCATAAATCCTGCCATTTCATTGGTCAATTGAGTTGGACACAGTGATAATAAATTGAGCCATTGAATTTGAATAAATAAATTCATAAAATAAATAAATAATATTTGTAAAGACATAAAACCTTCTTTGTTATACTTTTAACCACTTGAAATGAACCATTGTTGTCTAATGAGAGTGCTTTACTATAACTCCTGGTTCCATTCATATTCATCCCAGTATTTTTACCATTGATTAAACCAAAGTGGCCCAAGTGATTTCATGACTACTTTAGAAAATTGATCATATCTCTGCTTAACGACCATCGATTGTCATGAAACAAAGCTTATTCGAAAGCTAAGAAAATTCCACTTGAACGCCATTAAAGCTCGGAACAGAAATTCTATGGGAGATATTTTTAATATTTTTTTCCAAACTGTATAACTCTTTTTGTTACAGCCTGTATTTCCCTAGGCTAAATCATCATACCCAGAGACAAAAGTTCTCTGCATAATATAGCGTAATGAGGTGTAATACAAAATATATACTACATGGTATGTCGGGGAAATAGTGCAACTGGTCATGTGTTTTAAGCTCGCCTCCTTTTGCGTTACACACGGATTTTTGCTTTCGCGACATGATTTTAACTTTACACATTTATATTTGCTTGTATACCCCCCTGAGGTAGTAAAAGTATACATTTTCTGAAGGGAAATTGCATGAGGAAACCAAATATGCCATTAAAATTATAGTACGACTAAGGACTAAAATGGTATGATCGGAAATGTTCGGGAAAATATCAGAGTTTTTTAATTTTTCATTTGAGATCCATACATTTTTATACCTACCCCTATCATTATTTACTTTACATATTTGAATTTCTCATGAAATTACCCATTAGATGATATATAATTGTTAAAGTTACTACGTCGGTATGGTAATTATACCGGCTAGTGAATATCTCTAATTTTTATTTTATATATATTTTTAGAATTTTCAGAAATATTTGTTTAAGGATGAACCCTTCCCTGATATAAACTGCATTTTTGAATTTCTCTAGTTACAAGCTTTCCAAAAATGTATACTTTTGCTGTCATAGGTTGAAAACTTTTTCTGTTATAGTCATTTGTATAAATCCGGTAAATTGAGACTGATATTTCATGTTGACTGTGTGTAGCGAATAGGAAGAAAGTCGATGATCATTGTCTTATCCATAATTAATTAGTTGTTACAAATAGTTGACAAGTCTGTTGAACCACATGATTAAAGACTACTAAATATCCTTTAAAATGGGACCAGAATGGTGTTTGTAAAATTAGCGGATGACTAGTTATGGTAAAAAGAACAAAGCATGGGATATTCCCCATTGAGTTTGTACAGGCGGCACCCCTTCCAGCGGCACCCCTTCCAGCACCACCCCTAGTCCATAAACTTTAAACAGCTGTAGCTCCACTTCTGTATTAGCTATACCAATGTCATTTTGCAGACAGATAGCTTGTTATTAGGGCTTTAAAATGATACCAAATTTGTTGAGATAGCTTTTGTGGTTTTGAAAATATTTGAGGAAAATGACTGCATACAACTAAAAAATGTAACGGCACCACCCTATTGGGAGGCGAATTCATGACGCGTGACCAACTATATATTCCCCTCTAACCATGTAGTTTTTGTATACTACTAGCATGGCCCTCGTATCAAGCGCCTATCAGGGATGCAGCTACGCCGGTGGGGTGTAGCCGGCACTCACGATTGCCGACCAGTACTCTAAATTAAAAAAACTCAAAGTGCATTAAAAAACCTAAAAAAAACATTACGAAGGCTTTAGGACCCCATGCCATGATCCACTGCACTTCGTTCGCTACACTTACTCCATTTGCCGTCAGTAAAATTAGCAGGCACTCAAAAGTTTCTAGCTACATCCCTGGCCCGAGCCCAAAACATATAGGGCCGTATTCTTGTACGTAGTGAAACACGGTTTTAAGCTAAACACAATGGGCCGTATTCTCGTACTAAACACGGTTTTAGCTTAAAACCGTGTCTAACTAAACTTGTGTTTTAAAACTAAAACGCGAGTTTATCTTTTAAACAACGTGTTTAACTAAACACGGTTTTAAACTCGGCGAATCTCGTTCCCAGGGTGGTTGTGCGTTACTGTATGGTATGTATACAGGTATTTATTTTTGTTGTGGCCCTAATAGGTTACAATAGATATCGACTGAATACCTCAAACGCACGTGTATTTTTAATACGGGCCAATTATGCTCGGCAGCTAACAGCGGGCACGGTTGAGTAATCATTCAAGGCATACAGTTCGTGGATTTGTTTAGTCAAACGCGCCTTAAACTACCCCCATACCAATGTTTAAAGTTAGACACTTTTCAGTGAGTTAGACGCGTGTTTAAGTAAAACAAATGTACGAGAATCGCGTTTAGTTAAACGCTGTGTCTAAAGTCAAAGTTAGACGCGTGTTTAGCTTAAAACCGTGTTTAACTACGTACGAGAATACGGGCCTTTGACTTTGACTTTAGACACAGCGTTTAACTATAAACGCTATTCTTGTACATTTGTTTTACTTAAACACGCGTCTAACGCGCCGAAATGTGTCTAACTATATAAACATGGGTACGGGGTAGTTTAGTGCATGTTTAACTAAACACGTCGTTTAAAGGATAAACTCACGTTTAAGTTAGACACGCGTATAGTTAAACACGGTTTTAAGCTAAAACCGTGTTTAGTACAAGAATACGGCCCATTGAGTCTTGATGCAGTCTCGATATTGTATCAAGTGTATAAATGGAACAGTTCCCTTAAGATTCTAATGCACTGGTGTATACCCTCATCCAATCAAAGACAAAGTATAAGTCACTTTTAAGGGGGCTGTCAAGTGTCGTTTTATGAATTTGTCAAGCACTGTAACTTTCAAACTATTTATGTGTTGTACATAAAAGTATACACTTTTTTGAATGAAATGAGTCGGGGAATCCATTTTTCGTATCAAAAATCGTGATTTTTATATTTTTGCCCAAAAATGCCTCTTTTTTGCCTAAATTTTACAAACAACCTAACAAAATAATTTTCAGGTAAAAAATTCTAAGATTTTACAGAAAGCATCTTAATTCAATTATCTAGGAACCATTTTTTTGTTTGCCGTTAACATTTTTAGTTTTGAAATTATTGACCAAAAAGTGCTAAAAGAGTGAATTTTGAGATATTTTATCCCAAAATTCACATTTTTAGCACTTTTTGGTCAATAATTTCAAAACTAAAAATTTTAAAGGCAAAAAAAAAAAACGGTTCCTAGATAATTGAATTAAGATGCTTTCTGTAAAATCTTAGAATTTTTTACCTAAAAATTATTTTGTTAGGTTGTTTGTAAAATTTAGGCAAAAAAGAGGCATTTTTGGGCAAAAATATAAATATCACGATTTTAGATACGAAAAATGGATTCCCCGACTCATTTCATTCAAAAAAGTGTATACTTTTATGTACAACACATAAATAGTTTGAAAGTTACAGTGCTTGACAAATTCATACAACGACACTTGACAGCCCCCTTAAGTGTAAATACCATGTCAATCATTGGAATATGCTGTGATGTCACTACACAGAGGTAGAAGAACCAATCTGATCCAAGATGCCTAAATAAATGCATTTATAAAACAGTATTAACTGTTAACTCTTATTATAGCATGCACAGTGTTAGCTACATGGTTAGTATATACACCACACACCTGTCATCATTTAATGATTTTAGTCTTGCTATTCTTGCGATGCCTGCGAGAATGAGAAACACACACGGGTGGTGGTGGTGGTGGTGGTGGTTGTAGTATATACATGCAGGATGGAAGGAAAACAGGAGCAAGGGGTGGTAGTACACACAGGATGGAAGGGTAGACAGCACAGGGGTAAAGGAAAGGCCATTAGGTAATACGGGGTTTACACAGGTGAAGATGGCAGGGATGGGGTGGGGGAGGAAGGGGGAAGGGAGAGAGGGAGTGGGAGGTAAAGAAAGAAAGAGAAATCTATAATTAGTCTAATATATTAAGTACTTGTAAGTGCTGGTGATGTGAAATCAGTTTATTTACAGGAAAAGTGAATTAGAGAAGTAGTTTTTTATGAAAAAGAAAAAAAACCATTTAAGACACAGACCACAGTTATAGCTGTACCCAAACAAGCTTTAACATTGTCTTTCTTGGTCAACTGACACGACCCCCATGATGCATATATAATCAGTATGTTTTAGTGCTATTCAAAACACTTTTACATTGATTGCCCTCCATATACATATAAAAGAAACTGTAACCTCAACTTACACACATATTAACTAGAGGCTCAGCAACTATCTATACAGGGTATATCATTAAAACACAACACTTTCGGGAATATTAACACCTAGAGACAATCTTCTATCATCCTGAGATTTCAATATTATGTTAGAGCGGTTCTTGGGTATCTTGTAGTCAAAGCACAGGCCGAGCACTAACGGACTTTGACCATGGTCACCGTATGATCTGAGGGGATTTGGCATTTTTTTGGTTTCATTTTGTCGTCAAGGTGAACAGCCTGGTGCATCTCTATTTAACATTTTCACGTAACGTTAATTTGGCGCGCATCTGTTGCGTCACTGAATGACCGCGCAGCTTATGCGCAAGGACTTGCGTTGTATTTTTAATTAGTATGGAATGTCACAATAACCAATTGCGTCAGATTTTGGATTTGGGGACCAGCTCAACTATTAGAGATCTTGGGTAAGAAGCTTCAAACTGACCAAGAAATCAAATATTTTATGATGCAACTTCAATATCAAATTTACGTTTTTCTGTAACACTTTCCACACGGCTATTAGTTTTACCGTATACAAAACAGATTTTTCAGAAACCTTTTCCAATTTTCAAAGTATATCTCAAGGATTACTGAACCAATACTAGGCATGTTTGTATTTATTTCAATTCATTTCTCATGGCGATTCCAAATATTGTAATGAAATACAATAACTTAGACATTTTTGAAACATTTTGTGAAATTTTGGAATGTCGTCTGCAGACTCCTGCCGTGTGGAAAGTGTTAATAATTCATGTCTCTCTTTCCCAGAATTATATTGGTAACTTGGTCCATTTCGGTAACTCGGTTGTTTATTAGATCCTGCAGATCACCTTTGGAAGATAATAGAAGTTTGGAAAAATGCATAATCCCAAGAGAAAAGGCCAAAATGGTGCAAGATCACGGCGAGAATAAGCCACCATGTAAAATGTTCCAGATCAATAACTTGATGTAAATTGGAATTGGAAGATTCCTACGATTCATTTGTGACTCTTAAAATATAATCAAAAATATCCAGACACAGATCTCACATCTACTTTATTTAGTTTTAGGATGATAGCCGATAATGTTTAAGGGCATAGTTCAACACAAGTGGTGCAATATTTATGATACACCCTGTAGACAGTCATCTGATATCTATCAAATTGCAGAATGCCTTAAAACATTTTCTATATGACAACCATCCTCATACCAAGCAAGCAAATTTGCCAACACACTCAAATACAGGTGTTTAAGGCATTGGTTATGAATATGACTAAGTATCGGATACCTATCCGATACCTATCAAATTGCTCTTGCCCTCGACACATTTGCGATCAAATTACAGGATTCTGTATGGTGCAAACAATCAATTAATTTATAATTCATCATCCTTACATTGAAACTGCTTCCAAACAGGTGATTACATGTAGAAGATATGTCGCCATATATCCTCTAGGCCTCTTATACATCACAGGGATATCATGCTCAGGTATGAACTTTAAGAATGACCTTAAAAACATGTTTATATCATGTGTGTTCCATAGATACTCATAGTATTTCAACAGCTTTTCTACCCGTTTTCCTCTCTTAAACTATTACTCCCAAGTTGTATCCTAAAAAACACTTTTTTACTGAAATTGCTTTTTTATAACCTTTATTTATTTATTTAGGTATTTATGTTTTAGTGTATTTGTGTATTTACTTATTTATTTATTTATTTATGGATTGATTAATTCACCTATTATCCACTTTTGATTTCCATATATTGTACTGTGACAGACCAGGATTATTTTATCCTGTACCAAATCAGCAGGAATTGGGTCACAATCTCATCCACGTAAATCCAACTTGACGTGCATGTCTGTATGGATACAAGAATGGGTCACAATCTCACCCACACACTGGTGCCTGTTTCAACCTTCTTATAAGCGAATCTTGTACGTAGTTCAATTCAATTTGCAATAAATAAATGAGTGATTTATTCGGCACCGACCCATCTGATATAAGACAACATCTCGCTGTTCTGTCAAAACCATGTATCTCCATTCGGCCCTTCAGCATGTATACTTTCTATCAGGGTTGTATAGCTATTAGACCAGATTGAGTGACGGACAATTTAACTGACGGCGAACGGAGTAAGTGTAGCAAACGGAGTAAGTGTAGCAAACGAAGTGCAGTGGATCATGGAATGGAGTCTAGAGGCCTTCTTAATGTTTTGTAAGGGATGCACTTTGAGGGTTCCTGCCACATAATTTCTTGTTTTATGAGGCAGTTTAATGATTTTTTCCACAAATTGTAAAATAAAAATTGTAAAAAAAAAAAAAATCTTTTTTTTAAGTGCCGTTTTTTTTACCCTATTTTCGTCCGGCGTAGCTACAACCCTGCTTCTTATGTAAAACCTTTGGGCAGTTTGCTCAAAACATGTTCAAGGGCCAAAAATATCAAAACCTTGTATAAGTGCGCTTGCTCCTGAACATACATAAAGCAACACATGCATAACCGTTGGGTAGTTTTACTTTATACATGTTGAAGGGCCAGAAAAACATCAGAGGTTTTGACCGAATAGCGACGAATTATACCCTACTTATTCTTAATATCCATTTCTTTTTTAACTGTTTGAATACTATAGCTTGATCCAAATTGGCGAAGCCGCCTTACAACAGCAAATGAATACAGAAGTATGTGGGCACACAGGAAGGCAACTATCACACGGTGCACCTAGACTGGGTCCCTGTGTCCCTCTATATGGCCGCCATCTTTAAAAATGGCGGACCAAATATAGGGACTGGAAAAATAGTACATCCAAAAAGTGTGCATTTACTCATGGAATTCCACAAGTATTTAGCATATATGAATATGCATACCGATACCGAGCATGCACATCTGTGCACAGCAACAACAGAAATACCACCCGATTGGTCCAATTCAAAGGCACTGCATCGAACCCTTAACAAGGATTATAGCTATAAAAATCATACTCAAAGCAACGGATATCGGTCATCAAGACAGAGTTTAGACTGAAAAAACTCATGAAGTAATCATGTGATTTAGTTTTGTTAGTAAATTGGTCTTGTAGTCCTTACCATTTTCGGCTATTTTTACAACAACGACAAATGCCTATATCGGCCCAAGCAACCCTAAGCGCGGATTCAGGTTAAAAAGACACCCTTGGCAATGTTGATACCCTTAGCCTGGGTACGCGCGCATTGTGGTAAAAACACACACACACTTAATCTATGTTTTCATTCACACAGATGATTACAACATTATACCTGACTGCCCTCCCCCCCCCCCCCCCCCCCCCCCGGAATAATGTAACCTTATTCCTTCATTTCCTGCCATGAAATGACCTGACCACCTCTATAAATAATGTAAGCTTATTTCTTTGTTTCTTGCCATGAAATGACCTGATTTTGTAAAGCCGATACACCAGCTTGGCAAACATAATTGAATTTGGTTAAACGATGCTCCACTGCCATTTTATTCATGATTTTATTCATGATTTTATTCTTGAATTTTCTATAGATAGTTATCTCAAATTACAAAGTGCCTTCAGACTAGCTATAGCTTTTAATCTGTGCTAAGGACGCACCATTAGATTTTTAGGTGGGGGTAGGAAGTTTAAAAAACAAAACAAAAAACCTCTATGCAGGGCAACAAAAATAATTCCCCCCTGATGAGTAAAAACCTTCTACCCCACCCAACTCAATATGAATGAATACATTTTTTTTAAAAATCCCCCCTTACGGCGGCAACCCCCACCCCACCCCCAGAACCCAACTTCGTACCGTACCCCCCTGAAAATCTAATGGTGCATCCCTAATTAGGTTAATGAATGCTCTATTCCAACTTCGAAGTTTCCATTGATATCGATCCAATAGAATAGTGCCCTCTTCACATTATGGCTTTATATCTTTGCTGATTCAGTTTAATGATGCACCATTCTAACTACATTCTTGGATTTTCTATAGAGGCTGATCAGTTTGTCACGGACGGACATTTTTAAATGGATTATTAACACAAACTACTTGCACTTACTCAAATGTTTTATGCATTATGTTGAAGAGTGTCATCAACTTCATTGACATTTATTAAAATGTTGGTGGGTGTGGTTTGTTACTAAAAGAGACACAGTTAAATATTTGCATCACGGATGGACAATATGTTAATCTTAAACTGATCAGCCTCTATAGATAGGGATCAAATTGCAAATTGCCCTCAAACGCGCTATAGCTTTAATCCTTGCTGATTTCTATGATTTATGAGATTGCCTAATTGTGATATGTGTATACAGAGTAAAGTCCAGCAAAATGGTTTAGGTGGGGAAAAAAGGTTTCCGTAGCAAGGTTTTAGGCAGGATTTGAAGGTGTGGGTGTGTAAATGTGTGTAAATTTTAAAAAAAACTGGGAGTGTAAATTTAAGGATTTGTGTACAAAGTATAGGCCATGTGGACAAAAACTGGGTGTGTAGTTACAAATGTGGGTGTGTGAAACACTCCCTACATGGCTGGCTGCCAACATAGCCTGTGGGATCCACGAACCCAAATGCATTTATGTATGTATAAAATGATCGTCTAGAAGGAACTCGACAACGACCCAAAAAGGGTCAAAACATCAAGCTGGCAACAGTGAAGTGGCCACTATCTACAAACTTTTACATCTTTCAAGATATGCCATTTGTAAGACTGTGCCTTGACAAATCTTTTTCGGATGGCACAGTAATTACTATAGCCTTTTGGTTGTTTAATTATCTATTTGTTTGTTTGTTTGTTGTTGTTTTTTCTGGTGTTTTCTGTTGTTGTTGCTTGCTTGCTTGTTATCAATGTTATTTATCAATTTTTGTAAAGAACATATCTTTTAATCTCATCATTCTTCAATGATTTTATTTGTAATACTGGTTGAAAGTTTTGTAAATTGGAAATTTGACAACCTATTTCCTAACAAATGTTGCAAATTACTTTAAAAATTAAAATGGGAGTGCTACAAGAAACAAATATCCATATTTCTTTTGTCTGATCGATCTGAATTGTTCTAGAATTTAAAGAAATAAAGTGATTTTGCCCTACAAATCCCATTGCCTACATACAGAATTTCAATATTGATTGATGATCGCTTGTCTCCATGGGCAAGACACATAATCTCCCAGCATTACGTCGTTAGATCAATGAACCGTTCCACATAGTATAACAGATCAAAGTCGCAAAAGTATATTTTTTTTGTGTGTGGTAATTTATAACATTTCATGGCAAAAGTCCGGAAAGTTCTACATAGAATGTAGGTAAAGTTAGGAACAGTTAAATGTTCAACTTTCTTTTATTATAAGCCAGAGTCTGTATTTTTTAAATGTTTTGTTCAAATCTGAAATGATGAATTGACTTGTGATGTATATGCAAAGGCTAAAATAATTATTTCAAAATGAGGAATATTTTGATTTGTTTTCCAAACAAATAAAAATTGAGAAACCAAACGCCTTCTCTATCACCATTTTACATCTGTGTCGTTCCTAAAGTTTGCAAATGACTCAAATAACAAACTGTGGGTGTGCTACATGAAACAAATGTCTTATTTTCCCATAATCTATCTAAATTATTCTTGAATTTGCCTACATATTGAATTTAAATATTGATTGAGGATCGCTTGTCTCCATGGGCAACAAACATAATCTCCAAGCATTACGTGGTTAAATGAATGAACCGTACTACATATAAGCATACCGGGTCAACGTCGCAACACTTTATTTCCCATACAGAGTTTTATAGTGTAGGCTGTTATGTAGGATTTTAAACTAGTGCATTTTTTTTTGCTAAGGATGCTTTTTTTGGTGTCATTGGATAGAGTATACCCTCAGCTATCAGAAATCCATTGATCACATTTTTTTCCATCCACGGAATGGCCGCCATCTTGGATTTCAAAATGGCCGCCATTTCCAATGGAATTTGTCATATAACTTTTGTTATGAGCAACCTATGAAGTCAAAATTGGTGGCAAACCACATGTTTTTAATACAAGGGAGTTCACAAGTGCTCTAGCTATGTTCCTATGTCTAACATACATGCATGGCCGCCATCTTGGATTTCAAAATGGCCGCCATTTACAAAAAATATATTTTGCCATATAACTTTTGTTCTAAGCAACATATAAAGTTGATTTTGGTGGCAAAATCCATGTTTTTAAAAGTTGTTTACAAGACAAGAGAGTGTATAATAGCTGATCTGTTGTTATATATTAATCGGGTGGTTTAAAAATCGGGTGGTTTAAAACGGGCTGTAAGTAGCGCAACTCCAACCTTCTGCTCTACCACAAATTCTTCCTTTCCTCTATCTCCCATCTTGCTCCTTACTCTGCATGCATCTCCAATGCACCTTTTTCCATGCTTTGCTTTACTATAGGTTGTAGATACAGGAGGCAATTCCATCAGCCCTCCTTTCCTTAATCGCTTCTCTTGCAGTTACCCATCTCCACGTCCTCGAAGACTAAGATGCATTGCAATGTAGTGCATGTTAGTCGCGTGCCACCTGGATGGCCAAACCTTGCGGTTAGTGCTAACTGACGGAGCTCTGGGGGTGGGGGGGGGGGGGGGGGGGGCATGTTTTCAATACTGTATCTATGTTCTGATGTCTTACATACATGCATGGCCGCCATCTTGGGTTTCAAAATGGCCGTCATTTACAACAAAAAAAGATTTTACCCTATAACTTTTGTTCTGAGCAACATATGAAGTTGATTTTTGTGGCAAAACTCATGTTTTCGAGAGTTATTTACTGACAATTAAGTGTACAGTTCTATCTGTTATCCATTAATTTGACATGAATGGTTGCTATATATAAATTAAGCTGTAAATTCAATACAAATTTCAATTGTTAGCAGTAACATATACTTAGTATTTATTGTCCGGTAGTACCCCACTGGTGATACATTAGGTTGATCACATTGCATTGGACTTATTACAAGAAGACATACCAGGAGCAATCAATGTATGCTTTTGTATCCACAGCAGCTACCCCCTCTATATTGTAGAGGGGTATTATTGTATTATAGGGGGTAGGCCTAATTGCTGTTTTGTTCAATTGCATGTATCAAAGGCAAAACCAAACAAACAAACAAAACGAAACAAAAACTAGGAAAGGAAAGAAAAATGGTTAATAATATTAGAGGCCTATTTGGCCTATAAATTAGCCTATGTGCATAATTACTTGACTTACTTACTTTGACTTATGGCGGGTGATATTCCCGAACCACAATGCCTCTCCAAATCTTCCTATCCAACATAGCTGTCTTGATTTCTTCTACCTACAATCCTGTGTTACGCTTTAGTAAGTCAATGTAGGTTAGGGCTGGTCTACCATGCTTTCTAACTCCATGCTTTGGTACCCAATGTATGACTTTGGAGACCAGCTCATTGGACCCTCTGAAGCAATGTCCTGCAAATCTTGATCTACGCTCCCTGATCTTGTCCGAGACTTTGGGCATATCCGCGTACAGGTCCTTATTTGTCACATGCTGTCTCCAGTTGATGTTGAACATAGTTCTAAGCATTCTAGTGTAACATCCGTCCAGCTGTTTACTAAGCTTTGGGGTGACTGTCCATGACTCACATCCATAGAGGAGGACTGATTCTACAGTTGCTATGAACAGTCTTTCTTTGAGCTTTCTGGATAGTGATTTTGCCTTCCATAACTGACTGCGTTTGCCACAAGCTCTCCATGCAGCTGTTTTGCGTGTTTTGATGTCCTTTTCAGTACTGTTCATCCAGGCTCCAAGGTACTTGAAGTCCTCCACTTTATCAAGGGACATACCTTCGTTTGTGGTGATTACAGGTACTTGCTTCTGGTTGAAGGACATGTACTTTGTCTTTACAGCGTTCATTTTGAGCCCAACTTTACCCACCGAAGTCTCCACTCTGGTAAGTAAGTTATTGCGCTTGAGACACGTCTTCAGACAACAGTGCAATGTCGTCAGCAAAGTCAAGGTCAGTAACTGTGGTTGGTCCTATTCGTCTGTTGCTTCTTTTTGTTAAGCGGAATCATAGCTCCTCTTCTTTGCCATCTATGGCCTCTCTTAGGGTGTAGTCGAGAACAATGACAAAGAGATATGGAGCCAAGATGTCACCTTGTAGTACTCCAGCCAGTATTTCAAATTCCTCAGTTTCCCCATCAGGTGATATAACCTTTGCCTTGGTGTCCTTGCATATTTCTGCAATCGCATTTGTAAGCTGCTCAGGTATACCATAGGCCTTCAGAATTTGCAGCATTCGTCCCCCGTGTATTGTGTCAAACGCCTTCTTGAAGTCTATAAAGGTTATGATGGCTGGCAGGTTGTTTGATCTAATTCCCTCAACAATTCTTCGGAGGGCAAGAATGTGGCCAACTGTGGTACGTCCAACTCGAAAGCCATTTTGATTAGCTCTCAAGTGGATGTCAAGCTCCGGTCTGATTCTGTTAAGTATCATCTTGTTGTATAGCTCGGCAACAATTGAGCTTAGACTTATTCCACGGTAGTTGCCTCCCAAACTGAGATCACCTGATTTTGGTATTGGTATTATGTTGAGAATAGACGAATTGGTCTGGCTTTTTCCCGTTCATCAAGGCATCGTTGCAGAAGTCCAGTATTATATTATCCAAATCACATCTTTTGAGCATTTCAGGTGTGATACCATCTTCCCCACTGCTTTCCCCCTCTACAAGTGCCTTCTTAGCCCTCATATATTCCTCCAAGTCAAAGGGTCCTTCTTTTATGCTGAGATTTGATAGTACTGGGGTAATTTCCTCATCTTCATTACTTACGTGCGGTGGGCTCCCAAGTAGATTTTTGAAATGAGTATACCAATTATCTAGTCTCTCCTTTTTGCGTGGATCCTTTGATTTGTCCTTTTCTTGTAGTCAATCTTCCTGATATTTTGTTGATCAGTTTCCAACTCTTACCATGCTTGCAGTTTATGTGGGCATTTTCTACCTCTCTAAGCTTATTGGTAAAGTCTTCCTCTTTCACATGATCATAAGCCTCCCCTAGGCTCTTCTTAGCCTCCTTATAATTTCTCCATTTTTCCTCGTCATTATTGTCTAGTCGATATTTTGCATACGCTTCTTCAATTTGTGATCTCGCCCTTGATACCTGGGCGTCATTTGAGAAGTAGGTTATTTTCTCTTTTTTTCCTCACAGGAATCACTTCCTCTGCAGCAGCTTGAGTGGCTTTAATGAATCTGGAATATTTCTCAGATGCAGTTTCTACTTCATCCTGGAGGGGTTGAAACCTATTAAAAGTATTATGCACCTCTATGCTATATTTGGCTTGTAGATCATTATCAGTTGTAAGTAGCTTCCGGATACGAGCAGAGACGATTCTATGGTCAGATCCCACACTAGCAAAGGTGTTATGCTTCAGAATTTAGAACACTGTTTTGCCATTTCCGCCTGAAAAGGATGTAGTCCAGCTGTAGTTTGTTGCCGCTTGGGCTGACATATGTCCACAACTTGCCTTTTTTCTTGCGGAAGTAAGTATTTGCGATTATAAGATCTTTCTCTTTAGCCAAGTCTGCGAGGTACTCTCCATTTCTATTTGTGTCATCATGGTAAGTGAATTTGGCGTCATCCTTTCCAAGCCTAGCATTGAAGTCGCCAACAACAAGCAATATGTTGTGTGCTGGAATGGAGTATATTGCCCCCTTTAGACTGTTGTAATGATCTCCTACGATGTCTTCATCCGCCACATTTGTAGGGCAGTAGGTCACCACTACAGTTGTTGCTGGGTTACCATGGAAGTTGACTATGAGTGTACGATTAGAATGTGGCTTGATACTTGCTAATGATCTGAGTGCTCTGTTATTGAGTAGTATCCCGACTCCACCTACAGCTGCACCTGCTTTATTTCTTGTTGCTGAGGTATTGATCAGAGTTCCACCTATAATGCTCTCATACTTCACTGGGTCATCATGGACAATGCGGTGTTCATGTCAATTTTACATTTAATTAGATTGGTTACCAGCTCCTCCCTGCATCGACTCTCTCTGATAGTTCTCACATTCATGGTAGATATAGTAATATTGGTCTTGCAAGTTGCAAGTGGTCTCCTATTGCGCGCTCTGCCGTCAAGCTTACTCCTCCCTCGGGTTTGGGGGCATGCCGTCATCAGTTGATTTAGAAAAATCAGAGTTTGCTCCAGGAGACGTTATTTTAGGGACTTTAACCCTAGTATTGATTTGGTTTGCCATCATGGTTTTGCTGTAATCACTGCGGTCGCAACTCCAGCAGCATGGTTTGTTGTCCTTCTAGAATACTTGCCAGCCAAGGCTAATGAGTATATTCTACCCAGGTCTCAGTGATTTAAATGAAAGCAATGATCAATAGTTCTCCAGACTACTCCAATAGTCCTAGAACTACCAACCATTGCCCCCCCCCCCCCCCCCCCCCAGAGCTCCGTCAGTTAGCACTAACCGCAAGGTTTGGCCATCCAGGTGGCACGCAACTAACATGCACTACATTGCAATGCATCTTAGTCTTCGAGGACGTGGATGGGTAACTGCAAGAGAAGCGATTAGGGACAGGAGGGCTGATGGAATTACCTCCTGTATCTACAACCTATAGTAAAGCAAAGCATGGAAAAAGGTGCATTGGAGATGCATGCAGAGTAAGGAGCAAGATGGGAGATAGAGGAAAGGAAGAATTTGTGGTAGAGCAGAAGGTTGGAGTTGCGCTACTTACAGCCCGTTTTAAACCACCCTAATAATTACCCTAATAATTACTACTATCAGCCAATTAATATATAACAACAGATCAGCTATTATACACTCTCTTGTCTTGTAAACAACTCTTGAAAACATGGATTTTGCCACCAAAATCAACTTTATATGTTGGTTAGAACAAAAGTTATATGGAAAAATATATTTTTTGTAAATGGCGGCCATTTTGAAATCCAAGATGGCGGCCATGCATGTATGTGAGACATAGGAACATAGCTAGAGCACTTGTGAACTCCCTTGTATTAAAAACATGTGGTTTGCCACCAAGTTTGACTTCATATGTTGCTCAGAACAAAAGTTATAGGGTAAATTATATTGGAAATGGCGGCCATTTTGAAATCCAAGATGGCGGCCAATCGGCAGATGGAAAAAAATGTGATCAATGGATTTCTGATACCTGAGGGTCTACTTTAGCCAATAAAACCAACAAAAACATCCTTAGCAAAAAAAAAAGCAAAATTACATAACATCCTACACTATTTAAAGCATTTTGTTTAATTTCTTCAAATTTCAAACCTGGAATCATCTTTAAATTGATGCATAACAAACAGGGTCAAGAATAATTATTTTGTAATAAGGGATATTTTTGAATAATTTCCTAACAAATAAAATCAAAGAATATCAGATTTTCAATACCACCATGAGAAGATTCACATTGACAATTTTTAATAGGCAACAGGCTTTTTAAAGTTGACTATTATTCATATTTTCAGTACAGGACAAATGTACTTGAATATTGGAACAATCATATTTCACAGCATATTGTTCGATCTCTTAAAGATTCTTGCCCATTTACGTAGAGGAAAGCTCGAGGTTGTTAAAAGGAGTGACAAACGATCGGTGATTAGCACCTCACTGAATGGGTACTAAGTAAAAGGGCAAGAGCTCTAATTCTCTCTATCTTGGAGTGTTTCCTCTAATTGCATTTTTTGGTCAAATTATATTGATAAACAGAACTTCAAACTCATGGTTTGAATGGGATAATAAGACTGTGGGAGGGGGGTAACTCAATCAACTTATTTTCTGAGTGGTTCTTTTTTTGGTTCGTCAATAGCATTCCTTGTTGGTTTGACACCGTGTTAACGCCGTTTACAATGCTTCTGGCTAGTGGCTACCATTGCAACTGTACACAAGTAAACACAATTAGCACAGAATGCTTCTTTATGATGAATTTTTTTTTTGAAAAATGTTGAAAAATTCCTTGAATTGGCCCGAAGTAGATTTCCATTGTGATTGTCTGTGATGTAATACAGTCAAGATCGATTTGAGCAGGAATGTCTTTCCTGATAGTCAAACTTCATTTATAAGACAGAGAAAAATATGTGTAAAAGTTTGAAAAGATCACATAATATTGCTTAAACTAACAAACAAATAAACAATACAAATTTTCGCTGACAAGTGGTCTGTTTTTTTCCATGAAAATATTCACTCACCTGAGCTAGCAGTACCAAATTCACATCTCAAATTTCATGCAGGCTCATCAGTTCAACAAATTCCAATAAACCATTCAATAAAAACATTTAGCGAGCGTGCGTGATTGTATTCGTATCGCCTCGGGTTTACATATCCTATATCATTTCATCACGATTCATTTATTTATCCCGTAGCTATGAGGGACAGTGTTGCCCAGCATACAATTGAGGAGCCAAACTGGGCTGCTTCTCCCATGATGCAATCAAATCTGTTCCGTTCCTT
Source organism: Ophiura sarsii (assembly GCA_035610835.1). Classification (NCBI taxonomy): domain Eukaryota; kingdom Metazoa; phylum Echinodermata; class Ophiuroidea; order Amphilepidida; family Ophiuridae; genus Ophiura; species Ophiura sarsii. The sequence continues at coordinate 54,570,092 of CM069447.1, read as the reverse complement.
CGCATCCGTTGGTTTTCATTGATGTATTCCTAGATTATATTGTTATTTCTTTTGTAATATTACCATTGTACCCTTTTCCAGCTAATTTCCTTTTTTATTTGGTTTCACATTGGTTTTGATCATACGCGGCTAGAGCAACCATTTCGTTTTGTCGTTTTCCCTTTGTGTGTGGTTTCTCTGATTAGTTTTTGTTAGTGTGTATGTCTGTCTGTCTTTATGTCAAGTCTGTCTATCTATGTATACATACAAAACATGTTTATGAGATTACTTTATATTTATAATAAACTTATTCCATTATATTGCTTTATCCATGTAATACTGTGATCTTTGTATTGCTATGTTGTATAGTATGTGAAATAAATAAACTTTGTAAAACTCATAAAATATCATCATTTTTCAAGAGAGACTGATTTAAATGACCATAGCTGAACTTCCTGCAAACATGGGTCGCATGTTTCAATCATTTGACAAATATGTCGATTTTGCTGCACTGCCTGACGCAACATTTGTATGAAACTTTGCAAAATATACAGTGCTTTACTATGTACACGGCTTATTTAGGGATACAAATCAGTGTGTTTTTGTTGGGTTGCTGGGGGGATTTCCCCCAAACTTTCAAAAATCAGTGTTGCCATTATAGTGTTGATAACCTAATCAGTTTGAGGGGAAAAATCTAGGAAATTTGAGGTTTATACTTGTGCAATCAAAGAATATGTTTAACTTATTAAGCTATTTACCAACCCACAGTGTTTACAATTAGACAATACAATAACAACTATCAAAAAACACTGTGAACGTCCCAACGAAAAATGAGCAAAGACATTCACAGGCGGGAACTTGAACCACTTGGCCAGTGGTCTTGCTTATAATACGGCAAGTGTTTTGGCGACGGGGTTTACCAATACACATAGCACAATCAATAACATGAGACATGAGACTAAGGCGCCTGCCTTCAGAGTTCCGGAGACAGGGGTTCAAGTCCTCACTGGTCAATGTCCTGCTTATTTTTCTTTGGGACATTCGCCTGTGTTTGTTAATATTTGTTTTTTATATTGTCTATTCAATTGTAAACACTGCGGGTTAGTAAACTGATTTATATTATATACAAAGAATATGTGTTCTAAAAGTATTTTTTGTGTCCAAAATTGAAGCACCAGGTTCAATTTTCTAAACATTTGGTATAACCATGGGCTGAGCTAAGCTAGACCAAATGTGTACTGCCGCGAAAAAGGGTGCAGTTGTCCGTAAAATGCATTTTGAGACCTTGATGGAATTAGGCATGGAAGAACAAAGAAAATAAAGATAGTTTTACAGTATTTTCTTTCATAAAATCAGAAAGCAATCCAATCTTAACCACAAAGTGTCATTTTGAAGCATTCAGAAAGTGCCCTTTGTTGGTATTGGTATCTCAATTTTTTTCTTTTAGAGACAACTGCACCCTTTTGCCACGGCTGTACACAAGTGTTAAATGGATGGGCTGTCCACCACCATGCGTATACCAATTTACACAGTTGCAATGTATCGCTTTAGGCTGGATGAATAGAAGGTCTATGAAATAGATCTACTCTCCTTTGGGCTGTTTGGATTTATATTGTTGGAAACATATGCAACCAACACAAGATGCTATTAGATTTAGGTTCAGGTGTCTTGTCAAGTTAGTGGGTAAAAGGGCATGTTATGAAAAAGAATTTAGATTTATTTGATTGAAAGTTCATCTCTCTGTTGGTAACATAATAAATTTAAGTTCATTCATTCTTAACACAAGATAAAAATTACCTGGTATTGGCAATCACCCTGGGTTGGTAAACTAATTTATATATTATATACAAAGAATATGGGTTTTAAAACTATTTCTTGTGTCCAAAATTGAAGTACTAAGTTCAATTTTTAAGAAAACATGGTATAACCATGGGTTGAGCTAATTAAGCTAGACCAAATGTTTACCGCCTTGCATTTACACAGTGGCAATGTACTGCTTTGGACTGAATAGAAGGTCTATGAAATAGATCCACTCTCCTTTGGGCTGTTTGGATTTATATTGTTGGAAACATTTGCAACCAACACAAGACGCTATTAGATTTAAGTTCAGGTGTCTTGTCAAGTTAGTGGGTAAAAGGGCATGAAATGAAGTGGGTATGTTATGGAAAAGAATTTAGATTTATTTGATTGAAAGTTCATCTCTGTTGGTAACATTATAAATTTAAGTTGAACTTTCATTCTTAACACAAGATAAAAATTACCTGATATTGGCAATCACCCTGGGTTGGTAAACTTATTTATATATTATAAACAAAGAATATGTGTTTTAAAACTATTTCTTGTGTCCAAAATTGAAGCACCAAGTTCAATTTTCAAGAAAACTTGCATATAACCATGGGTTGAGCTAATTAAGCTAGACCAAATGTTTACCGCCATGCATTTACACAGTGGCAATATGTACTGCTTTAGGCTGAATAGAAGGTCTATGAAATAGATCTACTCTCCTTTGGGCTGTTTGGATTTATATTGTTAGGAAACACCCAACCAACATAAGATGAGTTATAGATTTAGGTTCAGGTGTCTTGTCAAATTAGTGGGTAAAAGGGTATGTAATGAAGTGGTATGTTATGAAAAAGAATTGAGATTTATTTGATTGATTGAAAGTTCATCTATGTTGGTTATAAGGGTGGTAAATAAATCACCTTCCCGAAACCCTAAAATAAAAGGTCGACAAAATAATAATAAGCTTATTAAAAAAATAAAACTTGTCAGCTACATCCCTGCAAATTTATAGTGGAGACTTACTTGAAATGAGTTTATTTAGTCAAATCTGTACATTTTGTGGTACATCTGAATCCCGCCCCACGTATTGTAACAAATTGGGTCATTACACTATAGTTTGATCAATTCCAAATTGGCGAAGCCTTCTTACAGTAGCGAATGAATACAGAAGGACGCAGGGGCGAGTGAAGGCTTCAAGCGCACTGCATCATATGCCTGATGCGTGCATGTGACCAAAACCATGTGCGTATGTCCATAATTGCGTGCTTACGCTTGGATTACTTTTACACGCGGAGAGATGAAAAACAAATATTTCTTGCCAATTTGCCAACTATAACCCTCTCATCACAATTTGGCTGCTTCAATCTGTAATGTATTGATTACCAACACTGTCTAAGATAGAGTTATACATTTAGGTGTCTGCTAGTTGGCAAGTTATAGGGTATGAAAGGAAGAAGTATTATAGGCAAGTTATGACAAGATATATTATACTTATGATATGATGAGGTGCTCAGACTATAATTATATGTACTTGTCTGGGCAAGAATAACGACTGAATTGTTTATATTAGAAAACAGGCTATAAAACTAATGCCACGTTTTGGGCATTCCATCATGATCATGATAGGAGGAATACTTCAGGTCATAAAACGACCAAGCCAAAAAAAAACCCAACCCAACCTGTGTTACGCTAGGAGATATTTAATGACATACACACAGTCATTTGGTAAAGAAGTACCCTCATTTTTCTCCAAAATTAAGATTTTGTATAGCCTTTTTGTAATACTTTCCGTCACTCAAAGTCAGAAGGAAAGAGCATGTTGAGTCGTTTTGCAAATAAATGATTTGTCTTACTTAAATACAAATCTTGCCGGACTTTTCCTGCACCTTTCCAAATCGTTTCTATAGGCCATTTTAACAGGTGGACCATTATAAACCTGATCCAAGTGATCGAATACACTTTATGCAAACTCATGGAGTTCCTTTAAGTCTATGTTTGAGGATTTTTCAGAATTTTTAAATTTTCAGAATTATTTTTGGAGTTTGTCAAATTTAGGTGTTCCCCCCTATGCAACTCATCGAGTAAAATATCAGAGATTTGCAATTTCTACAGTGCAATTTAATTGTTTTCAAGGAAATTGTTAACAAACTCCAGGAAAAAAATGTTGCTTGTAGATGACTCCTTCTATACTTCTATTTCTCTTCTCTTGGACAGTAACGTAACTTTACAGGCATATTATTACGCACACGTATGTATTGTCTGTCTTTCTACGCGTTTGTGTGTATGCCAGCGCCCCGTGTTAGGCGCGCACATTTATGTACCGTACTGCAATTAATTAAGGACACGGTTACGTCACCGTCTCGTGATTGATAAATAGACTATAGATACATTTCTGTATTATATGCCTTTGAGAAATCCTTGAGAGCTTATAGGTCAATAAATGCGTGTGTGTTGTTTCGAGAGAAATTAGACAAATCAATGCACGCGCGCTGATGTTGATGTGTGAATACTGGCACGACCCCGCAGGGGGAGTGCTATTGTGAGCATATCAACATTTGCGCAAGTACATTGATTTTTCTAATTTTTCGAGAAACAAAACATTCGCATGCATTGACCTAATTCATACACGACACTATACAAATCAAAAATCACAATTTAAGCATAATTTTGATCTATGTAAAAACGAATAAAAACATGTTTTCAAGCTTGTTAAACACCCCAGTGAAAATCGGCGAACCCACGATTATTGAACAACGAATCAAAGCAAAGCGCCCGGTGCGTGCAGTGAACGGCGCACACGCGGAGTGCACTGGACACGTTCAATGCACTCCACGTATTTTAGTTTCTTGCTTTCTGATTGGTTCGACACTCATAAGAGTGTATGAATATAGTTTAATCAATTCCAAATTGGTGAGAAATGTTAGTTTTTTTATCTCTCCGCGCATATGATGAGCTCAATTAAGGCCACACACACACGGTTTTGGCCGCATATGCACACGTCACACATATGATGCACAGTGCGCTTGTTGCCTACATCACGCCTGTGTTCTTCTGTATTCATTCGCTGCTGTAAGGAGGCTTCGCCAATTTGGAACTGATCAAACTATATAGTCCAAGAAACTGGCACAGGTGGGCAATCAGGAAACTAATCATCATATTTCATTAGCTATCTGGTACATTAATGTGTTACCTAAACATGATTGAAATACTGGTACCCACATTTCATCACTTTGGGCTAAAATGCATAACGAAGGTAATACTGTAGGTGGCAACACTGATTCAAATCCCCCTAAGCCCTATCTTTAACTATTATCCACGTATTTGTGCATCCGTTTGGCTGTATTGTTGTCGTGTAGTATTTATAGAAACAACGTCAAGAAGAATTTTGAAGCGGTTTCTTTTAACAAATACACACTTCCTGTGCTTGACATAAATGTTTAATTATTTAGCCTACTTGCTGATGTTTCTCTATAACTGTACTGTCTGCTACATTTACAGGGCGACACAAAAAGTGTTCAATTTACAAATTTCGTAAAAAAAGTGGTTCTTATAATGCACTTATCAATTGCAGTCCCGGCCCCGGGGGACCCGGGGCATGGCGGGGACTATGCGGGGACCGTACGCCAACGTACAAAAAACATGGCCCGGCTATGCGGGGACGTATACCCGGGGCGTACAAAACGTGCCCCCGCTAGCCGGGGCGTGTAGCCGGGGCATAGCGGGGACGTGCATTACTGAAAAAATAGGCCGGGCATTGTAGCGGGGGCGTACGCTAGGGTACACAAATGTACACCCCGGGCATAGCCGGGGCGTACACATACATAGCGGGGACGTACGCTAAGGTACAAAAAATGTACACCCCGGGCCTAGCCGGGATGTAAAAACCGTGTACGCACACAAAGCGGGGATGTACGCTAAGGTACATATCATCCACACCGGTGCATAGAGATATAAAATACAGACATGCACTATATTAAACTTTAAAATTAGTCACCTCGATTGATCAATGCCTGGATTTTCACTACCATGACTACGGTAAACTTAGTACAATTTGACCATATAGTGCTTTTGCCTGGAATAATGTACATGGTAGGGCCCGGACAGATAGACAACACCTACCTACTTGCAGGCCCGTAAGTCAGGGAGGGGGAGCCCCCACCCTCAATTCCCCCTCCCAAGTCCCCAAGAAGGTCCAAAATACCCCTCCCAAGTCAATTAGCTAGATCAATCATCATGTTTTCGGTTCATTTTTAAAACTTAAATAGGCCTACTGTTTGTTCATAATAAATAAATTGGATCAAAACTTTCCAATGTTGCCATTGGGTACGCATGATATATCAAAAATAAAGCTACACAATATGACATCCATAAAGTGATTTTTTGACTCGATTCATTTCTGGTTGACAACAAACTGAGATAGATCATGCCAACATTATTGTATTTTTAGTTTTAGGCCTCTGGTAAGTTTTGTTCTGGATTAATTTGAATTGCTTAATGACTAATAGTAGATTATTTAAGATGAAAATTGTTGACAATGTGAATTGTACTTCATGCAGGAACTTCCCTGAGACTTTAAAGCATATTTTTTGGGATTGTGCTCATGCCATTAACATCTGGGACGAATTTAAAATATGGTTTGATTTCAACATGAATTTTAATATTGTTCTTGATTACAAGAAAATACTGGTTGGCATTGGCAAAGGAGGAGACTGTAGTGCATTAATTAACTTATGCCTAATACTTATCAAAAAGGTTATCTATGATAGCAGATATCAAAATCGAATACCTTCAATTCTTGCATTTAAGTATTTAATTAAGTTTCATTATAAACTTGAGAAACAGATCTCTACCAGCAACAACACAATGTATAAATTCATTGATAAATGGACAAAATTAGAAAAGTTTTGTGAGGAGTAAAAAAAACAATTGTATATAAGCTTTATTTTTAAGCTTTATTTTATACTTATTGATGTGCTTATTCATATAACCCAGGAGTGTATACTGTATGTTATTATCTTTCTATTACCGTATTGTAACTGTATGTGATTTGTTTTTATGTTTTTTTGAGCGAAATAAAAACAGTAAAGAGAAAAAAAAAGTTTTGTTCTGGAGCACTGTATAATTTAAAACTATTCACAAAACCATAGAAGTCAACGGTAAATCACGATTCGCTAATATTGGCCCGGCTGTCTGAGGCCGGGCGTAGCCGGGGCGTACACTATGCCCCGGCTATGGGGGCCGGGACCGTACGCCGTCGTACACTTTGTCCCGGCTATGGGGGGGCCGGGACCGTACGCCGGCGTACACTTTGTCCCGGCCATGGGGGGCCGGGACTGTAGCGGGGGCGTACAAAAAGTGGTGCCCCGCCCTGCGGGGACCGTACACGACTGTAGCCGGGACGTCACATCGGCAATTTGTACGTCCCGGCCCTAATCCCTGCTATCCCCGGGTCCCCCGGGGCCGGGGCTGCAATTGATAAGTGCATAAGAGATACCATTGGTGATAGCTAAACAATTGACTACTGAATTTGAAAAAGAAGCCTTTAGGCATAGCCAAAATGCTATGTGGTTGTTGCTAGAAATCGGCATTGTTTAGTTATCTACTTGGTTAAATATTTTGAGTTTGTCTTTCTTTGTATAGTATTTGATTTAACAGGTGCAGAATTGTTTGTTATGAATAACCAAATTTACAACAAAAAAAGGTTAAATAATGTTAAATTTTACAAATTGCTGTTTTTTCCCTCTCCTTTTAAAAAATCAATCAAATTTTAAAAATCTAAATAAGCTGTGACAATCACTTTTTCTTTCATTTTTAGTACAGAACTTATACTCAAGATTGCTGATTCAAGAAACGTGTCAAAATAAGATGATTTCTTAGCTCCAGGGGCAATGCGTGCTGAATAGCATATTTCAAGTCCTATTAATATTTAATTTCCAAACTTGTCTCGAGCCAAATACACATGAATGTAAGATATAAATCCTACTTTCATTATTTTATTCTATGGAATAAATTCCACATAAACCCCAGTATGTTCTCTAGGGAACTGGGACATGACAGGAACCATGCAGGGACTATAATAGCGGAGACGCACAAAAAATGTTCAGACGTACAAAGTGTGCCCTCGCTAGCCGGGGCGTAGCCGGTGTGCCTAGCCGGGACGTACATCACTGAAGCAATGAGCCGGAAATGGCTGTAGCCAAGGTGTGCACCTTTTCCCGGCTAAAGGGGGCCGGGACTGTGGCATGGACGTACAAATAATGGTGCCCTGCCATGTTCGGACCGTACACGACCATACCGGGAACATCAAATTGGCAATTTGTACGTCCCGGCCCAAATCCCTGCTAATCGCAGGTCCTATTATGCACTTATCAATTGCAAGCCCAGCCCCCGGGGACTCGGGGCATGGCGGGGACCATGCGGGGACCGTACACGAGTGTCATACAAAAAATGATGCCCGGCTATGCGAGGGGTGTACACCGGACGTACAAACTGTGCCCCCGCTAGCCGGGGCGTGTAGCGGGGACGTACACTAAGGTACACAAATGTTCACCCCGGGCGCTTGCTATAAATAAGCTAGAGATGCGATGCGCTTGACGAAATAAGCCTAATAACACATAGGGAACACATAGAAATGCATTCCGTTATGGTTGCACATATAACCAAACCCTCTAAGCTTCTCTTCAATCTGATTCAGAAAGATAAAACACAGAAATAGACCAGTGTGGGAAAGCAACATTAAAAAATGTCCCATTGTAATGAACCACTTTGCCAGACAAATAAATCCTGACTCACGAGAAAGAGATTCTGAGAAAGAGATATTGCCACAAATAAAACCAAAAGTTTGTCTCGCACCGTGCAAGTACCTTTTGATATTCACATTTCCCTGCAGGGTCAGAAGTTCATCAAAGGTTGCAAGAATCCATTTAGATTCTTGCTGAGGATTTTGCGAGAATCTATGGATTCTCCTCCATTCAAATAGTGTGTTAGACAGATTATCTACGAGAATCAACTTGAATTTTCGCAAGTTTACCGGCGGGACTCTTTGCAAGAATGTATTCTCGAATTCTCCTTGAATTTCTGACCCTGCTTTGCATACCTTTTTTTCCCCATTTTCTTCTTGAACTTTTGAAAATGAGGTATGGGCCAGGTTACGACTGTATGGTGTTTTTTCCAATATTAAAACAGTATTTAAACTTAAGAAAAACAACTGACTCCAGTGATTTATTCTTCACATTTCTATTTCACATTGATACGTAACCATATCAACTTAATTTTCTTTGCTTCACAAAAGCCTGTCTCATGGTTTTTTTTATAAAGATATCGCATTTCGCATAGCATTTTTTTCTAATTTATTTTTCACATAGACTTTTTTCACGTTTCTTCTGAGAATAAAATGTGTGAGCAAAAAAGTAAGCTAGTGAAAAAATTGAGAGCCAATCAAATTCACATTTCTCCACCAAAATTTGAGATTCTTGCATCAGAAGAAAGCCGATTTTTATCTCAATCCCTGAGAACTGTTACATTTAGATTGTGATGTTCGCGTGATTAATTTGGTGTCCTTCGCCGATTTTTAACTGTTTATTCACAATTTGTAGATTAATCATATAGAACTATATACTGTAAAAGCTGAAATATTTGTGGTGGTTTTATTTTCGCGCTTTTCGCGCAAAATCTTTTTCCGCAAAAATTATAACACGCGAAAATATTATTTTCAACATTCATGCAGTGCATCCTGAAAGTCGCCCGCGAAAAGAAAAAAAATCGCGAAATGTCTATGATACCAAAATACGCGAAAATATCTGAACGAGAAAATATTGTCTTTTACAGTACAGAAACACCTTTAAGTACTATAATGTTAGTGAGGTATAGTTTGATCAGCTCCAAATTGGCGAAGCCTGCTTACAGCAGTGAATGAATACAAAAGGACATGAACGTGTATAAAGGCAACAGCGCACATGTGCATCATAAGCGTGATGCGTGCGTTCATCCCAAACTGCGTGTGTGTGGCCATAATTGCGTGCTTACGCCCGAATTACTTTGCGCGCGGGGAAAAAAGAACCAAATATTTCTTGTGAATTTGAAACTGATTAAACTATAGCTGATTTGTGTGTGAAAAGCGCAACAAATATATAAACTGCTCAAAAAAAGTTTGGAATATTTTTTCAAGCACAAGATTTTCAAATATCGCAGGATATGTTCATTAAGTGTAATATATCAATTAAAAGCTGATGTGTTCATCTTTACAATGATATCCAATTTGAAGCAATCCCTTGTTCCAGTGCTTAGCCACATTCTCGAGAACACAGGGAGGTCGCAATCTGAAAGTGCCAAAATCAACACTATTTTGTGCTTAAAAATCAATAGATCATCACACTACACCCTGAGTCTACAATGTAACACTTCATTGAACAGACGACAAAGATGTTCTTTTGAGCACGAAATAGTGTTGATTTTGGCACATTCAGATTGTGACCTCCCCATGTTCTCAAGCAAGTAGCTGATCACTGGAACAAGGGATTGCTTCAAATTTGCTTCAAATTTGTAAAGATGAACACATCAGCTTTATTTGGATATGTAACACTTAATGAACATATCCCGCGATATTTGAAAATCTTGTGGTTGAAAAAATATTCCAAACTTTTTTTGAGCAGTTTATGTAGCATGAAAATGTCCAGTTTTATACCACGCATGAGGCTTGTGTGTTTTATGAAAAAGAAATGAAGGGAATGTTTGCTTCCATGTTAAGACTTTCCATTCAGCGGCTATATACAAACAGATTGTTCAGAAACCTTTCCTACCTATCTCCAGAAGTACTGAACCAATACTAGGCATGTTTGAACTTATTTTAATGCATTTCTCATGCATTCCGAATATGGTGATGAGATTCAATAATTTTGACATTTTTGAAACATTCTGCGAAATTTTGGGATGACTGCCGCATGGAAAGTGTTAAGAATCACTCACATCTTGGAATAAGACTGTATTTATGGTTCATCTCTATGTAGAATAGAAAAAGGGAATCCCATGGAAAATAATTTAGATCAAAATCGGGTAACTCGTATTTAAAATAAACCTAGAACTTGAGTTCAAAATGTGAGTAAATAGCATCTGAGGTAAATTCTCAGGGAAAGTTGGTAAAACACTTTTTTTTAACATCTTTCTCATTTGAATTGCATGGAAGGCTTTCACGATGGGTATTCATGCATTTAAGTGTTGTTCTTAGCCCATCGTAAGTATGAAATACATTTTAGCTAAGATGTCATAGAACTTGATTCCATTAAACCCAACATAGTGTACAATTAGTAAGTGTTTTTCTTAAAATGCATATGATTTCAATTTGCAACGGATGTGTCCTAAAGTCACAAATGTGAGGCAGTCTGAGGGGGAGGGTGATCTTTCGGGTGAATTTTCTCCGTCAGAAAAAAAATCTGTTGCCGTGTGGTGTTATAGAGTTAGAGGGTTATGATAAAGAGCAATGGCTCGTAAAATAATGTAAAGACAATAAGCAATACTTTGATTTGCTTCATTATTTGCTTCATTATTTTAGTGAATAGTTTTCAACAAAATGTTACAATGAATGAATTAGCCTTTTTGAAGAATGGTGCACACAATGGGAGGGCAGTAGGGGTCTATTCAATAGGAGAAGGCGTACTTCAGTGTGGGCAGGGACAATCGAATGAAGGGACAAGAAACGGCCTATTGTATCGTTACATCATCGCATTCAATTACAAAACATGCGAGTTGCGGGTGTGTTTTTATTCAAGGAACTCAAAGGTTGCCCTATAATCTTTCGAAAAATGATCAAAATATATTTTTCCAAAAAACTTAGGCCTAGGTCAAACTGAATACAATTTATACGTGATTTGTTCAAAAAATAACGTTCTAGTGTTGATAATAATCGGTATATTTGAGAAAAATGTGATAATTTTAGATTTATAAAAAATGTGAAAACATGCTAGAACAAAGTAATTAATATTTTTCCTGGGAAGTTTAAACTATAGACATTTTGTTCCTATTGATTCCAATATCCAAATTAATCGGAAAATGATGTTCTTTGATGATATATATTTGCATTTCTAGAGTATAGTAGTTAAAGTAGGAATTGCACAGGTATGTAGTCAAGTGGATATCTTGTTCACAGTCGTGTCGTGCAGTATGATTGCTGAGATTTGTACCAGTGCCCATTCATGAATGTATTGTATATGCTTGCTCAACTGATGATGTTTGCACCCCCGCAACACGCATACTTATATAATAGTACAATAGTTTCTTGTCCCTTCATTCGATTGTCCCTGGTGTGGGTAAAACATGGGAAATACAAAGATTGTGCAGTCTGGTGTGCTGTGTTCTACCTGTTTTAAATCATGATCATACTGTGGTTTTATTCATTTAGATTCTGTGCATTTCTTTACAATTTGGTTAAATTCTAAGACCTGATTTTGTGCATGAATTATCAATAGCACACTTAAAGGTAGGTGTTCCTATTTCTGGCTTGATTTTGAACTTGATGTTTTCTATTCTACTGAAGAGTCCATCCTTAAAATAGTCACACTCTAAAGTTTGAGTTGAGTAACTCCAACTGGTCAGGTAGTTAACCACCTTTGGCAGTAATTCACTGCATTTTGGCCTATAACGTCTAATGGAACGTATCTTGCGCCAAACTTACAGAAATTATGAGCAAAATATGGTGTTTTTTCTGATATCAAAATATGTTGATGAGCAAAAACAAGCTAAAGTTCCATGGCAAGGATTCCATTTAATGGGTGTAGTAAAGTAGATTCATAAACTTTGGCCGCATTTCAGTAGAAGGTATTATGTCAGCCAATTGATGGAGGGCAATCATTTCCTACCCCCCTCTGAAAATCTAATGTCATTTGATCATTACTATGACAACTGGATCACACGTTTGAGTCCTAAACTCAAATCAAAATGATCACCATATCAAGTCTATGGCACATGTTTTCATTCCTCAAAGTGTGTTATATAATCACACAGGGTCAGAAATTTGAAGAGAATCCGAGAATCTATTCTCGGGAAGATTGCCGCTGGTAAAGTGGCAAGAATCCAAGTTGATTCTCGTAGTCGAACACACTACCAGTATTTCAATGGAGGAAAAATCCATAGATTATCGCCAAATCCTTTGCAAGAATATAAATGGATTCTCGCACCCATGACAAACTTCTGACCCTGAAGTGGTGCAATTTTGTTACAAAAAAATGCTTATAGGTATTAATTTGGTGCATTATTTTACAACGCAACAAATTGTTTCTGGTATTGTATATCTCTGTGCATTTATTATAATCAATTAATCATCATGATATGGTGGTTTTAAGGGTAGTGCATTTCCTTACAACAAACTGTTTTGTAAATTAATTCATGATCACACATGGTTTTATGGGTATTAACTTGGTGAATTTATTTCAATGATAATTATGGTGCATTTCTTCAGACACACACACAAAAATCTTCAGACACACACAAATTTTTTTAAATTTTTTATGGGTATGAATTTAGTGCATTTGTTTACAACAAACTGTTTTTGCTTATCTGCGGACCTGATCGTGCGGTGTCGCCACCGTGTCCTGGTGGTAGATGCCCATTGTTGGAGCTTTGATAAGATGGAAATATACAGAATGAAAACGTTGTCAAATTCTAAAGCACATAATATGTGACCTGCTCCCACAAAATCGGCGTAAAGTCATGGCGAAGATGTTGCTGAATTGAGCTAGGATAGCATGTTATTGATTTTTACCATTTGTTGTTAGTATGGACCAAGCCCTTTAATTATAGCAGGATTATGAAATAAATAGCCAGGCATGGCTGGTAATACTCTTGCTATTTTAGAATTCCCCTATAATAGAAGGGACCATGGGTCCATACCAACAACAATTTAAATGACAAATCAATAATATGCTATGCTGCCTCAATTCAGCAACATCTTTCGCCACAACTTTACGCCGATTTTGTGGGAGAAGGTCACATATGATTGTGATGTATTCTTATTCTATAAAAGAGACAGCAATGTGAAAAATAGAAGAGGAAAATAGCAGGCAGTAGTGAACACAAGATAGCACATTCATAATTCTTTAAATTTCCCCTTTGAATGTAGTCTTTTTATCACCCTGTGTTTATACTATCCAATATTTAATAAGCAATGCAATGTATAACAATATTTAAACTTAAACCAGGGGTGTGAGAGGCCACAAAAAAATTAAAAAAGTGGAAAACAGACAAAAACAGGGTAAAATAAGGGTATAAAAATGCTGAATATGGGCTGATAAAAGAAAAAGCTGAACTTTTGACACAAGAAAAATGTTAAAAAAGAGGAAATCAGCTAAAAGAGGAACTCTCACACCCCTGTTAAAGGAATTACAGATCTTAGGATCTGTAAATAAATATTTTCATTCATCCAGTAGAAAATAAATCAAATACTGGATAAACTTTTTTGCAACTGCTACGTTGCATCCACCACCCTGGTATCACATCAGGCAACTGACAAATCCAGTGAGTCACAACAATTCAGGGGGTTCTATAG
>CM069447.1:54457463-54555696 GCA_035610835.1 Ophiura sarsii | reverse complement strand
GTTACCTGATATGGCTTCCGATCAGCAAGACCCCTCCCCCCCCCCCCCCCCCCCCCCCCCCCCCCCCCCCACCCTGAGTCATTCCCTTACACTGATGAACCTTTGTGAAATTGTCATCATGTCAATTTTCATTCCTTCCCCCTCTTTGATGGATATTCTAAGAAAGGAGTCATTCCAATCTTAGCTAGGCCAGAACAGGGAGCTAATATTATTGCAGGAGACAAGTAGCCAGGGGACTGAATCACATCAATGCTTGTTTACTGACAATGTGGACAGGGCAATGACTTCTTTCCCCCATATAGTGTGTCCCAAAAAAATGATTGAGTCCGAAAATGAGAGAGCTAATTTTTTTACAAAGAAAATCACATTTCTCTTTCTTTTAATCTGAAAAATATACACCTCAATTTAATTTGAACTTGAAATGATTTAGACAAATAGATTGATAACTTTTCCGAGATTCACAAGATGATGCGTAAGTAAATATGTGACGCGATCAAGAGGAATGAGTCGGATGTCGGGGAATCCCAAATTGAGATATGGCCAATTCAAAATGGTGGCTTACATAAGTTTTGATGGAACTTCATGTATACAATTTGACATAACTTTGGAACAAAACGTCGTATCGACATGGGGTTTTCAGTTTCTGAAAGCTCTAGGTGTCTTCTTTAAAACTGCATTAAAAACTCATTTTCGACCAGGGTCGACATCCGACTCATTCCTCTTGATCGCGTCACATATATTGTACTTCAAAATAAGCAAGAAGAAATATTTAACACAAATATAGCAGAACAAATTCATCAACTGCCAGTAATTTCATACTGGATTAAACCCAAACATACAAAGGGAATGCATAGTTCCTTACATAAATCGGGGGGGGGGGGGGGGGGGGGGGAATCCTTTACTTCCAACACTGTAAAAACTAATATTGGCATCTGATTTGTATTGTGTGATATCAAAACAATGGACAAATAAAACCTTTTTTTTTCTTCAGTTTTTTCTTTTTTAAAGTGACTCTCATTTCTTACTTAACAAAGGTATCATTTTCCCTCAATTTTGAAAGCATGGGTTTTTAATATACTGCATGGGAAGAAAAAACATTCTTCTTTTTACAAAGTTATCAGCTATTCAATTTTGGACCCAACTCTTTTTGGAATACACTTTATTCTACTAAATACTCATCACAGTGATTCAACACAGGATGACAATAATAGCACGTTATAAGCACAATTGATTCCCTAGGCCATTTCTCTCAACCCCAGTAATATAACTATAGCCCCCATAACTGGCCCTATGTAGCGAGACAACTGCAGTAGATAAATACTTCCTGGCGCACGGAACACGGATTAAATGCGACAACACAGATGCAATAAGTAGTAGACAAAAAGTAACTTGCATTTTTTACACAGTTATATAGCCGTTTCAATTTTTGGACCCAATTATTTTTGGAATACACTGTATATTGAATACCCATCACATTCGACACAAGATGACAATAATAGCACGTTATAAGCACGATGATTCCTTAGGCCATTTCCCGCACTCCCAGTGATACAACTAGCCCCCAATACTGGCCCTGTGTAGTGACACAACCACAGTACATAAATACTTCCTGCTCTTGCGCTGGCGCACGTAACAAGGATTAAATGTGACAACACAGCTGCAATGAGTAAAGAAAAAAGTAACTTTCAATTTTGGACCCAATTTTTTGGAATACACTCTATTACTTCTACTAAATACCCATCTCAATCACAGTGATTCAAGACAGGATGACAATGATAGCAAGTTAAGCACAATTGATTCCTTAGGCCATTTTTCTCACTCCCAGCAATACAACTAGCCCCCAATACTGGCCCTTACACAGTACATATATACTTCCTACTCTAGCGCACGTTACAAAGATTAAAAGCGACAACACAGTTACAATAAGTAGTAGACAAAAAGTAACTTGCATTTTTTACAAAGTTAACGCCTTTTCAATTTTGGACCCAATTATTTTTGGAATACACTGTATAACTTCTATCAAATACCCATCCCATTCAAGACAGGATGACAATAATAGCACGTTATAAGCACAATTGATTCCTTAGGCCATTTTTCTCACTCCCAGCAATACAACTAGCCCCCAATACTGGCCCTTATGTAGCGAGGGACAACCGCAGTAGATAAATACTTCCTACTCTAGCGCACGTTACAAAGATTAAACGCGACAACACAGCTGCAATAAGTAGTTAGGTTTAACTAACGACTTCAGGCGGGAGGACTAAAATACAGGCATTAAAACATAAAAACTGGGCTTTATAAAAAACACTGAAAATTATGGCCGGGGTCCAGGACTTAGGGCCCGGCGGGAGTCAAGGGGGCAGCGCTCCCTTTAACTTTTTTGGTTTTTATGGTTTAAAAATCATTTGGAAGCCCTCCTGGAACACCAATTTTACAAGAAATAAGACTATCTTTACAATCACCTCTAGTTAATTCAAGTAAAAAGAAAAAGGATTTTTTTTATTTTTTATTTTATTTTTTAAATGTAAAAAAAAAGCTGAAAAGTTTCTCAGCAAAATAAAAAACGCTGAAATCCGCGGAAACGCTGAAAATTTTCATGCCTGTAAATAACTGTTTTTTCAACTAGACTATTCGGTAAAGAGATGTTCTGTCTTTTTGTTGCAACTGCAAGAAAAGGGTACTAGTGATGAAGATTTTTGGAAGTGTGTGTCTTTTGGTGAATTTCTAATGCAAAATAAGACAGTCAATGATTCTACAACATATATATTGACATATTGGCATAGATAAACCCATGACGCCAATCAAATATCCTTCTGTAAGTATGCATGACCAAATATTTTCCTAACACCTCTAAACACTTATGCAGCTAAGCATCAATGTGCAGCTTGAACCTACCGTCCTCGAGCCTTCACCTGTATTCACCTTCCTTCAAGGGCGAGATTAGATCTTTCATGCAATTTTTTGGGTGAAGATTTCACCTCAGTGCACTATGTTTGTTCTACAGTAATATATTCGAGAAGTTGAAATATATGTGAAGATTCACCATGGATTCACCTGTCCAAGACCTAATTAGTTCAAGATTCACCATTTTAAAAATATAACTAGGCAAAGATTAGGCATCTAATCTTTGCCTAACTTTGAGGAGGGTAGGTTCAAGATGCACATTGACGCCTGCATTAATTCATGTGAAGCCAAAATTAATCATAAATGAAGATTTTGCATATTGACAGGATTTTGAAAAACGTATCCTTTTTCTTGAAAATGGTAGATTTTAGACCCCTGAACCCTATTAAAGTGTTACGGCAAAGGGTCCATTAAAGGCATAATAAGCGATCTTTTCCATGGGACCTCTCGTATCCTTGATTTTGTTTTGAAAGCAGATTTTCTTGCAGATTTACATTTCTGATCATAAATCATATACATTCTGAGTTGCAGGGTGATACTATTCCTAATTACTCCAAAATCATGGTTTTACAGTGAATTAAGAATGAAAATAAACTGTCCTGTGCATCAGGACAATCTATTTTCAACCGCTTAAAACCATGATTTTTGAAGTAATTTTGAATCGTATCGCTCTGTATAACTCAGAATATATTTATGATTTATGATCAGAAATGGCAATCTGCAAGAAAATTTGCTTTACAAAAAAATCAAAGGATTGGGGGCGTCCTATGGAAAAGATCACATAATATGCCTTTAAGTGGAAGGGGGGAGGGAAAATTCCATAGTGCCACCAATATACAATACATAATAAAAAAAAGGTTAATAAAAACCCTCCCAAAGAAGTAAATTTACCACAGGTAAATTGTGCCATCATATAATCATATTGTCCAAACTTAAATTGTTTGACCCAATGTCACCTCTGGCAATAAAATATATGTGCTATGAGTCAGATTTGTGCTTTAGACTACAACAAACAAGAACCTGTTTCAAAAATGAGTTTACCCATGACAACCATTGACTGGTAATTGATTTGGTTATACATTTTATAACCTGTTTGCATTTTATAAAAGCAAAGGTTGTTGAGCATTTTGTTTGAGAAAAAAATCTACTAACCAGTTTACTCTGTTTATAAATTATGATAGTTAAGAAGATTAAAATGTGCCTTTTCTCCCCATTATTTGCCCCGATGTCACCTCTGGCCATATACGTGCTATGCTACCGAGTCAGGTTTATAACTGCGCTTATTACTATAGGTGGATCAAAGACGTGATCAATAAAGGTGTGAGAGTGTTTGCCCTCTGCTAATAAATTGCCGCTAAGCAGCGATGACCACTGAATTACTTGTACACTGCATATGACACAATTTACTGAAATGACAGAGCTGGAATCCGCAAATAGCGGCGTGGGCGCCACTTGGCGGGGTTCCAAGTGAAGCGTGAGCGCATTACGGTTAAAAAGAAATTCAAAATATCCAAAACCGGACCTTATTTAGATGACCAATATTTGTCCCTAAATAACCCACATATTAATACCTCTTGACCCACACCTTAGGAATAGTAACTTATAACCCAAGATCCTATACTAGAATATTTAATTTATTCTGATTGAAACTAATTTTGTAGGACTGTTTTCTGTATACAAACATACATTATTATATTCTAAAGCAACAACATCTAAATTCAGTACATTTTTATTTACCTTTTGCGCTACGCTCCCTCACAAGTGTGGCACTTTGGCACTTTTCAATTTTGGAAGTGGCACTTCACCAAAACTATTTGAGAATACCTGCCTGACATAGAGTTACAGGGTGGTCAAAAAAAGTTATCCACTTTTGGACAGCTATTTTATACATACTTGCTCAATACTCTTTCATAAATCTGTTTTGCAATCGATTTATAAGTAAATGTTGAGCATAAGTGGTTAAAGAAATCTGAGAATGGGCTAACCTATCTTCAAGCGCATGTGCGGACGATTTTCGATAACGTAACCAACCGAGCCTATATAGTGAGCGCGGTATACTGTGCGAACGAGTAGCTGAGGGTCATGACTTAGTGGATGGGTCGACAAGCCGACGTGCGGAGGGTTCCGGGCCGACGTGCTGAAGGTCCCTGGACGTTCCCAGCGGTTAGGGGGTTAGGGTTATGATATCATTAGCAAATTGATTTATCCATGAATGATGGGCAGTTCCTTTCACTACCATTCAGATCTGGCTAACATGTAATTAAAGTCTATCATGACTTCTATTCACTCTTATTTTATGCTTATTGATTTTTGAAAGAAATAATTACTATGTGATTCAATGAATCCTGATTTAATGTCTTCTGACTATTAAAGATGTTCAGTTTAATTGGACAGATATGATAAGAGAGCTTCTATGGACAACTCAAGTGGCATAACTAGGGTCTTCAATTGGGGGAGGGGGAAAGAGGGGGTATGGTTGTGCTCAGGGAGGGAGAATGACCAACTAATTTTGGTTAATATTTGCCATTTAAGATTGGGGGCATCAAGGGAGGCGCCCTGGCCCCCTCTTGTAACGCTCCTAGTCCATTCAATTTCCATGAGTAAAAGCAAAAGTAATCCAGCTCTTAGATTTGCCCCAAAACAATAATCAACATCTACTGATTTAATACAAAGAGGTTTTAATATTCAAGTTCATCAACAGAAATGTGAAAATGATTGTCAAAAATTAGAAATACTTTTGTACCACCCTGTATTTCTCTTTTCAAAATGCACATAGCGCATCTAAGATCCCTATATCTGACAGAATTGCAGGTAGCCTTGCCCCGATATAAATAGCATTGATTTATTCCTATGAATAGAATATAAAAGCTTGATGATAAAATGCTTGAACGACATATGTGGACCAATATCAAAATTGTATACAAATTCAAAGTACAGTCCAGCCTCGATTATTCGGACATGATGGGACCACTCTGCAATGGCTGGATAAGTGAACAATCTGGATAAGCGTATTAATAATGTGTTATTCAGCATTGACTGTCAAAGTGCTAAAATTGGGACAACAGTTACGTACTGAATGAGGAGTTATACAAGCTTCAGCGTATGAAAATAATAAAGGCGCTTCAGCTGTAAAAATCATATTTTCTTTTGGGATCATTCAGCCAGATAAAGTTATCTGGATAAAAAAGGTTGGACTGTAAAAATGAAAGGAGTTTATATTTTTACTGGAATTTCATGCCATAAGGCAATCCTCAGACGATCAATATGTAACCCGTCAAATCAAAATGGACACGTTGGAGGCCCGAGTAAAATCTGAGTTATTGGTATGACTTTATAAGAGTACATTTTCTGCTTTGAATTGATACCATGTTGAAGGTAATCAGACTTTGTTATCACAAGATATGATTTAAAGAGCCCATTTTTTTTTACATTTCACCAAATAAATTGGCCTCTATCTTAAAACTGTGTTTTGCCGACAACATATATTATTATTGATATCTTACAAACAAGGTGTTGAGATGAATCTAACCTAATGACAGTACATTATGCATCGCTCCCACACAGAGCCTTTTCTTTCCGTAAAGATGGATTGTTGTACTTTGCCCTGAACTAATTATAAAATACTCATCCAAAATCTCTAATGGGCAGTGCTGTAACCAGGATTCTCAAGTGAGGGGGAATGACGGGAAAAGCTAGTAATTTGAGGGGGAAATATTTGGGGTTTTTTCATTACTCTTCCGTACCTCCGATCAATCTCAAGTTTCAGGTTATTGTGGAGCTCAGCAGGCTCTATTAAAATATCAAATAACAAAAAAGTTACGCTACATTATATTTGGAACTTTAAGCAGATACTACAAAAATAAAATTGTGTGAATCTTATATATAAATTATGTTATGAATTTTCAAATTGTGAATTTTAAAACCTGATATTGATTGTGCAAATATAACCATTTATAGTACAGTCTTTGCTATACCTGAGAATTGGTATTAGCAGTATAATGTAATGAATTTCTTCAACTACCCCACCTAATGACTCAGAAATCTTTCAATTAGATTACACAACGAGATACGTCAACCACACCCTTACATAACATACATGGCACTAGGTGGTTATTGTCGATGTTACAGTCTAACATAGTAGTACATGACTCAGCCCAAAAGCCATGAATTTATTCAGGTCTGGTGAGGGTGAAGAAGATGCATGATCAAAAAGAGAACCTTCTAATTTTGAATTTGAGAATCCATATCTTATCAGAATCTGACCTTTCAGTGGATGATCGACACAATTCAGAAAATGAGTAGGAATGAGGTGGCTGTGAAACCATTAATAGCTATCCCATATATTTCTGCGAGGAAAAAACACACCCTGTTTTACGGGCCCGACCGACCCACTTTTTGCGTTTTTCAAGAATTTCTTGTTTAGAAATGGTAGAATTTTGTTCTAAAATAATGTAAAATCAGCAGTTGTTTGGTCAAAAATCTGTCGCAAATTTTTTGTTTACAATTTTTTTTAAAACATTCCCGATTTTAGTGATATTTTAGGTTTCAAATAAAAAATTAAAAAATTAAAAACCTGACCGACCGACCCTACTTGACAGGTCTGTCCACCCGTAATACAGGGGGTGGGGGGGCCCTTATCTAGATTTTTATGAACAATAATTTGAGTGAGGCATTCAGCAGTTGTACCCTGTATTCTACGTCCCAACAATTTCATGCTTTAAAAAATATGGCAATTGCAAAAAATAATAATGGCTTTAAAACATTGTGATTTACAGTAACACCTGCATGCTCTCCCAACTAGCCTTTCATACGTTGTAAAAAGCCAATTTGTACACAATGGTGTTTTTTCTTCAATTTACCAAGTTCAGATTATTCACTTGTTTGATTAATTCCCGATTTTGATTTCCTTTTACATATCACTCCGATACACATACACTCGTCAAAAGAAGTTCCTGGACACTCATTGAAGTTCAAATATTTCATAAATTAAACAAGTGCATGTCAAAATAAGCAGACAATAATTCTCTATCATGTCTGTATGAAATTAAGATGTACGCATTCATGCGTGGCTGAGCACATTCATTAAGCAATGGTAAGGTGCGTAAAAGGAAATTGCAATAAATGAGCATTTACAGTCATTTGAATGGAGGGATTATCCAAATGTTGCCATGCATGAGTGATCATGTCTAAATTCCATGTTAAGCTGTTAGAGGATTACTTTCTGCTTATTTTTATATACAATTATATACATATAATCATATATATAATTATATATATTCTATTAAATATTAATTTAATTTAAGTGTCCAAGAACTTCTTTTGCCGAGTGTATATAAAACATTTGTTTTTATTTTCATCTGCTATTAAATAATAAGGTGCATGAAAAGAGCGAAAATTGATCTGGTACAAACATATTTTTAACAGCAGTCCTTAATCATAATGCCTAAACCAAAAAAATGCATTGTTTCTCCAATGCTACATTGTATTAAAAGCTTTCATCATATTTGACAGCTAATTTTTTTATTATTATTAAGCAAAGGCATTGTACATAAAGAATGTTACTTGGAATTTTTGTTTTTAATAAATTGGTTTCATTCATTTTATTATTCAAAATAATGAATGTTATTTCTAGTTTTGTTTTGGTGGGTTTTTTTTAGTTTTTTATTTATTATCTTTTTAATTTTCTTGTTCTCGATTGTTTTTCTGAAATAATGACAAAAATGCATCATGGAATATCCTAACCTGAATTTGTGTCTGTAATCACTTAGGGAGTGTTCATAAATACTTTGGTGGGCGGTTGGACATTTTTGAGCCAGACATTTTTCTTCTTCTACCGTTAATTTTTTTCTTGATCCCCTCTTTTATTGTGATTTTTTTCTTGATCCCCCCCCCCTGTATGTCTAAGTTATCGAGCATTGTTAGATTTAGGGCACGCAAAGAGCGGAAACAATGGAGCCATTTTTGTATGTGCGCGAAACGCAAAAAAAATTGATCCCCTTTTCGGGGGAATTTATTTTCCCTGATCCCTTCTCCATTTTTTAACCCCCCCCCACCAAGGTATTGATCACGTTTATATGAACACTCCCTTAGTGCAGTAAAATAAATTACAAAAAATATGAGTAATGTCAGATTTGTATTAGCAAACAAACAAACATTATTTTTCAGAATGACAATAGCCAAATGTTGTATTCCTCTCTATAAATATCTTCCGTGATGCGATCATTTTGATCAGACAATCCTCGTAAATATTGCTCATATTATCATCTCACCACAATATACACAATGGAAATACTCTTACGGGTTTAGAATAAATCAAATTGCTAACGATCACTGCAAAAATAGTTATGGATGGATTGAATGGGATTAAATTCAGTGATATTGGGGGGAAATGGGCTAGAAATTTTTTTTCCGCATTTTCAAATAACAATCACCTTAATCTTTTACCACAATTTATATGAAGGAAATATTCTGTATGTTTAGAATAAACGTTTATTTTTTTTTTCTCCCCAGATTAAAAAAATATATTCGGACATTTCGGCTCGCATTTTCAAATAACAATCACCTCACTAATTCATCCAAATCTATATGAAGGGAATCTGTATGTATGTTTAGATTAACTGAAATTAATGACAACCTTCATGAAAAATATCGATGACAAATTAACAAATTCAGTTATGTTTATTTTTCCCCAGATTTGTTTTCCTTCTAAAATTGGTTTAAAAAAATTATTGAAAAATTTTGGCTTGCATTTTCAAATAACGATCCTCTCACTATTTCACCTCAATTGATATGATGCAAATGCTCAACGGGTTTAAAATAAATCAAATTGCTAACAATCAGTAACGATCACTGCAAAATAGTTATGGATGGATAAAAAATATATTAAATTTAGTGATGGTGAATAGTGAGTGGGCTACAAAATATTGAGGACATCTGCTCGTACTTTAATGATCACCTCCCTATTTCACCCCATTTTGTACGATGGAAACACTTGCTAGGTTTAAAAATAAACCAAATTGCTATTGATCACTGCATAAATAGTTATGGGTGGATTGAAAAATATTAAATTCAGTGATGGTGAATAGTGGGATAGAAAATATTGAGGAAATATTTGCTCGCATTTTAAAATGAAAATCGCCTTCACCCACATTTATGGAAATGCTCAACCAGTTAGAGTAAATCGGATTACAGTAACAACATTCACCATAATATAGTCACAAATCAAATTCACGGGTGTCAATAAAAAAAAATGGACGGGAAAATAACGAGAAATTTCTGCACACATTTTAAATTAACGAACACCTCACTATTTCAGCCAAATTTGATTTGGATTCAGATTAATAACGATTGATCACCACAATATAGTTATGGGTGGAATTAAGTGATATTGAAAAAATGGGGAATTAAAACTGAGAAATCTCTCTGCGCATTTTTTTTACTCTACTCGATTTTAAAATAACGATCACATCACTATTTCACCCCAATTTATATGATGGAAACACTCACAGGTTTAGTTTAGAATAAATTAGATTGATAACCATCCACAATATAGTTATGGGTGGAATTAAGTGATATTGAAAAAATGGGGAATTAAAACTGAGAAATCTCTCTGCTCATTTTTTTTTACCCCGCTCAATTTTAAAATAATGATCACCTCGCTATTCAACCCTAATTTATATGATGGAAACACTCACAGGTTTAGTTTAGAATAAATTATATTGATAACCATCCACAAAATAGTTATGGGTTGAAAATATTAAAATCAGTGAGGTTGAAAAAATGGGCTAGGGAATTATTACAAGAAATCTCTGCACACATTTCAAAATAACTATTTCACCCCCAATTTATACAGGGTGAGTAAAAAAATAAGTGTACTCAGCTTTGGGATTTTATTTCTAAAAATCTGTGCAGAAATGTCTTGATTTTATTTATTCTGGCAGAGAAATGATCTCATTAACTTTCAAAAGAAATTTAGTTAGTTAAAATTGTTTGAGAAAAACATGTTTTATGCCCATTAAGATAAAAGTGTACATTTTAAAAACCGAACAAGATTTGTGATATTTCTCTTATCAAGTTCTTCTGAATTTCGCTATTGAATAATGGCGCACACTCTAATCCGATCATCACAAAATGTAATCATTGCTCTGCAAATTTTTTGAAATAATGACTTTCGTTTTGTCATTAATTTGCATTTAATGTTTGTAAATAATATCTGAACGCGAAAATAAAAATATCTTTAGCGCCAAAATAAAAATGCATGAAAATATTCATTTTGTATGTAGGTTTATGTGTAAGGATCGAAGCTAAAAATAGCAAAATTAAAAACAAGCAAAATGTGCAAATTTCCACTTTTACCACAGTAGAGCGAATTAATGGATGTGCAAATTGAAGAATTAGTGCGTGTTAAGACAATTAGGGCTCTTTATGCTTCAGGCTTGATGATGAGTAGCAGTTGTGAAGGTACATTTGAGTTGTATTGGCCATGTATATTTACCTCCCACCCCACCATACTGTAAAAGTGTAAATTTGTGTGCATGTAAATTTTTGCGCTTTGCACATTTTGAACAATTTTGCTTGTTTTAATTTTAGCTATTTTGAGCTTCCTTACATAGACCTACATACAAAAGGAATATATTCGCGCGTTTGTTTTCGGGCTTGCTGATTTTAGCTCAAAAAGCGTGAAAACAAATGTAGCGCAAACATTTCCACTTTTACAGTTTAATACTTACATGAGTTGCAATCCTTAGGAAATTTGATAACAAATAATAACCGGTGACTTCCTGGTAAAGTGGTAACTTTCTACTCCCACCCACCCTTGATCCCATCTTACTCCAGAATATTGCATGTTTTCTATTTATGTTTACTGTCATGTCAAAAGGGTGCAGTTGTCGGCAAAATGCATTTTGAGATATTGATAGAATTAGGCATGGGAAAACAAAGAAAATACAGACAATTTTACAATTATTTTTTCATAAAATCAGAAAGCAGTATCAAATCTTAACAACAAAGGTGTCAAAATGCTTCTTTTGTTAGTATTAAGATCTCCATTTTTTCTTTGAGAGACAACTGCACCCTTTTGCTGTGGCTGTACACATATGATCTTCATGAAATTTGATCAATGATAGCATCAGATATTCCCAGAAAATATACCACCACCACCACCACCACCGCCAGCGCTTCTAAAAGGCGCGTTCATACTCCTGTCGTTGCACAGTGGCCGATGTCGGCCGATAAAAATTGATATCGTTTCAACTCCTCACTGATATCCGCTGACGTCAGCCAATTGCACAATGACAGGAGTATGAACACGCTACAGCAACCCCTCCCTAGCAACCCCTCCCCTCCCATTCCATCTCAAATATTCCATTTTTTTAAATGAAATTAAAATTACTTACATGAATCTTCATCTTCACGAAATTTGATGAGAACTATAATAGCACCTGGTATTCCTAGTAACTGTTGAAATAAAAAATAAAGAAGAGAGAACTTAAGTTTATTTTCTAAATTCACACTCGTTCATTTGGTATAGACCATTTCAAATAAATGACACTTAAAAGTTCAGTAAAGCATTTATTTACCAAACATACTCTGCTGCTTATTAGAGAAAATCAGTGAAGCAAATTGATCATTCCTAAGAGAAGTCAGTCAATAGTTAGGTCACCAAAGCCCTATATGAAAGCTATGAAGATTGTTCAACGGGGTCAGTCGTCACAAACATGCACAAACACAATAGTCAAATGACCTTGCTATTGTCACGCTATTGTCAACACTCCCTACACAGAGGTCTGCAGTGCAAATCTGTACGATTTTCGCCATGTAATGTCAATGACAGATTTCATTCCATGGTATAAAGCTATGAGGTTACCGTGGTCTTCGCTATCTCCAAGCAGATAGAGCAATACGCACACGGACTTTTTTGTAGACGAGGGTTCATTTCATGATTTGGGGAGGCTTAGAATGAGTTAGGATTCCTGTAATTTTTAAGACCACGGATTTTCAAAACGTGACTTTTCCGGCATTGTACGACATAAATTTGGTCACCAAACGTGTTTAAAACTATACATTTTACTGTTCTGCAGATGTTATTGACCCTCCTCTAAAATTCTACATGATTTTTAACACGTTTCTTAGTTTTTGAGATGCCCAATAGACCATTTCCCGAAGCTATTTCTAGCAAATATTGCAGTCACTATGACTCCATTGTTTTCTTGCGTATAACAAAATATGACATGCAGCGTGACCTCCCTACTGGCTGAAGTTATGCCTGTTTTATTGAAAGCGCTCATGTTTGTAGCTGTCCATGGAATGCTTACTTTACATTTGTTTCGTCAAGTATTCCGTGGACAGCTTGCAAAATGAGTACCTTTATTAAAATAGGCATAACTCCTCTTAGCAATGATCAATTTGTGTCATTCTTTTTTCCTAATAAGCAGGAGAGAATGCTTGTTTAATATATGCTTTACTAAACACTCGAGTGTCATTTGGTTGTTTTTTAAAACATCACCAATCCGGGTAAACTTCTTTTTGACTCACCCTGTAGAAATGTATCAAGCAAAATATGTATACACAACTTTTGAATTGCTTATAGTCGGCAATATGATTCAACACATAGGGTACGTAACAATGTCCCATCCTTTGTAAAGTTGAATAGATAGTCGGATTAGGTTATCTCGTTGTTGTTCCTTCTCCCCTACTACATGTATTTCCATGCTTCAACTGAACTCAATATAATAACTATATTGTGTGCCTTTAAACTTATGATGTGTCTAATGCACACTCTCTAAAAGTAAACACACATATTAAGCGAGAGACACTTCATGCTACCTGCGGGACCTAGAACGTCGGCAAATAATTACAGACGAGTCTCCCCATGGAAAACGAGGTAATATGCCCGGGGGGGGTACTCACCCAAGTCGACATACGGGGGTGTGCCGCTCTAATGGGTAGCTTTTTGGACACAAAATCCCTAAACATGGGGTATGGTTTTGTGCTGGAAATCCCTAATAATGGGGTCACTTTTTACAAATGGGTCTATTTTCGTGATTTTTTTTTCTATTTTCGCGAAAATTTGCACAAATTAGGTATATTTTCACGAAAATTTGCGAAAAATCGGTCTATTTTCGCGAAAAATTGCGAAAAATAGGTCTTAAATGAAGCAAAACCCCTAAAAATGGGTACCGATTTTTCCAAAATTACCCCTAAAAATGGGTATGGGTTTTGAATCTCCAGCGGCACACCCCCGACCAAACCAAATCCGAGTACCCCCCCCGAGGTAATATGACCGCGATGCAGTGATACTTAACAGGTTCGTGGGTCTTGAAGTACCTAAAAGGTGTCAACCACATGTATGCTGGGTGTCGTAGAGTTCCCGCATCGATATTCAACGTAAACACTTTTGTAAACTTTGAAATGTCTATGTGACATCTTGTTTCACTCCTTTTATGCAGCGTATTCTAACCTTGGAGGCTGAGTTCCCACATCAAAATTTAGTGCACACAATTTTGGATTATTTTCACGCTTTTTACGTGTCATAAAAAATACTCCAACCATGTATAATGCTAGGTATAGTAACATTCCCAAATCGATATTCAGTGCACTTTTTGTAAACTTGGATATGTCTGCACAACATCTATTTAAAAGCTTTGTATGTGTTGCAAAAATGTGACGCGATCAAGCGGAATGAGTCGTATGTCGGGAATATTGATTTTGAATTACAGGTAAAAAGAAGTGACAAATTCTTATGTTTTACCTTATTTTCTCAGTTGGTAAACGGTTTGTAACTTAAAAACTATAAGTTCGATTTTAGTGGGGTTTAGACCATACTGTAGCATTTTTCACCAGCTTTTAAATGATGGTAAATATCAAAATTCAAAACTGCCGACATGTGACTCATTTCGCTTGATCACATCACAAATGCTCCAACCATGTATGTCAATATTAAAAGAAAACACTTTTTGCATCTCTTAGTACCATAAAAGTGCTTAGACCGTGCCACAAACATGGCTTAGAAACGTGCCACAAACATGGTTTACATGAGGCCTCGCTAATTAAATAGGTAGACTCGAAGCCTCCGTGACACGTTATAAAAATTGCCTGCGGTATTCCTACTGGTGGATTAAATAAGGGATTTCATTCATTTTCTTGTTTATTCCACCTCGCATAAGAAATTGCATCTGGTCTGCTACAACCAATTTTTAGAACATATCTGTTATTACTATTAGTCAAACCTCTACCTTGATTAGAATTTGGTGTTTCCCGAGAGAGGTACATATTGGAGCCCTTAGCTTTGAAACTCTAGGGAGTGTCATCATCAGAGCAAAAGTCGAGGGTTTAGTGCAACAAGGGTCCATCTGCATTAGCTGCCAGATGCTATCGTATGTGCTAACCAATAGCAGACCCCTTGATATAAACTAAAAGTAGCACAGGGCAGCTATAGCAGATAGAATAGTTTGTCACTTATATCTTAGTTACATGAAAATGCAATATCTACAATAGCTGCCACATGTTATACGTTAAGGGTGCTTAAAGATATGCCCTTGTGAAAACACAATCTAACAAATGGCAGCCATTGCAGTTAGGACTTTGTTGCTCTAAACCCTCGAAGTACTGTAAGGACCTCTCTAGGGAAAGACCAAATTCTAATCATGTTTATCAACCTAGAGTACCAAATAGTTTCAAATCAAATCTTTACATCCTTCATCACTATGGTAACCAAGCATTACGAAGAGACTTACATGTGATAGAGGTATCTATCCCACATCAAGTCACACATTATATCAAATCGAGTCAAATCTGGGTTATTGGTATGACGTGAAAGAACACATTTTAAGCTTTGGAATGATACCATGTTGAAGAACATTGGACTTTGTAAACACAAGATATGGTTTGAAGAAGTATAATTCTTTCTATTATTTTCTTTATATTTCACCAAATATATTGACCTCTATCTCAAAACTGTGTTTGCTTTGGAGGGTTTTCTAATTTAATAAGTGTGGCTTCCCTCGTCTTATTGGCGAAAAAGGTTGGAAAAAGGGTTGTTCGTAACCAACTATAGTTCAATCAGTTCCAAATTGGTGAGACATTTATGTATTTTAACTCTCTCTGCATGCAAAAATAATCCTAAGCAAACATGCACAGTTTTGGCCATACGCACACAATTTTAGCCAAATGCACATGTCACACATTTGATGAACAATGCCCTTGTTGTGTTGGTGTGATCCTACAGTACACACATTTAACACCATTTTACCAGTTTTTAAATTGAAAATAATTAATTTTATCAAAAACTTGTTAAAACTTCAAATAAGTGAACAAATTGATTACAATAATGCTTTTCCTGCTATATGACCAAAATGTCACCTGCAACGAACGCGGAACGCAACGCAAGTCTAAGACCTTTTTTTTCCTTCTTTTTTTTCTCCTTTTTGTTGATGCCGGCACACCAACATTTGTCATACAGGAAACAATAATATATATGAACATTTATAGTTTTAATATTCTCTATATAATTAAGTACAGTTTTTAATTATTGTCTTTTCCACCTTTTATATAAACCCCATTTTTATTGTGTTTATATAATCTTCCCTTTTCAATGGCAATATGATTTTCAACTTGGAACATAAAATGAACTAAGCCCTTAAACACTTGAAAAATCGGCCGTAAACCTGCACATTTTTTTCTATATACGTACAGTTTCCCCAATAAGGCCTAAAAAAAAAAGTTTGATTGGCGTAACATAGAGAGAGAAAAATAGGGTAGGTAGGTCGGATTTTTTTTTTTTTTTTTTAAATCTGTAAAACGTCTATGAAATTTTATATACCAGCACACATATACCATACAGACATAAACAAATGGCACAAATACACATTTTCACTGTCTTTATTTCTTTTTCTCACACACAATTTTTAAAAAAAAAATTATTGCTCTTTTTTATTTAAAAAAATAAATAAAACAATTCAAAATTCAAAAAATGTTTAGGTTTCGGGGGTTAAAATAGGGTCGGTCGGGTTACGCCAATCAAACTTCTTTTTTTTTTTAGGCCTAATATAATATAATTTAGTAAAGGGTCTGGATCAAAAATATTGTATCCAAACATTATTGATCATTTTGTTAAACTGAGATCAATTCCAAAAATTATATTTAAAAAGACTTGCGTTGCGTTCCAAAGACGATATGAAAGTTGATGATATTTGCCAGCAAATTCCTCTATACCTCATCTACTACATGTGCGTACCTCTCATCGATACAAAGATTTTTGAGCGCTGTATATCAACACTTTCCACGCGCTATTAGTTTACCATATAGATATAAAACAGATTTTCGTTTAAAAACCTTTCCCAACTTTCAAAGGTTATCTCAAGAATTACTGAACCAATACTAGGCATGTTTGTGTTTATTTTAATGCATTCCGCATGGTGATTCCAATTATGGTGATGCATCTTACTATAAATCTGGAAACGGTGTGTGTTTGTGTGTTTGTGTGTTTATTTGTGTGTTTATTTGTGTGTTTGTTATCCTTATTTCTCCGTTAGTTGTGATCAAAGTGGCGCCTAATTCGCATGAAAGATAGAGGAAATAACGGGAAGGGTGTTAAAGTTTATTTCAGTGAAATTGGTTAACAATTGGCTCCAAAAACAGCAAAAAACCACTCAGATTTGGCTCATAAATGCCACTAGAATTGAACAACATTGTGCGTTGCGCGTACTACCGCGTAATCATACCGTGGTAACACGTCGCGTGCATGTTTGCGCAAGGGCTCACTGCCGCGCGCGACACACGCACTGCTACACATGGCGCAGAAGCCACACGGGATAATGGTTATAATAGGCCTGTACAGTTTGTTGGTTGTGTATTTGGTGATATGTTGGGGAGGGAGTGGGGGGGGGGGGGGAGTTGGGTGGTGTGAAACCACGGGAAATGATTTAGGATAGGCCTAGGGTTATAATGGATAGCGTTTCGCGGGGGTTAATGAAACAACCTGATTTCTTTACTTTAAGTTGGCATGCCAAACAATCTAAGGGACCGAGGGTTAATGAAGTAGCCACGGCCGGGAAATGGTTTAGGGAGGGATTGTGATTATAAATCAAACTGGTTTGGGTGTGTGCATGGGCCGGGGGGAGGGGGGGGGGCTGTAAAACCACGGGAAATGTTTTAGGATAGGGTTAAGAGTTAATGAAGTAGCCGCGGGAAATGGTTAGGAGGGTTATGATTATAAATCCACTTGGTGTAGTTGCAGTGGGTGTGGGGGGGGGGGGGGGGGGCGGGGCGATTGTAGAGGGTTTATGTGGTTTTAAAAGTAATGAAGGTTAACTTAATGCGGTTTGAGAGGTAGGGGTTAATAAAGTAGCCACGGTAAATGGTTTAGGAGGGACATGGTTATAAATCAACCTGATTGGGGGGGTTGTATGGGGTTTATAATGCCTTTAAAAGGGATATGGTTTTAAATCAACCTGGTTTGGGGTGTTGTAGGGGCTTTATGTGGTTTCAGAGGTAGGTAATGTGGCATAACCATCTAGCGGGACCCGAGCGTAGCGAGGGTACGCCGCTAGTTTCTATAATTGTGGCATTTTTGAAATATTTTGTGAAATTTTAGATGACTGCCCGCGTGGAAAGTGTTAATGTTTGATATGTTCCCATCTCATCAGATGGTAAGTGCCTCCATTTATAATATTGATATCGATGGGCTACAGAATTTCTGAGACTGAGCCATAATTGCATTTTGATGTGTATAAGTAGTCCATTTCCAAGTTCTTATGGTGAAGAAGTGTGAGGTTGATTGCTACTTGATGCACTGAGTAACACAATTCAATGTAGGGACAAAATGTCAGGGCAAATTCTTTGGGATTTCTTATTCTATTTTATTTCTTTATTTTTTTTAGTCAGTATTTATATAGCGCCTTTTCCAAAGGGCTCAAAGCGCTGTATTTTTTACTCAGAATTCAGACTTATGATGGCATAATAACTATAATACTGCTGATGTGCTTTCAAATTCTGAGGGAATTTTGAGGAATATGTCATTCCTTTTTCTCCAAAAGGGGGGGGGGGGGCTCCCCCTCCCCTGCTTGACTTTCTGGATTCGAATATATATATATATATATATATTGTGATGACGTTCAAAGTTAATGGCTCAAAGCGCTGTAATTTTGCTTTTGTAGCTCATTATTGTGTAAAGGGAAAGGAGGGAACATATCGTCAGCCTGCTTCGATAATTGCTTAACTCACTTTTCAGCGAAATTGAGTTTTTTGCATAAATCACGACTTCATTACATTATGCACATGCTGTTATAATACCTAAGTCATTGGTAGGGGCAGAATGTCAGGCAAAGTGTTTGGGATGTCCTTATTCTGTAGCTAAGTTACACTGTGTAAAGAGAAACTCATGAAGGGGGGAACATATATCATGCTGGAAGCATCCATGACCAAAGAGTTGGCAGACAACCCCTAAACGTAAACGTGCATTGACTCAGAGGAGAAATTTCACCCTAAATGATGATTTTGTATGTTTTTCTCCTCAATTTTTTCTCGATAAAGGTCAATTTGAAACCCCCTAACATGCTAAGAATTGGTGAGGGTTGTCATGCCTAACTATGTTTAAAGGTAAGTTTAAGCAAGCTATGTAAACAGTTATAAAGGTTTATAACAGAGTGCATCAATTTCACATCCAGAACTGCATGGCTACAGAGGCATTTTGACATTTGCTCTGGTCCATTTCTTTCAAGTTTTTTTAATGAATGTAAGACTGATTGCTACTTAATGCACTACGCTTGAAGAAACACGATTCTCCAACATACAATGGAGAGGAAGCTATGCTATGTGATTAGCTTTACTCATCGACACTTTGTTCAGATGCGGGTAATTTATTTTCGGGGAGAACATAAGTGGTGAGGATTTGGAGGAGGGAACATGTGCGTTGATAACTAACATTGGGGCAATTAAGACCATGCAAAGTCATTGAAGTGTAGTGTAATATTTTATGAGAAAAGGGTTTAATGATGCTGCTAGATAGAAATTCGGTTGAAGCAATTTATGTGGTGAGTAGTGCTGATCGTGAAATTTTACAAGATAGACAGCGAATTAAGGTAAACAGTTTCAGATAGTACAATGTACATGTAGTAAGTATATGCCTGATTTCCAGGTAAAATGAGGGCGCACTCCACTACTTATCTCTCAGAGCCCCTTTAATGTGTTAAACATGTGGTTATGAGGCAGTCATTGGATTTTCATTGACACTGTAGGTAAGGGCAACTCGTTTGAAGAGAGGGCAATAATGTGTGCATTAATCTTGAATGGGTAGGGGCAGTTTAGATGAGACAGAGTCGTTAGATTGACACTGTGCACATAAGGGTACCTTATTTGAGGGGAGGGAATAAGGGGTGAGGATTTAGTTCATAGCTTGACCTAGCGTGTACTTTGATATCAAACAAGGGACAGTCAAGTCATTGGATTCGTTCATTTGTGCGTACATTTGTATGAGCATATGTTCAATCGTAAAATAGTCAAACGCATGCATGCATGTTGTCCCCGCATTTCATGCATCAGGACGCAGATCAGCGAAAAAACAAAACTCGTCACGTGAGATCCACAGCATTTATGATAGTGACTATAAAAAGAGATCTTTTTCCATGAACTTCCTGTAGAAAGACGCATGGTATCTTTCCGTGATAACTACTGCCGGATATCACTTCCAGCTATCTTGTACCCTTAAAGGCATATTATGTGATCTTTTCCAGAGAGCGCCCTCTATTCATGATTTTTTTTAGAAAGTAGATTTTCTTGCAGATTTACATTTCTGATCATAAATCGTACATACATTCCAAGTTACAGAGCGATACGATTCCTAAAATTACCTCAAAATCATGGTTTTAGAGTGAATTTAGACTAGAATAAAATACGGTGTCGGATATACGACAGTTTATTTTCACTCTAAAACCATGATTTTGAAGTAATTAGGAATCGTATCGCCCTGTAACTTATGTATGTACGATTTATGATCAGAAATGTAAATCTGCAAGAAAATCTGCTTTCAATTTTTTTTTCGATGTTGAGGGCGTTCCATGGAAAGATCACATAATATACCTTTAAACCCCTACCCATGTGTAAAGGGATCCATTCTCTATACACAGGAGAGGTTTCCTTGTAACATACTTCCATCTTTATCTTGTACCCTTAAACCCCATACCCATGTGTAAAGGGATCCATTCCCTGTACACAGGAAAGGTTTCCTTGTAACATACTTCCATCTATATCTTGTACCCTTAAACCCCATACCCATGTGTAAAGAGATCCATTCTCTGTACACAGGAGAGGTTTCCTTGTAACATACTTCCATCTATATCTTGTACCCTTAAACCCCATACCCATGTGTAAAGGGATCCATTCTCTATACACAGGAGAGGTTTCCTTGTAACATACTTCCATCTATATCTTGTACCCTTAAACCCCTACCCATGTGTAAAGGGATCCATTCTCTGTGCACAGGAGAGGTTTCCTTGTAACATACTTCCATCTATATCTTGTACCCTTAAACCCATACCCATGTGTAAAGGGATCCATTCTCTATGCACAGGAGAGGTTTCCTTGTAACAGAAGATGCGTGGTAGTGCATTTCCGTCTTCAACTTGCAAACGCGTATAGGGCCTTAAATAAAAGAGGTTTGTTGCCCAACAAAATTTTGAAATAGTGTAATATTTTGGGTTTTTTTTAAAATTTAGTGTGGGGGTGTTCATGTACATGTATGTACATATCAATGATGGCAATATGTAAACAAGTTGTAATCTTATCAAACTACTGTACACAGGGTGTGTCAAAAAAAAGTGTCCCATGTGAAACATGTTGTTTTGGCCATGAAAAGTAAATTAGTTGTAGATTCATTCACTTTGGAGCTTTCGTTATACAATTATGGCAAATCTACTCAGGCGTGTCAAATTCAGCTTTGGCCACTTTTCATTAGAGTCGTCCATCATTCAGTGTATAGTCAAACATAATCAATCAAATCAATAATAATCTACCTCCTACATGTTGATAGTAAGTTCAATTTGAGCAGAAAACATGCTTTCATCCATATTATCCATGACATACATGTACCACACAATATTTGAATATTAAATGTATTTTACACAATACATTGATGCATATGCTATAAATGTATTTTTAATTATTTTTGTCCATCATGGGATACTTTACATGCCCGGTAGTTCAGTCATAATCCATATTGTATGCATTTGGAAATGTTCACTTTGATATATACATAATTAAACATTTTTTGAATGATCACCCTGTAACAGTGGCGACGCCAGAGGGGGGCGAGGCGGCGATCGCCCCCCAATATTAACATCGTGTCGGTTGAGATTAGCACTGTCGGTTCATTTGACCACAGGACAGGAATCATGGAATTATGATGGTCAAAAGAACACAGATGAAAATTTTCGCACACTATGCGTGCATAATGTGTCCCAAAAATGCAACATTCTTTGTTACAAGCTTGTTTAGAGCCAAAATATACCTCGATCGTGCCACAAATAAGTGTAAAGTCGAAAAATGTTGTGTGCTACGCGCGCATTTCTTGACTCACAAAAGTATTGTAGATTCATTTTCATTTCTCGCCCCACCCCCGAAATATGATTAACCTAGCTACGCCACTGCCCTGTAACATACTGAACTGCCCCAATCCCCCCTCCCCAATCCCACCCTTGGAGAAACCATGCAAGGTGGCTATGACAAACCTATCTGCTGCTAATACTGTGAATAAGATATTTCACTAACAAACAAATCATAATTTATTTCTGGCCTAGTCATTATATTACCGAACCAAGTTATTGACTTTGGTATTGGTTAATGCAAACTGGAAAGGACAATTCGATAAAAAAGGCGGAGAAATTAGGTTAAATATGATATTTATTGAGTGCTTGGTCCATTATAAACTGCTATCGTAGTTGTTGCTTCATTGCGATCATTGAAATTCACTTGTAACCATAGAAAGTGTGTAATAAACCCCGGTTGGGGACATAAAACAATATGGCGGTTGGGAATAAGACTATAAGGGGGAGAAACTGGGACAAATTTTGTCTCCAAAATGGAGGGGAGTCCCCCTGACGCAAAGCAAATCCCAGGACCATTGAGTATATGTGATGTGTCAACCCCGGAGGCTCAAAGCGCTTACAAAGATACAAAATAGCATAATATAAAAGTAATAAACTGTAAACATAATAAAATAACAAAGCAAACAATTAGCTTGGAAACAAAAATGTTGTAGCACTTTCCACGAGGCTATCAGTTTTATCATATACAAAACATATTTTGGATAAACCTTTCCCAACTTTCAAGGTATACAGGGTGTCCCAGAAAACCTGCAACTTATTTTGGCGGGGCTCTAGTTTCACCTTTGAACATCGGAATGCAGCGATGTTTGCACTTTTTGAAATCTGTAGAATGTTTTCTGTTTATCTGTGAAAAAATAATTACGATTGCTAGTTTTGTTTTCAAATAAGATGTGGTCAAAGGAAGGTATGTGTGGAACACGTTCAACCGATTTGGCGATAATCGATGACAAATCCAATAATGTCCTAAATATTGTGCGTGAAGTCTTAGGGAACGTACATTGTTTTCACATGCTAATGATTAATGTTATAAAACGTTATTGCTATGAAGAAATAAAAATAAACATACATGTGTATTGCCTAAATAAAAATGTTAAAACGATGGCAGTTTTCTTCTCGCTGATGAAAGAGTTGTGACATACTGTGCGTCTGAAAGCTCGAACCAAGTTCAGAAAGCTTTCCAAATAAAATACCCGAGGAGAAAAATCTCATACCGTTCAATTATTTAGAGGAAATGTTAACAAATATTAACATTTGGACTTTATAG
This sequence comes from Ophiura sarsii, assembly GCA_035610835.1. NCBI lineage: Eukaryota > Metazoa > Echinodermata > Ophiuroidea > Amphilepidida > Ophiuridae > Ophiura > Ophiura sarsii. Next base: position 54,531,930 of record CM069447.1, on the reverse strand, counting down.
CAACTATAGACTGATGGATAGTTCAGGTCGCCGTCGAACAGCTAGTGAGAACCATTTCGAAGAAAACTGAGGTTTGCCACGCTCTGAAAAATGAACCGATTATATCAGCACAGATATCAAGTCCTGATCCAATGTTACGATTTCTACAACCAGTCTTTTTATTTCATTAATTTTAATAAACGTTGATTGTTAAATTTTAGGAGAATGTAATTTTAATTAACAAACCAAATGATGAAAGAGAGTGCGCTCCAAAGTGATTCACCCCGGGGATTCACCGGGCTCCGTAGCGGTAACATCGGTTTTATCCAAATCGGTTGAACGTGTTCCAGGCATACCTGCCTTTGATCGCGTCTCATTTGAAAACCAAATAAGCAATCGTAATTATTTTTTCAAAGGTAAGCGGAGAACATTCCACAGACTTCAAAAAGTGCAAATATCGCTGCAATCTGATGTTTAAAAGAGAAACTAGAGCCCTGCCAAAATAAGTTGCAAGTTTTCTGGGACACCCTGTATATATCAATGATTATTAAACCAATAATAGGCATGTTTGTACTGATTTCAATGCATTTCACATATGATTCCAAATATGGTAATGAAATTCAACAATTATGACATTTTGTAAACATTTTGTGCAATTTTGGAATGTCGTCTGCAGACGCGTGGAAAATGTTAAGTCCCGAGGGGTACTCACCCAAGACGGTATACGGGGGTGTGCTGCTCTAATGGGTAGCTTTTTGGGCACAAAATCCCTAAACATGGGGTAGGCCTATGATTTTGTGCTGGAAATCCCTAATAATGGGGTCACTTTTTACAAATGGGTCTATTTTCGCGAAATTTGTGTCTATTTTCGCGAAATGTGTGTTTATTTTTCGCGAAATTTGTGTCTATTTTCGCGAAATTTGTGTCTATTTTCGCGACAATTTTGCAAAAATTAGGTCTATTTTCCCGATAATTTGCGAAAATTTGGTCTAAAATGAAGCAAAACCCCTAAAGATGGATACCGATTTTTCCAAAATTACCCCTAAAAATGGGTATGGGTTTTGAATCTCCAGCGGCACACCCCGACCAAACCAAATCCGAGAACCAACCCCCAACCTCCATCCCGGGTGTTAAGTGCCTTCTTGAAGGATGAACATTAACAGATTGTCTTATATAGAAAGTCACATATCACAATATTACAACTTTCAGACTGAAAGAAATTTGGCCAATTGTCCTAATTTGGCCTGAAATCATTCAAGTAAACTGTCAACCGATTTATTTTTATATATGAAGAGCTTTGTTGCAAAAGGGCTATGGTGCATTTTTTCCAAAAAATGAGTTTGATATAGAAATGCATAGGGAAAAATCATATGTTTCAAGGAAACAAAGTAATTTTTTTCAAAAAGACCTACATCTCATTGTAAACAGCCATTGAAATTGTTGTTTTGTTGCAAAAGGGCCTGTATCCAGAATTAAATCGGGATACAGGCCCTTTTGCAACAAAACAACAACTTCAATGGCTGTTTACAATGAGATGTAGGTCTTTTTGAAAAAAATGACTTTATTTCCTTGAAACATATGATTGTGACCTATACATTTCAATATCAAACTTATTTATTTTAAATGATTAAAATAAATGATATTTTGTGTGTGGTATTTTTTCTTTATGTACAAACAGATGGAGTTTTGTTGCAAAAGGGCCTACATCCAAATTTTCAAGAAATGTAAACATGATTTTAAAAAAAATTAAAACTAGCACATTTAAAATTTATTTCAATTTAAATTAGTATGTAGTGTACCTCTTTCATAATCCATTCAGTTTTTCAATTGCTCAACTTGAATATTTAGAAACAGTTTTTTGACTTTTTCTCAATAAGAGCCAAAGTGGATGTAGGCCCTTTTGCAAAAAACCTCTTCATATAATGATTATATGTTTTGGAAAAAGATTTACCCCTTTTGGGTAAATGTTAAATTTGCCAACAGCTGCAAATTTTCCCTGGATCGTGTTACATATTGTATACTCATATAAAAGAAATATGATCAAATTGAAAATAATATATTTGACATGAATGTAGATGATTAATAAAGACTTGTCAAATTCTGTACATACATGTATACTGGCTAGGACTAGCCTATTTATTGATCATGACATAAAGCCACCGCATGTACTAGGAAGACATTTGGACTGGGGTGAGGGAGGGGTACTCACATTCATTTTTAGGTGGTAGGGGTTTACCATTGCTATCATGAGCTCATAATTGATCACAACTTAGGTTGACAGCTACGATCACAACTGAACACAAGTGAACAGTTTTTTATGGAATGATTTATGAAGATCGAAACAAATATGTTGAAAAATGTCTTAAATTGAAAGTAGATTTCAATTATGATTTTAGTAAAGTTCTGTGATGGTTTTTTCACAGAAGATACAGTCAAGATAGATTTATACGAGTCCAGGAAAGTCTTTCCTGATAAGCCATACTTCATTATAAGAGAGAAATATTGATTGACAATGAGTAACAAGAGAACAGTGCAACAGTTGTCTGCATTGCAATACTATAATCCCTGTTCGTTCACGCATTACGAAAAGATATTAATGTTTGGGTTCGTATCACATGAGGCTGAATTAGGCTCAAATCAGATACGAACACAAACCATTAATATTTTTGTATTGCCTAAGAACAAACAGGAAATAACATATTTGTGACGCGATCAAGAGGAATGAGTCGGATGTCGGGGAATCCCAAATTGAGATATGGTCAATTCAAAATGGCGGCTTACATAAGTTTTGATGGAAATTCATGTATACAATTTGACATAACTTTAGAACAAAACGTCGTATCGACATGGGGTTTTCAGTTTCTGAAAGCTCTAGGTGTCTTCTTTAAAAACCCATTTTCGACCAGGGTCGACATCCGACTCATTCCTCTTGATCGCGTCACATTTATCATTCAGTAGGTGTAGACATAAAGTGATAAAAAACTTACTTCAAAGGTCTAATAACATGAGAAAACAGGAAAAACACTGAAATTGTCATTTAAAATTACTTGGAAGCTGATAAATAATGCAACAGCATGACTCACATGTTAATTCTGCGCGCTATTTTATATTTGCACAGCATGCCGCGTGATCTGGGGACATGGCGCTCGCATGAAACGACTATGCGCTACATGTATGTGAGATGATACATGCACTATGTGATACAACGTTTTATATCACATAGTTGGACTTCAACAAAGTGATACAAAAATAGACCAAAATGCTGATAACTGCAGTATTCCTGTCTACTGACTGATAGAAACTTAACCACTTTGTTAACCCTCTGAGAACTACCGGCCGATTGGTCAGAAAGATAGATACATCATTTATTGCACCAATCAGAGACAGTGTTAGAATTTGTATCCCTGATAAAGATTGGAGTGAAATATTTTACAAGCTGCATTTTGATTGGCTATTCAAATGAGTATATCTTGCAATACACCAATCAGAACCACTGTAAGATTGGCCGGCAGTGCCCAGGGGTTAAACAGAGGGAAGAAAATGCTGAATGTTGAAATGGTCAAGTCTACAGCATAATTAGTTTTATTGCTTACAGAGAAACCCCTAAGCAAATACATAAAGGTTCCATTGAGGATACGGTAGTGAAGTTGTATTAACCTTTCATTGGTTTAAGTACTTCTCCGTCTGGCAGCAAATAGCCTGGAAGACGATGATTTCCACTCGATAGAATGACGCTGGTTCCCATTTTTAAATACGGCTCCCAATTTGTAATACGTAATAAATAGTATTTCAAATTGGGAACCAGCAATTATAACGTCATTCTATCGAGTGGAAATCATCGTCTTCCAAGTAGCCTGGAGTGCATACTTATCACAGTTTTTGAAACATTAATGATCGGCAAAAGTAATTGCAATCTTGAATGGTGTCATTACGGCAAATGCCCTGCAAGGGGAGTCATGTGCTATAAGCTGCTCTAAGTGGTGTTCGTAAACAATTTGCGCCTTCATCACAAAGCTCTGAAAATAGTCCCACAAAACCCTTGATGGCTCTCGCACTTGTGGCTGTATTGTGCCTGTGCTGGTGGCTAAATTTCGGTGCATGCGACCGTTGTGCTAATTTTAGTGAACGCTTGGAATTAATATATTTTGTTATGTATGGAAAATTATTTCCAGGTTTGTGCAACACACGCTTGCCTGAGTAGTGTTGCATCAAAAGCATTATGAAATCGGCTATATAAATACGCGGTTTCGGGGCTCGTACCGAAAACCAAGTTGAACCAAAATTACAATCCCACAATGCAAATAATAGTTTGCATTGCCATGGAAAAAGGACAGGCCAAAGATGTATACCGTATTATCCCTATTAAGCGCCCAGGACCTTATAAGCACCCACCCCTGTTTTTCTCAATGACTACCAACAAACAATCCCTTATAAGCGCCCACCTTTTCACATGGTCAGCATCCTCAAATGACCACTTGTACATATATTTCATATGAAATGGTCAGCCTCCTCAAATTACCAATTGTACATTTTATTTAGTACGATAAATGAGTTTAAAAAAGGTAACATAATAAGCGCCCACCCAAAATGACTTTGCTAACCACCCTGGGCGCTTAATAGGGATAATACGGTAATTCATGGGCTTTTTGTAGCTATACTCAATCCATTGTGGGAATGGAAAGAGAACAGGGCCAAAGATTAAATTCATGGGCTTTGTTGTAGCTACACATAATGCATTGTAGGAATGAAATTTTGGTATGATCTTTTCCTGGCATCAACTACAATGATGCTCAATATGGCAACAACAACAAATTGTTTGCTTGCCCGTCAAAAAAGTAGGGTCTGTCGGTCAGATTGTGCTAGTGGTTGTTTCTGGCCGTCCCATCAACACAAAACCAAACATGCTAAGATAGCGGTTACATGGACATGGTATAATTGTGTGGGTCACATGAGGGGTCAATCAAGGTCATATATGTGCATTTTTATTTTAAACAGGTTTTTTTTTTCAAGTTTAAAAAAATAAATAAATATAAAAAAGTTTTAAAAAGTTAAACGGTCTGGACTGTTACAGTATACATGTTCGGTCGGACAAGGGGGCAAAAAAGAAGAGTTTTTGGGGGGCCTAAAGGGGGCGCATCAAATGTTATCAAAAATGTAAATGGCAGCCACATGATAAGTAATTGATATGCACCAAAGGTGTCATTATGAGGAAGACACATAAGGAGCACTTAACTGCGATAGCTGCCAGGTTGTATTATTAACAGAATCAATCATTCCAGATGCGGATAGAAGTAATTATAAATCGTGATTGGATCTACTAATAATATACATGGACTAATGATTATGGAGGAGGCATAACAAGGACTCATCAACTGCCATGGTTGCAAGACCTTTTAGACTGCATCACATTATGGATAATGTGATGATATTCATTTCAATTAGATATGCACCATATCATGCAACATGGCAGTTGTATAGCAGTTATTATTAGTGCTCATTGATGCATTTACTGTTTATAGGATAGATCAATACTTGCCTGTTTTGTTTCAAGAGAAAACACGACGACACAAATATGGTACAGCCTATAAGACCATCGTATAGCAGTACAGCTAAGAACTATATTCTATTCTCATTCTTATTTAGTTTATTGGTTATTTTAATCTTTTATCATAAAATTGTGTTTGTTAGATTTATTTTAATCAAACAACAACAAATTTCCCCTTTATAAAATCGGCGAATCCAGCGAGCTGTTTACCAACTTCCTGCTTCAAATTAATCGCGTTCTTTAGCACACACGCACATGGCAACGCTGCGTTATACGCACAACCCATACGCCGGCGACTTTGTATAGGGTACGCTAATGCGATGATCATATGCACTGAAGGTTTTTTTTTTAATGAATTAAACCCTGCCTCAAACTATACACCATTGTCTCATAATGTATGGGCGTAACACCCACTATATAAAAATAATGAATAAAAACATGTTTGCAAGTTTGCTAATATCCGCCTTAAAAATCGGTAAACCCAGGCTGCCTGAACTACGAATCAAAACATTGCGTGTGGTATGCTAACCGTACATCGCACAGCCGGTGTGCAATAAGACACTTTCAATGTACTCCGGGTATTCCAGTTTCCGGCTTTCTGATTGGTTTGATACTACTAAGAGTGTATGAACATCTACATAATCATGTAACTTGAAAGGTGTCATTATGAAGTAGATGCATCAAGGAGCGCTTAACTGCGAGCTCTGCCAAGTTGCATGATTAGCCAAATCAATCATTGCAGATGCGGATAGAAGTAAATTAAAAGTTGTGGTGATGTATTCACTTAAACATGTATTCATGATGTCATTACGAAAGACTGGTGTTACAAGGGCAACATTCTGCAGTGAAAATCAGCTGGTATGTGTAGCAGAAACGGGTGTTGTTTTTTTTCTTTCCTAGAACACACTAGGAAATCAATTCATTTTCACGCTATAAAAGTCATTAAAAGGAAAAAATACACACTTTTGACAAAACCTTACATTTCAGGAAAATAGCTTAAAGAGATTGACTTTGCTGGTCCCCCTACGAGCCTGCATGAGGAGTAGTCAAAGAAGATTTTAAAGAAGCCACCACAATGATTTGCCTTATTCTGGTCTCCAATTTGTCTCGGTTCCCATAGACGCACACAATCATGGCTTCATAACATATTCATCGTTGGAGCTCTTGGGTTCTAGTTTACATCAATAAATAAATTAGTAATCAGTGTTCCTTTATCTTATTTCTCAAACGTATGAGCTCGACAAATGCATCGCGTGAAAAAAGGTTAAGTTGGCTGGTGATCGCGCAAAGCATTGTGGGAAGACCGTAAAATCTTCTTTGAGGAGTAGTATTTGAACAATTTGATCAAATATCAAATGGTCTACATTGTACCTGTCATTGACAATTTCTGGTTTTTGTATAAAAAATGACGGAGCAAATGACAGAGCAAACAAAGCACATGTCAAAGATATTTTAGTGTGGCAACACTGCATATATGAGGCTAATTTTTGTATGATTGGTTGGGGCTTTTTTTTCAAACAATTTTGGGACATGTTGGTGAAATTTTCAAAACATTTCAAATTCTTTTTTCTTTTTTTTTCAAAATTGTCAAAAAATAATCAACCATTTGTGTCCAAATATGTGATGTGATCTGTGAAAACCCGCCACATGATGGGATTTCGCATATTGGAGATATTTATATCATAAGAAAGCTAAAACTGTGCTGATTACAGAACTGTCTCGATCATTTTTCTATGATCACTACAAAAAAAGTTATGAGTAAATGATGATTGTGATGTAATAAAAAGCTGGCAACATTTCCCGGCTTGCAGTTTTGCCCTCTTTTCCCCTCCCTGCACTGCGAGTTGATTTTCCATCTCAAGCGGTTAATCGGTGGGTTGGGATTATTTAATTTTTAACACGACATAGTACGGCATTTTGAATTGTTTGAGTAAAATTGGACATTATGGGTTGAATCAATACAAATGGTAGATTTGCAAAAAAGTAACTATACAGGTAACAAATGGGCTTCTAACTCTTAAAATATATATCCTACCTAAAAATATTAAATTATAAAGTTGTTGATAAATTTGTCTTCTTTAATATGAGATATTGCACACTAGGATCGGGTGATTATTGAGGAAGTGGCACTCAAAAATGTAAGGACAAGTCCGATTTTCATTTTCACATTTTTATTTTCTACACGCGGACCAATCTACGGGTACCTTATCGATTACCGGTAGTGCAATTGGGGGATGCATGCGCAGGTTGGACAGTTGGCCGCATTGTTCCGATGGATCGATACGCCACACACACGCTACCTGTCATTCTCTCCCCCGTGTTGAAATGTAAAATGTGAATTTGAAATTGTGACTTTACCTTACATTTTGAATTGTCACTTCTTCAATATTCAACCGATCCTAGCATGCAATATCTCATATTAAAGAAGATAAATTTCTCAACAACTTTATGATTTAATATTTCTGTAGGATATATATTTTTAGAGTTAAAAGTACATTTATTACCTGTATAGTTACTTTTTTTGATGACTGTAATCACATATTGTACTCTCCATTATCTGTGACTGAATGTACCTTTAAACGATATCAATCATTGTGAACAAAAGTAATTGCATTCATGATAGTAATTCTATTCACTTTAATACGCACTAATGATGCCATTACGGAGGATCGAGGCGCAATGAGGAACACTTCTCTGCCATACCTGCCAGAAAGTATTAAACAAGATCAATCAGAGAAGTAGAAAGCATTTGCAATTTTCAATGTATTCACTTCCATGCACTAATGGTGTTGTTCAATGTAGGAGCCACTATAAGGAGCTGGCCTTTTCTACAAAGTCTAATGTCTAGCAAATCCTATTGTAAGAGCAGTGGTGCAGTGGTGGGGGGAGGGGGGGGGGCAATTTTTCCCTCGGTCACAATTTTTGACTTCCCCTCCCAGTCAGCCCAAGCCCCCACCCCATTTTTCCCCAAATAAATGAAAATGTTGACTTTATGTTAAGCTTATCTCAAATTAGCTTATTTTAAGCTAAATGTAGGTAATTTTGACATAAAATAATGTAAATGCAAATGATCCTGTGGGTGGCGAAATAAGTAAAACCACCCTGTTTGTTTGGTTTTTGTTGGGGTTTTTTGTTGGTTTTTTTGGGTTTTTTAAATATGCATTTGACTCCGTGTATGTATATTTTTGTAGTTTTAAGATCATTGTTGTATTTTTGCTTTAATATTTTATTCATATGTTGTACAGCGCTTTGAGTTTAGATCTCACTAAAATAAATCGCTCTATAAATGTGTGTTATTATTATCATTATTGTTCTACAGGCAGATGGACCTCTCAGGCTGGATCGGTCGATCAGACTTTTTTCCCTTCAAAATCAGACTTTTTTCCTTTCAAAATGATCCACACAAAAAATTCAAAAACCTGTAAAAAATTGACTTTGGACACAACGAAAATTGTTTCCTAAAATATGGGTCAATTTTATGGGTCATTTTGTTCCCCAGTTTTAGCCTTACTAACCCCATAAACGAGGTTTTTAACCAGGATCACAATTTGGAAGAGAAATCAATAAATGAATTGCCGCTCCACAACTGGGGATTGAACCGGGGCGGGGAACCTCCGGACCAAAAACCCTGGCCAGTACATTTTGCAAGTCACAACTCTCAGCTACTTGTTCGTGCAATATACTGCGCTCACTATAGGCTCGGTTGATTACATGTATGTCATCGAAAACCGTCCGCAAATGCGCTTGGAGAAAGGCTTGGAAGTTGTATTTTGTAGCATATGACGGTGTTAAAATTGGTCAGTCGGTTCTAGAATAAGTGAAGGATTTTTTTCATTGCCGTGCTAAAATGTCATGTGATTGGACTCCTGTCAGCAAATAGATGAATGGATTATATTTAAAACTCTAATTTCAGTAATTGTTCTGTGAACATTCACCTGTATATTTTCTTAATATTGTTCAGTCATTTAAAGTGCATAGCTAATACCATCAATGTACTTGTTCCTTGTTCATGATTTCAATTTATTCGTAGTTTGTGTTATATGGTATGTCCTATCAAATGTTGCTATCTAATAATAATAATAATAATCAGTATTTATATAGCGCCTTTTCCAAATGGCTCAAAGCGCTGTAATTTTGCTGCTGGTGAATCATCAGAATCACGTCGCACCAACTAGGGTGCTGCCAATTTCTAGCGCAAACCTATCCGCACTTAGATTGTAACATCCACCATTTTTCAATGCAGCTCCCAAAATACCATTGGGTCATGGAAGTTTTTGATAACCGAAACAACTGATCAACGATTTTGAAAGCAGGAGGAAACCGGAGATCCCGGAGAAAACCTGCGAGAGCGTGTATGGATCGTGATAAACCAAATGCACATAAAGCCCGGTCGTGCACAGAATTGAACCCAGGTTTCATTGGTGCAAGGCGAGGGAACTACCGCTGCGCCAACACGCTCCCCCATCTGCATTTGCTATCTACTGAAGATAGCAACATTCTGAAAATAGTTGTGTTGTCAAAACTTCTACAAATTCAGTGTAAAGTGTAGTGTACCCACAACTTCCTAGTTGATTGTCGAGATAAATATTACAATCTTGTTGAACACTTGGCTTAGATCATGGACTAAGACACAAAATACTTGATCAAAAATCAAAAACATTCTTTTGGATACCCCTTTGGGGAAACAGTTTAGCATTTTTCCAACCTAGAATTTTCCTAATTAAGTTAAAAATAGTTGTTTTAGAATTAATTGTAAAGTGTATCCACAACTTCCTAGTTGATTGTCGAGATAAATATTACAATCTCGTTGAACACCTGGCTTAGATCATGGACTAAGACACAAAATACTTGAAAAGAAAAAATCAAAAACATTCTTTTGGATACCCCTTTGGGGAAACAGTTTAGAATTTGTTTCAACCTAGAATTTTCCTAATTAAGTTTAAAAAATAGTTATGTTAGAATTAATTGTAACATGTATCCACAACTTCCTAGTTGATTGTTGAGACTTGAGGGGGAAAAAATCATTTAGGTACCCCTTTGGGAAGATATTAGTTTTCTAATTAAGTCATTATACACTAGTTACACAACATATATCAGTACGATAAATGCTCTGTTTTATTCATTCTCAAAAAACGAGTTAATCTCCATGTGGATTCTGTGCTATAAATAGGCTGATTATGATAGAGAATGTGGGAAATTGTTAAATCCAACATACATTCATGGAAACTACGCTACACTTTAAACAAGTCCAAAGCGGAATAAAGCGCAACAACGCTATTTAACACTTTCCACAAGGCTATTATGTTACCATACATTTTTTCAGTAAACTTTCCCAACTTTCAAAGTCTATCTCAAGATTTACTGAACCAATACTAGGCATATTTGTACTTCTTTCAATGCATTTCAAAATGTGATTCCAAATATGGTAATGAAATTCAACAATTTTGACAATTTTGAAACATTTTGTGACATTTTGGAATGCCGCCTGCATACGCCTGCCGTGTGGAAAGTGTTTAGCAAGATTTAGATCTAGTCTAGGATATATGCTGTATACAGAAATTCAACAATTTTGACATTTTTGAAACATTTTGTGAAATTTTGGAATGTCGCCTGCATACGCCTGCCGCGTGGAAAGTGTTTAGCAAGATTTGTATCTAGTCTAGGATATATGCTGTATACAGAAATTCAACAATTTTGACATTTTTGAAGCATTTTGTGAAATGTTGGAATGTCGCCTGCAGACGCCTGCCGCGTGGAAAGTGTTTAGCAAGATTTGTATCTAGTCTAGGATATTATGCTGTATACAGAAATTCAACAATTTTGACATTTTTGAAGCATTTTGTGAAATTTTGGAATGTCGCCTGCAGACGCCTGCCGCGTGGAAAGTGTTTAGCAAGATTTGTATCTAGTCTAGCATGTTTGCTGCATACAGCAGTTGGGCTGAGATTGGATCGGATTTTTTATGTACACAGCCTAGAAAGCGCAACAAGGCTGTTTAAGCAAGATTTGTATCTAGTCTAGGATGTATGCTGAATACAGCAGTTGGGCCAAGATTGGGTCGGTTCCTTTACATGTATGTACACAGCCTAGAAACAATGAGTAGGGCCATTGCCAATGGGTTCTGAAGCAGTAACAAAATACTATTATTATGTGTACTTAGTAAATGGATACTTTAATAACCTACCCTGCTCATCCATAACCATTTTCAATAACTGAAAAAGTGAAAATGTTCAGCAAGCGCGTAAATAAAAACGCGCAAATATATTCATTTAATAAGTAGGTCTATGTAAGGAAGCTCAAAATCGCAAAAATTACAAAAAGGGGTGCTTTCAATGACAAATTGTACAAATAGGGGTATTGGGCGAGAACACACTGTAAGGGGTTGCCAGTCCCCACCCCCATCTCCATCCTCCTTCTGCTTCCCCCTCAGCTATGCCTCAACCTATCCATGCATTCTAAGCCCATGCTATGACAACATTAGGCTATTTTTCCCTGCATATTTCGGGCTCAATTTCTGTTACCAATATTGTGTACTTTGTAATGGCTCCAAGCCAAACACATATGATACAATGTCAACATGAATCGTATAGTATTTATCCATTTAAACATGTTTTATATAAATATACAATGAAATCAGTCAAGATATTGCAGGATACCCACAATGCATTGCTTCCATTTCAATTTTCTGTACTGGTTTGTTATCCCATACACAAAGTAACTCATAATGACAGAGACCCGGTAGGTTTTGCAAACGATTTGGATTTCTTGACTAAATGTTCCATGTATAACAATGGTTTTATCAACATCACATACAATGGCCATTAGACCATAGACCATTTCAAATGGAAATCCAAAGCATGTTTGATGACTGATCACTCATTGATTCTATATTCATACGTAAATGGTAATTCAATGGGAACCATAGGCATATTACCATCGTGCACAAGCTTGATGACTTCTGATGACTTTCAATAATTTTCTGAATTTATCCGATAACTATCTGAAACGGTCTATAAAAGTGTTATTTTGAGGGCTCATAAACACAAGGCCTCATCTCCATTTTTTCAAAAATGAGATTTTGGTATCAACATTTTCAGAAAGAAATTCTCTTTCCAGTAACACAGCCTTATCTCCATAACACAACCCTTTCAAAGTAATAGCCAGTATCACAAGGCCTCATCTCCATCTCCCCAATGTGTTTAAAAATATTCAGTAGTCTTTTTCTTAAAATGGTCAAAATGGAGATAAGGCCTTGTGTTTCTGAGCCCTTGATTTGATGACATTAAGTGGTGTATCTAATCATATCAAGTTGCAAAGGATCATGGTAAGGGTACAATATTTTTTCCACAGTGAATCTCTATGATTATATTCTTTGTCAAATTTAATGTTAGGCGACACAAAAACTACCCTGTTCTACAGGCAAAGGAACTCTCAAGGTAGGTCGGTCGGTTGGGCATTGTTGGGTTGGGTGTGGTTTTTTTCTTCTCCAAAATGTTTTGAAAATGTTGGTGACTTTTCAACAATTTTGTATTCTAAGAATTCAAATGTTCCAAAACTTTATCACATTTTTTAATTCCAACATTTTCAAATTTGTTCAAAAAATTTCAATTTTTTAAAAATATTTTGTTTGCTTGATTTTTTTTATTTTTAAAAGGGGTTGGTCAGGCCTGTAGAACTGGGTATGGGTAGGTTTCCCGTCTTCTTATCTATACCTTGAATATGACATGTGGTGTACCTGTATAACCGCCTCATTCAATTACAACTGTTGCAAAGGATTCTGGGGTGGATATGATATGTTCTCTGCAAGGAATCTCTATGATATGTTATCTGTCAAGTTTAATGTGATTTATACTTTGAACATGACCTGTCTGTGTACCTGTAAAACTGCCTCATCCAATAACAACTAATTATTTGTGGCAAATATCATTGTCTGGTGCATAGTCAATTCTGAATGGTTAACCCCCAAAGAACTACCGGCCGATTGGTTAGAAAGACAGATACATCATTTATTGCGCCAATCAGAGACAGTGTTAGAATAATTGTATCCCTGATAAAGATTGGAGTGAAATATTTTACAAGCTGGATTTTAATTGGCTATTCAAATGAGTATATCTTGCAATACACCAATCAGAACCACTGTAAGATAGGCCAGTAGTGCCCAGGGGGTTAATGTTATTTCGAAAGTCCCTACTGCCGTCAACTGAACACGGGTTTTCACTCACCCTATACAAAGGGTTAAAATACCCTTCACTTTTAATTTTCACCCGTGGGAAAATTTACTCAGGAGTGAAAATGGTGAAAATTTACAATGATGTATTACCTAAACAGTTCTCTAGCACAAAGCTTGCCCATCTTTTTACCCTAGAGAATGTTACCCAGTGAAACTGCTGAGTAACTGTGTTTTGATTTTGGGATAATAATAGGGGCCTCCCCCCCCCCCCCCCCCCCCCCACAGGCAAATTACATGGGGAGTCTGGCCCAAATGCTAATGAAAGAGAGATGCTCGGCGCGAGTCTTTACTTTACTTACTTTTACTACATAATGCCTAGGTGAAAGTCCACTAAAAATATCCCTTTCGCAAAATTGCCTTAAGATGAAGAATAGGGTGGGCCTCTACGATTTGGAATTTGTATGACAAGTACTAATCCATCTGATATCCATCTCACCTGGATATAGGAACAGATATGAAGGGGCCTACAATCTAAGTTGACACTTTTAAGTGTCAACTTAGATTGTAGGCCCCTTCATATCTGTTCCTAAAATAAACACCATTTAATACCATGTATAACCTTTGTATGTATCTAGTATACTGATTCTGAAGTGTCCTAGTGACACCGGAATAAGTGCAATTGTGAAGCACTTTTATCATTTGGAAAAGCATTTAATAAAAGTAAGCATCCTTCTTTGGTTTGCCTATTTTCATTCATACTGCTATTTAAACTGGAGATAGAAAATTTCAAATCAAGATCGGAAAACAGGTCACGTGGACTAGGTACGTATGCAGCGTAATGAAGCGGTTGATCACATTCATAGCATTGGTTGTCTCCTGTTGTTGCGCATCGCTGACGTCGACGCATGAGTTGAAGCAATGTCAACTTTTACCCGGAGCTTTCCAATTTGCCCATTTTTTCCAGGCCTGCAATCTCTCACCAACCCCAGTGAAACATGTTTGTTTTTCTGTTGATGACTTATGAGTCATCAAACTGGTGCCAAAAGCAATCGGCTAATCGTAAAGCATCAGAACCGTTCGAATATTTTCGGATTTGAAATAGTCTATTCAAACAATGAGTGGGCCTTTCTAACCAAGTGTTTACACAATTCCACATGTATAACCTGTGTATATTCAAATTAAACAGACTTTTTAGTGATTAACTGCATGCCCAGCAGTGTAACCTTAACAAGAGGACAGAGAAGAAGGACTCTACTATAAGTCAATACTTACACACAATAAACACTGTATTGCAGCATGTATAACATAATGTATAATCAAGTAGACAGCCTTCTAATCTAGTAGTAGCTGCATCTCATCTGCATGGGCATTCAACTTATTAACATTGGAACAGAGAAGAAGGACTCTACTATCTAAGTCAATACTTACACAAAATAAACACTGAACTGCGGCATGTATAACCTTGATTTATAATCTAGTAGACTAGACAGCCTTCTAATCTAGTAGTAGTAGCTGCACTTTGCATGGGCATTCAACTTAACATTGGAACAGAGAAGAAGGACTCTATTATCTAAGTCAATACTTTCACAAAATGAACACTGAACTGCGGCATGTATAACCTTGATGTATAATCTAGTAGACTAGACAACCTTCTAATCTAGTAGTAGTAGCTGCATCTCATTTGCATGGGCATTCAACTTATTAACATTGGAACAGAGAAGAAGGACTCTATTATCTAAGTCAATACTTACACAAAATAAACACTGTATTGCAGCATGTATAACCTCTATATATGTATAATCTAGTAGACAGCCTTCTACGGCTAATAGTTGTGTATCTATCTGCCCAGCAGTTAAACTAGCTGTTGTGTTGTACATGGCACTGCAATTAAAACCATTTTCTTTCCACCAACTCTCGCCTTCCGTATGTAGATTTAAAATATACATGTGATCCTAGGAGAAATAAAAAGAAAGAGAGATAAATGCAACATGATCGTGAGGCATGGGACCGATATCGATGGCATTGATTTGAAGTTGAGGCTATAAAGGTGACAAAAATACTAACTGTACAACGTTAACACTTTCCATGCAGCAGGCGGCTGCAGACGACATAATTCCAACATTTCACAAAATGTTTCAAAAATGTCAAAAGTATTGAATTTCCTTACCGTATTTGGAATCACCATGGGAAATGCATCGAGATAAGTACAAACATGTCTAATATTGGTTCAGTAATCCTTGAGATAGACTTTGAAAGTTGGGAAGATTTCTAAAAAAATCTATTTAGTAAATATATGGTATATTTTAAATAGCCGTGTGGAAAGTGTTAAGGAGGAAGAAATCCCTTGCTATTTGTTATCATTCACTTTGTGTATAATACAGCTATACATATGGTTCTATAGTTCCCACTGAAAACATGGTGATAGGGTATGCCTATTCGCTCTTTGAACAGGTTCGCTATTTGTGAGGAGAGCCTCGAACTGGAATCAGATTGAATGAATGTGTTGCAATGACCAGTCATATTGGATAGAGAGAGTCAAACTAGTTACAAAAATGTTACGGAATAGTATCATTCAATGCGGTACCAGTTTGAGGCTCTCGCATTAAATCGTCAGCTCGGATTATAGTTCATATGATTAGTTCTTAAAGGCCGTGTGTTTTGAACTCGCCACCCTTACCGTTGCATGTCCAGATTTTTACATTTTACACCATCTGAGATTCGAATTAGCATCGTCAGCCTGCTTCGATAATTGCCTAACTCACTTTTCGGCGAAATTGAGTTTTTTGCATAAATCATGACTTCGTTGCATTATGCACATGCTGTAATAATATCATTGACAAATCAAAAGTGTTGATATTTGCACAATTGCAATTCTGCCTAAGTCAGTATTGTGAGTTAGGCAGATTGTATTAATTATGTTAAAAGTTTAAAATGGGTCATATTAACTCGTATTAGGCCTATAACAAGCCACATTTCACTGAAAGGTATATCCCCAACCTAATTCTATCCAACAGGTACTGTCCCTATTGGTATTCACCTGTACTATTCATGGTGCTATTCAACATATCGTCAGCCTGCTTCGATAACTGCCTAACTCACTTTTCCTATTTTTGCTGTTTTCTCAAAACTTGAAAAAATGAGTTAGGCAATTACCGAAGCAGGCTGACAATATGGCGGATCTGTGCAAAGAGTGAATTGCCTAGATGGGAAATCAAAATTATTTTATGGGTGAACAGCCTTCACAAAGTCATTGTTTATAAGAATTGTGCTTTGAAAAAATGACTATTTTTCTTTGGGAAATTGCATTGAATATTTGAAATTCATGAAAAATTTCAAAACTAAAATACTGTTATCTTTAATTAGACAAATATGGGCCTGAGTGTTTACGTGTTTTCCCCTTAGCCTTTATTAGCCCAGTATTACAAAATTTCTTTAATCATGGCAGAAATATTCTTACACAAAGGCCCCTTTTATTGATATTTCCTTAGATTTCGAAAGCTGTCAGATGATACAACAGTATGGGTTTTACTCTGGCCACACATATTTGGAAACAATTGTAAATAAAAACCTAGAGGCAATCAAGAGTAAGCGGCTTTGTACAGCCATCACTGTCAAAACACTATAGCTTTTAATACCTTTTGTCTCCAGTAATAATAGTGCATACACACCAGACAAGTATGTGAGGGATAAGGCAAGTTGGAGGTCAAGTCCTTCAAAACCAAAGGTTCAATATGGGTTATATTTCTGGATGGTGATGCCACATCAATGCTTAAGGGGCCCACATACCCCCTAATTTCAGGTTGTAATTTGAGGTTTATAAATTTAAAGTTGTTTTTAAAAATAGTTGTTCCATCATGTGTAGATTTGGACAGCGTGTACTATTAGGGTGTACATTTTAAGCTCCTCCATACTGTGTCAAATGCCTTTCGGAAGTCCAAGAAAGCCATACTGTACCTTTTTTATAATGGAGATACAGGTGTGATGATGGTAAGCCTACATATTTGGCTTTCTTTTACTTCTGAAAGGCATTGACAGTGTGGAGGAGCTTAAAAAGTATACCCAATAGTACATGCAGTCAGTCCATAAGTACACCTTCATAAATTGTAGTGATGTTGTATCACTATTTGATCTTTTATAGGAAAAACAGGTATCAAATAAATTGACAGTATTATAGGCATGTGTGCAGCAGTCATAAGGCGACAGAAAACCCCTGGTCTATGAGCCTAAACAACCCTCTCTTTTTTTTAAAGAAGAAAACCAATGATATGTATTTTAATTATTTGGGTTTTTTAATTTGGAAATTCTGGAAATATTTTGAAATCGTTTGGATTTGTTTTAACATTTCAAAAATGTAAAAATATCACCTGAGAGGTCAGTTTTCCTGTACAATACGAATTTTTTCTCACTCTATAAGACCCAGTTTTCGCTCCATCACTAAAAAGATTGTTCTTTATTCAAGAAAAGACCATTTACTAACGTTAACTGCGAAAGGTATTACAGAATCATTCTAGCAAATCGGTGCCTATATATGTATTTATGGCCTTCATTAATTCCGTTTTTAAAAGTCATGTTTCAGATATTAAAGACAACATACTTCTACAACCGCCCCCTCCCCTGGGATATGATGATCCTTTTGTCAAAACCTCTTGACATCTTTTTATTGATGAAATTATTTGGATGGTGAAATGCACAGGCATCACTTATTATACACAGCACTTCAGTTCACTAAAAGGCATATTACTCTAACACATGCTCTGGCCTGAAGTATCAGAGGCGTGATCCAAAATATGGGGATATTGGTCTAGGTTTTTGTCCAATGGTCAAGCTATATGGACAGAAACACTGTTTAATAATGTCCTGGAGTAGACTGGTGCATGGGCATTACGTGAATGGCACTTCAACAAGCCTTCACCATTATAAAAGAAGTATTTCTTTCTAGAAAATTATTGGGAGGTTCCAAGTGTCAGAGGCAAAAGCGGGGACATACATTGTAAGGGGGAAAGCTTTTAAGTTTAATCTTCGCGACGAAAAACAAGAAACCCGACCGAACTATTTTTTTTTAGAAATTGGTGAAAAAAGTGACCAACACAAAATGTTGTTTGCATAAAACGGCAAAATGTTTACAGATTTTGGAGATTTTTAACAGTTATTTTGAAGGGAAAAGGGGGGGGGGGGGGGGAGTGGGGCTAATACCGACCAACCAACTCCACCTGAAAGGGAGGTTAGTTTGCCCGTAGTACAGGGAAGGAGGTCAATGCCTTAGGAGGTATCTTGCAGGCAGAAGGTATATTTTGACATGTTCTTAACACTTTCCATGTGGCTATTAGTTTTACCCATTATATATAAAACAGATTTTTCGGAAATCTTTCCAACTTTCAAAGTTTTATCTTATGATTTACTTAACCAAAACTAGGCATATCTGTACTTATTTTAATGCATTTCGCATGGTGATTCCAAATATGGTAATGAAATTTAATAATATTGATATTTTTGAAACATTTTTTGAAATTTTGGAATGTCGTCTGCAGACTACTGCCGTGTGGAAAGTGATTATCCAGGGGCAGAATTTCATGACACCACACTCATGCAAAAACTCGAGAATCCAAATGGATTTTTGCGGTAATATTTGACAAGAATCTATTGATTTTCACTTCATACAGTGTAACTGAAAAGCTTGCAAGAATCCATTGCAATTCTATTATTGAGGAGAATCTTTGCGAGAATAGATTATTGTATTCTCTCTGAAATTCTGAGCCAGAGTGAGGTGAGCCTGCAATAATGTTTAATATTGTCATTGTCTTTTAAATAATTATTGACGGGCTTGTGCAATTGTATTTTGATATTTATACATTTTTATCTTGTAAAATTGTTGCAATTCAGATGTTATTCTGCTGTAACAACTATGTTAATAAACCTTTTATGATTGAATGAATGATTTGTATCAAATGTTGAATTCACTTAGGCCTTACGTGTAGGGTCATTCCAAATCAACTAATTTGCCAAAAACCGTGGCGGGTCACCCTCTTAGATTTGGCTGAAAATATTTTCTAGAATATGTCTATAGGTATTATAAGGCTATATTAAAAAAATCATTTGTCACAAAGCTCCCGCGCGCGTTAGTTTATTAATGCGCATTAGAAAAACATAAATCTTAAAAATAAAATAAAAATTATCTTTTTTTTAATCTTTTTTTTCTTCAATTTTTGTTTTTTAAAAAACCACAAAATTTCACAGATTTGTCAGATTTTCATTGATCACATCATTTTAAATACAAAAGGTCACTTTTACAAGGATTTCAACATTTTATATTAGAACAAAATAAAAAACCTTAAAAAAACAGCATTCCGCATTAGGTTTTGAAAAACTGAAGAGCTTTGAGACAAAAGATGTTTTAATATAGCCTAATGAACACGCGCAAAAAAACTAATCTTCAAATCAAAGTGGTTTCGAAAACGCCAACCATTTCATAATAATTAAGCATTTTAACCACCAAGGACTCCAACCCCTCGATATCTTACCTCTGCATCAAGGATTCCAGTACTTAGATACAAACATATGATGAATATATTCCAACCTAACCAAACCACGTGCCATAATATATACTGAAAAGACAAAAATGAATAAAACAAAAAATAACGATTAGATTGCAACACATTTTGATTACAATATTTTCACAGCTTTGTTGTTATCAAAAAGAAATTATCATGTGTAATACAGTATTTTGAATGAATCGATTTGAAAATTATACTAAAATTAATGCAGGCCAGCGGTTGATGTGCGAAGGGTCACTGGGTCGATTCCCGGTCCTGGAGCGGACATTTATGTGTTCATTTTCTCCTAAATCCTTGCTTTTGTTTTATAAAAATTGGTCGAGGTTAGGGTTAATGACTAAAATTGGTCGAGGTTGGGGTTAATAACTTAATGTGCCAATAAATGCAAGCATTAAAGGAGGCATCCACTGTCCAGCAAGTAGGGGAGCACTTTTTATGTTAGAAAAATAATTATTGAGCCAAAATCGTGTATAGAAAAAAAGCATGTACATGTATGTATCATCATAAATATGAATAAAAACCATTATAAATTCACCATGATTTATGTGGCGGTTTAAATGATGTGGTTATTGGAGCTCAAATGTGCACACTTGCATTGTATAACTGTGACACTAATTAATACAGATATTTTCAATAATGGCAGTTTTTATTTGTTTTTATGATAAGCATGATATTTTATTTCTATACAGGGGTAGAATTTCGTAACCAACCGCGAGAATCTGTTATGATTCTCGCGGAAGGATTTTGCGAGAATCCAGATTCTCGCCAATTTTGAGAATCCATGGATTATTGCGAAATTAATTAAAATAATATTCAGAATAAGGCTATAAGCTTGCACAACTTCCAAATTCGGCATGTTTGTTGACTAAGGGTCAACTACCAGTCATCTAATGTCCTGTTTTGGACTTACAAAAAAGAAATGTAAAAAAATTTAAAAAAACTGGATTCGCGCGGTAGTGATTTGACGCGAATCTTCACGCGAATCGATTCGCGGAGAAATTCTACCCCTGCTATAACTATGCAATTTGGGCTGATAAGTAGTCCCCCCCTTTCCCAATCCCACTTCAATGCTCAAATACTTACCAAGATAAGAAATTTTGGTCTGTACTGATACGTTCCGAATATTCCAAATAATATTAAAATAATGTTACAAAACCCGGCTATGATCGGTATCCACATATACCCCAGGAAATCAAAGATGAGACGTTCCACGGTAGCGATCTGTAGAAAAGTAAAGAGGAAAAAATGAATCAAAATATGCTCCCATAAAAAAGCCAAACCCAGCTAATAGGTATTTTGTCATGAGTTCAAGTTCTATTAATTTATTTAATTGGATGGACCATTTCAACAAAGAACATGAAATGTTTCAATTTCAATTTTTAAGACTGCTTTACTGACAGCTACCCATTGCACATGGAAAAGGAGTATAGAATTTGAACTCATGACAAAATACCTATATAATTTATGTTGAATATATTTATTTATGTCTTTTCAGCTTGAAAAGAATCGAAAGAATGCGTTGAAAAGAACAAAAAAAGAGATGAACTGATGTGTGTGTGTGACTTAATCATGTTGCTTCTTGCTTCGTGCATTTTAAAAGCTTTACTTTCATACTGAGAGGATTGGACCAAGCCGATTTTGCTTCCTCATGTTTGCTGAAGCATATCTCCCGTTTTAAATAACCAATTGGAACGCAATAAAATGCAAATGAAAGCTTATTTACTCAGCTTTCATAACACATCAAAATTAGACCCGTGTGTTCCTGTCCTTATAAGATATCTTATGTGCCCGGAGTGTTAACATTTTTTGGGTCACCCACTCACTCTGTACATGTATACATACCTAAGTATTATTTTGATGCAAGAAAACCTGATTTCCGGGAAAATTGAGGGCGCACTCCCATACGTAGCCTATCTCTCAATGCCCCTTTAAGGTCCCCGAACAAACCATTTCCCATTTGCAATTTGAATTTTATAAACATGCATTATATTACCCTATTCCAGAATTCTAGTACTACCTACGATATAATATTGATATCCAGCCAAAACATAATTATGTATAACATATTCAATTTTTAGATAAATCCTGTTTTAATTGTGCACTACCAACACAGAGTGCTGTGCAAAACAAAATTGGGCATAATTATCCATCATTTGCACACTATTATAACAGTCTTTGTTAATTACTACAAGAATGAAACCACTTCAAAACCAAATTAAAATATTTACATGAATAATCATATTCAATCAAAAACAATGTTAGGATGTTTTTCTACACATCTCTTATTACATTCAACGAGCTGGCCCGTTGTTGTTGTTTTGGTGTTTTTTTTCATGTGTGTGTGTTTGTTGTTTCTTAAATTTACTACATTCTAGGTTATAACTATAGCAAAAAAAATATAATAAAGTTACCAATTAATTTTGACATTTTTAATATTATTTAAATAAATAAAAACTGTTCAACTCGAAAAATGATGGCACACATTTATGAAGACAGGAAATTGCAAACATTTGTAATTTAAAGGAAAAAAATGGAAACAGGCAGTGCTGTGGAGAACAACAAAATATTTGTTTTCTCATTTGAAATCTAAATTAAGATTGGCATACTGGCAATGGACAGACTAACTGACAATGTAATTAACATCCACAAATACACAATGTATTGATATTGTAATATAACATTGATAATCCAATTACAATTCAATACATCAACAGCAATAAGCATACATCATACTCCTGTAAAGTGGCAATTTTCGCATGAATATTTGTTCACGCTTTGCCGATTTTGTTCCCGCTTTGCCGATTTTCAACTGATTTTTTTACATTTTGGGTGTTTTTTAATTCACAATTTGTAGTTTCACCACATAGACCTGTTCACAAAAGAAATATGTGTGTCATTATTTTTGGCAATAGCTGGTTTGAGCGTGAAAAGCACCAAAAAAAATACTCCCATACGTAGCCTATCTCTCAATGCCCCCTTTAATGTCCCCGAACAAACCATTTCCCATTTGCAATTTGAATTTTATAAACATGCATTATATTATATCCCATTCCAGAATTATAGTACTTTACTATCTACAATATAATATTGATATCCAGCTAAAACATAATTATGCGCCTCTTTAATCCATTACTACTTTAAAAAAATACTACGTAACATATTCAATTTTTAGATAAATCCTGTTTTAATTGTGCACTACCAACTTAGAGTGCTGTGCAAGGTCTTAGCCAGCCACCCGTCCACCCGTCTTTTGGACGGGCAGTTTCTAAAGTGGACGGGTGGAAATATCCCCAACCCGTCTTATTGACGGGCAGTTTTTTGGACAAAAATAAATAAATCATTAATTCATTATAAACTTCCAAGGGTCATGATAAGCGAGCACTTTAAATAAATAATACGGCGCGGTAGGACTATAAAATCTAGTACAAAATTAATGGTAGTCATTATATTAAACGGTCCAGAATCCGACTTATATCAATTCTACAAGCATTGAACATCCCGATCAAATATTATGATACTGTTTATGATGCGTTCAGACCTTGGCTGATGAAGAGATGGATATTCATGTATTATTATTAACCTTTACCATGCTGGGGAAAAACACTTGTCGTTCTGGTGGTATTCCCTCGGTTTCTCAAAGTATCCCGAGATTTAGCGGAATTGTAACTACATTTCGAATTTGTGTATAAAAATCGACCATAAATAGTGCAAGAAAATCTTGAAATGTCATTTAAAATACTTCGATCTATCGTACCAAATGCGAACTTGGCTCGGAGAATACCTTTCAATCATATTCATCATGTAAACAGCATTTGGTTCCCGTATGTTATTTTTCTCATGTTACGTCGTGCTGTAAAATGGGTACCACCAACCGCACATGGTTTTTCGATGACGCAGATCATTTCCATGAAGCAATGCAAAATACTGCCGCCAGCGGCCGGCGGTTGGTAGACTAAGACTATGCCGCCCTCTACAATTTCGTTATCAATGCTCCGTACGGAAATATTCAAGATCGACTAGGGGATGTATCTAAGATGGCCGTGCGTATACGAAAGAAATAATTTCTTCGGTATAAAAAAATGCCCGGGAAAAAATGTCAAAAACGGCAGACATTAATTGGAATATAATGCAAATAATGAAACCTCTCTACCAGGGATAACTTTCAAAATTAATATATTTTCATGCAGAGAAGAAAATGGACTCATAAAGTAAGCTTATTACTTTTTAAAAAGTGATATTTATTTAACATTTAACAACAAACATTTTCAATAAAATATCGGTCAAAAGTGCCCCCCAAATCACACCAAATGGGTTCGAAAATTGAATTTTTTTCGAACGCTGAGGGGGGCACATCCCCCCTCAGACTCACCCCTGTCCGCGCTAGCGCGGAACGCGGTGCTTCGCACCTTGGTGCTTCGCACGTCAGTCATTACAAATATTTTGTTTTTGTTTTTTGGACGGGCACATTTTAAATCCTAGCTAAGACCCTGGACTGCTGTGCAAAACAAAATTGGC
This sequence comes from Ophiura sarsii, assembly GCA_035610835.1. Lineage (NCBI taxonomy): Eukaryota > Metazoa > Echinodermata > Ophiuroidea > Amphilepidida > Ophiuridae > Ophiura > Ophiura sarsii. The sequence goes on along the minus strand of CM069447.1, from coordinate 54,507,170 downwards.
TAGGCATAATTATCCATCATTTGCACACTATTATAACAGTCTTTGTTAATTACTACAAGAATGAAACCACTTCAAAACCAAATTAAAAATATTTACATGAATAATCATCTTCAATCAAAAACAATGTTAGGATGTTTTTCTACACATATCTTTTATCTCTGACATTCAACGAGCTGGCCTGTTGTTGTTGTTGTTTTGTTGTTGTTTTGTATACATGTGTGTGTGTGTTTGTTGTTTCTTAAATTTACTAAATTCTAGGTTATAACTACAGTATAGCAAAACAATATATAATAAAGTTACCAATTAATTTTGAAATTTTTAATATTATTTAAATAAATAAAAACCTGTTCAACTCGAAAAATGATGGCACACATTTATGAAGACAGGAAATTGCAAACATTTGTAAATAAAGAAAAAAAATGGAAACAGGCAGTGAGGTGGAGAACAACAAAATATTTGTTTTCTCATTTGAAATCTAAATTAAGATTGGCATACTGACAGTGGACACTCACAGAGCTTCATGGACGGACCAACTGACATAGTAATTAACATCCAAAAATACACAATGTATTGATATTGTAATATAACATTGATAATCCAATTACAATTCAATACATCAACAGCAATAAGCATACATCATACTCCTGTAAAGTGGCAATTTTCGCATGAATATTTGTTCACGCTTTGCCGATTTTGTTCCCGCTTTGCTGATTTTCAACTGATTTTTTAATTTTGGGCATTTTTTAATTTACAATTTGTAGTTTCACCACATACATGTAGACCTATACACAAAAGAAATATGTGTGTGATTATTTTTCGTAATAGCTGGTTTGAGCGTGAAAAGCACAAAAAAATAAATATAGCGTGAAAATTACCACTTTGTCAATACATGTTGTGATTATTTTTCGCAATTAGCTGGTTTGAGCGTAAAAAGCACAAAAATAAATATAGCGTGAAAATTTGTCAATAATGCATAGACAATAGACATACAATGTACAGTAATTCATTTAATTGGCCGTGTATGATACCAGTACATTTCATACATGTATACATCACACACTTGGCTAATGATCCATCAAATCCGTGATGTTTACAAAATACAAAAAAGTAAAATACACTTACTTAAGGCCAAGTTACAAAAATAATGTGTTTCTCGTCCGGACTTTTTAAAAAAATCAGTGAGGGCGGCCCTTATTATTTGTTATTCTTGGATTTTTTTGTTATTTTTCAGAAGCCAAAATACAAGCTTTTTGCAAGAATTGTTTCAATATTTGTATCACTATCTATGCCAATGTAAACAAAGAAGGAATCAGCTTTAAAAATGGCGTCTTTTTCGTTGAAAAATAGTTGTAAATGATGGACACACAACAAAGACAGGTATGATTTTTGATTTTTTTTTTTTTTTTTTTTAAATTTTGAAGGAATTTTTGAAAATAACATACATTATAACAAAAATATTGGAGCAGCGTCAAAAATCGGTGCGGGCGGAAATGAGAAACACATTATTTTTGTTACTTGGCCTAACATTTATCAGTGGGGGCGTAGGGCGTGATATAATAATATCATGTATAATAATATCAATGTATATTTAACATTTCTGTTTTCTCACAACTGAGATTTTAAGCTCACCTTTTTGGAAGCTTTCCTCGGGAATTCTCTCCGAAGTCATCAGCCCCAATTTCACACATGGGGGCGCTATTGTATAATAGGCCAACATATCAGTGATGTCAACATAATGATGCATTTTTAACAGGTCGCATCACTAGAGAGAGAGTGCTGGGCGCGGGTCCCGGGAAATCGCATATTTTCAGCCGCATATTTTCACATCATTATTGACAGATTGAGGTTTTATAGCGCCATCTATTGTCGAATTATCCTTTCCAGAGAGCATAAGAGTACCAAAAATGCACTGATTTGACCAAATAAATCCATTTCAAATGAATCTTCACTATAAATTTGCATTAAATAATCGTGATTTAGCCAACAAGGTGTTTTTTTTAAGTAAGCTTTTTTCCCCAATTATTTTGATGAATAAATTCGGAATCAAATGTTTGGAGAAATTTCAGGAATCCCGGGTCCTGCCCGAAAAACAAAACGGGTCCCGGAATATCCCAGCCCTACTATCACCATAGGCTACCATGGAAAAATGTTGATACCATTTTGAATTATAGGCATTTTATCAAGGCGGACCTACGTGATTTTTCTTCAATACACGATCTTGCAAAAGGCTTAAAGGACAAGGAGCAGATTGACGCCATCTTGTTAGACTTCTCAAAGGCCTTCGATAAGGTTCCCCATGAACGCCTTCTCCTAAAACTACATCATGTAGGAGTCCGTGGGACACTTCTATCCTGGATAAGAGATTTCCTGACAAGCAGAACACAACAAGTCATCTTAGAAGGAAAGACGAGCAGCACATCAGCGGTCTCATCTGGTGTCCCCCAGGGGACGGTCCTAGGCCCTTTACTCTTCCTAGTATATATTAACGACCTACCAGACGCAGTAACATCCGAGATTCGCCTATTTGCTGATGACGCCTTGCTTTACAGACCGATCCGATCAGAAAATGATGCTGCTGAACTGGCAAACGACCTAAAGTGTCTCCAGGAATGGGAAAACACATGGCTCATGTCCTTCAACCCAGACAAGTGTGAAGTCCTACGTGTCACTAACAAGAAGAAAAACGTCTTGTCCTCACAATACACCAACCATGGGACTGTTCTTCGCACTGTCGACCAAGCCAAGTACCTCGGTGTGACGATCCAAAGCAACCTCAACTGGAAGCCTCACATTAACAACATATATATGCAAGAAGGCCAACAGCACCAGAGGTTTCCTTCAACGCAACCTGAGGAAGTGCCAACCCAAAATTAAGGAACAAGCCTACAATACCTATGTCCGACCTACTCTGGAGTATGCCTCAACAGTCTGAGATCCACACACCCAAGACCTCATCTCCAAGATCGACATGGTGCAGAGACGGGCAGCTCGCTTTGTCAAGCATGATTACGACCCACGTCACAGTGTATCCTCAATGCTTCAAGATCTACAATGCATGGCAGACACTGTACGAGAGGCGAGCAAAAAGCAAAGTAATCATGCTTTACCGGATCACTCATGGTTTAGTGGCAATACCATCCTGCCCTCCACACCTAGTTCCATCGACAACACATACCAGAGGTCACCCCGCCCAGTTCCAGATACAACACTACCAGATCTCGGCATTTCAATATTCTTTCTTTCCCAGCGCCATCTGCCTGTGGAACAACCTGCCAGCTTCAGCTGTGACTGCCCAAACCATGGAGCAGTTTAGGAGCAGGCTGAGTCCACTTACCCTACGTTAGGATGGTGGCGTTTTTTACTTGCACCTTTTCAACTTGTAAATAGAGGATATCGTGTTCCTGATCGCACCCTTTGCACCTTACAGTACGACAATACTCTACTACAAGAGGAATGTACTACACCATATAGATAGATAGATAGATAGACTCATGAAAAAATGCCGCCATTGCGTTTACACGGCGGAGAATTTATGATTAAATATGGAATAATTTAGCATTTTCATGTTTTAAAAAGTGGCTGAAAAGAAAGATGAGGACTTTATGAAGGTGTGTAGTGTAGCGGTTTTAGCCAGTATGAAAATCAACGGGAATGCTGTTTTGCTGTAAGTCCCCCGACAATCATTCGATTGGCGCCACTATTCAGTTGTAACAAATCAAATTGACAGTTTCTAGCAATACAATTTCCCCTTACGTTGGTAGGGGGGAAAAAAACCAATTGATGTATGGGTTTCCTGTACTACATGTAGCTCAATAGTACATGCTGTCCAAAACTACACTCATAATTTGCAGTGTAAATAAGTACTTAATTACTGAAAACAAAATAGGCCAATATTAACTGGACTCAAGAGTGTTAGGGTTAATGAGACCAAAATTAGAAAAAAAATGAGAAAAAGAAAAATAGTGAAAAAATTTGCTCCATAAAAAAATTCTTTGGAAAAGGTCTCGGCCCGGGAGTACCCCGAGGCACCTTTTCCAAAGAATTTGTTTACATGGCGGAGTATATTCCGCCATGTATAATACCCTGGGACCATTATTTCATCGAAAAACTGCCGAGCCGGGTGATACAAGTACACCGCATCGTATTTGTTCGTAGTACTCAACTTCAAGAGTGTAGGGTTAATTTAAAGGTAGATGACCCGATCACATTTTCGTAACACAGAATTATTTCAAACATACGGAGATTTTCATATCATATGAAAGCTCGTATTTTTCTCATCATCATACTGAAATTTGACGGCCTAAATCGGAATAATTACGGAGAAATCGATGAAATAACGTCGAATTACCGCGAATGGTGGTAACCACCGATATAGTTTGTGTACTACTCAACAATGGGTACAGTTCACAGCATCTTGTGCGTCTAAAATAAGAACCATGAGAGCTATGCAACTCAAACTTTGGAACACGACTTTATTAAGGATGACCTTTCATGTAGAATAGAAAACTTCAAGTTGAAAATCGGAACATCTACCTTTAACCCTAAATTTTTAACCGTTATATTAAAGCGTTTATAAATAACATTAACAACACTAACAGTGACAGTCGGAACAGAACACAAACCAAGACTTACTAAAAAGTTCCACTGACTGAGTTTAAAGAGTGGGTCGCTTTTCTCTCTGGGAAGGATAATTCGAACAAATGGAGGGGCGGTGTACCCAAATGGAGTTCGTCAATCAATTACTGAATTATTATTAGTCATCCATTCCATCATGTCAGTTAATAAAAATAAGCTTACTTCAAATTCAATCATTAATGACTTACCATTTGTAGACAACAAATAGTCATCAGAGTACATCGTGCCGTGCAACAAGCCATTTTTCCATTCCCCGGTTCGGTAAATACAGCTTTTATCGCAGTAATTCACTTCGAAAAGTACTAAATTACGCTACTACCAATCACATCCAAAACCATAATCGCTGTTGACAAGTCAGGTTCAGTCAGTATGGGAATACACGCAAGTCAATGTGGGAATTTGTCAACAAATGCGACGCCTGACAACACATTAGACGAGATATCTCCCAGTGGGCAGTATTGCACATAACTAAAGTAGTACCACCGAATCTCTCTCGTAAAAGCTGTCTCTCTTGCTAAAGTTCAATGACACAGCAAACCAATCCTGATTTACCATTGGTCTCGCATACTTTAAGAATCTTATTATTTTGAGCTTAAACTATTTAAATATTGATAAGCATGAATATTAAATATTGTCATTGCAGTAAATCGGCCCGGAGTCGCTCTTGCAGCTTGTAAGCTCTATCAGGCGGTGGTGGAATTAATATTATCTAGATTTACGGAATTCGACGTGTCTGATAACACCATAGATTTATAATTCTGTGGATAACACTCACTGTACTGCCGTGGTTACAAGTTGTGTATTCTTTTTTGCGGAGGTTTGAAAAAAAATGGAATCGTGGCAGAACTCAACGAATTCATTAGGGCAAACTCGAGCTATTTACTCTTTAAAAAATCAAAACAGTAGCATCAAAACTCAAGTTTATTTTCCGACATTTTAGAGACCGCTTTTAGTTTAGTGCATGTCCATTTTGGCGTTGCCATTACGGTCTCCTATATTTCTGGGAAGAAAGAAGTTTGACCTCATTTATTACCTCAGGAAAGAAATAGCCCCACTCAGAGACTTTATTCCCCAATAGTCACCCCCGACCTATTACAATGTTAGAAATTATTGTCCAAACCAAACACTCATGTAGTGTAAGTGTAAAGTGTCAGTCCACCTTCTCCCCATGATACGCGATAGCGACAATCAATAGCGTCAGTAGCACAGAAGAGCACGGGCGTATGTGAGGCGAAGCGACAATAGCAAAGTAAAGCACAGGGTCCAATTTAGCACTGTCACCAATGTGAGTGCAAGAAGTATGTAAGTCCACCCAGTGTTTCTAAAACATGAACCAAAGTAAATTATCAACGTTATTGCACAAAACATAACCTTTTGTTGCACTTAAAAGTCAAAATATATTAATTCGTTAATGGCCCACTAGGCCTTATATTAAACAATTTAAATGGGAACAATATGTCGTTTTATTATAAAATATGTTTTTATGCTATAGGCCTAATAGAGTCTGGAAACACTGTTTGTAACTCCACAAAATAGAGCCAATTTTCCTGTGATTTTTCCTGTTTGTCTTTACTATCAGTATCCATGGTAAAAGGGACTAATTCACCCAAGCTAACTTCCAATTTCATTGAATTACACTATAATTGCTAGAAATGTAATTTAAATAAATGTTAGTATTTTATACTTGTTCAAGGCTTGAATTATTTTTTGTTAGATTTGTTATGAATTGGTAAAATAAAAATCCCTTTACAAATCCTATGGTGCCAACGTGAGCGCAAGAAGTACGTAAGTCCAAAATCAATCAATTGATTAATATTGATCAATAAACAATGTAAGTTCTCATTTTGTGTAGAATATAAATCCCAGATACATAACCTATACTCACCAATAACAGCCAAATTGAACGTTTACGTTGATTCCTACAATATTTTGTAAACTCTAAATGCCTGTATCTCAAAATGTTAAATATGGACTTATTGACTTCTTGCGCTCACGTCTTCATATGATCGTGCTATTTTACACTATGAGCGACATCAATAGCGAAAATAGCACACTAAGCAGCACGAGTGTGTGCGAGGGCACTCGCATTATAGGAGCATGATCGCGCGATCGCGCTAGCTTCGCAAAAGCGATCCAATCAATAAAGCGACAATATAGCACAAGGGCACATGTGTGTGCCATAGTGCGCGAGTTTCCGCGATTGTGTGCATCTTTCTGCTGCAAGCATAATGACATAGCACAATAGCACCTTCAACATGTGCTATTCGCGCTATTGTGCGATGTTCCTTTCAACAATGTTAGTAGTGCGCTATTCGCGCTATTGTGCGAATGATTATTATACTTCATTCATCTATGAGACATGCCAAGGATGTGCTATTCGCGCTATTGTGCGGTGTTCCTTTCAACATTGTTAGTAGTGAGCATTTGGTGTGTTACTCGCGCGATTTTGCGTTTCTTGACCGTGGGGCATTTTGTGTGCGCTATTCGCGCGTTTTGCGTTTTAGCTCCAATAGCACCGTGAGCGACGATATTACAGAAGAGTTACTCGCGCGATTTTAAAGATCTTTTAACATGTTTAAGTTACAGATCGATACGATCCCTAACTTTACTTCAAAATCATGGTTTGAAAATAGATTGTACCGAGCGGTACAATCTATTTTTTTCAAATTTTACTCTAAATTCACTCTAAAACAATGATTTTGAGATTATTAGGAATCGTATCGTTCTGTAACTTAGAATATATTTATGATTTATGATCAGAAAAGTAAATATGTCAGAAAATCTGCTTCAATTTTTTTTCTCGAGGATTGAGGGCGTCTCCTGGAAAAGATCACATAATATAATACCTTTAAAGGCACCTCAAGATGTCTTGTTTTTAAAAGTGGTCCGACGTGCAGAGGACCCTGTTTGTGCGTACTACCGCCCAGAACGGAGCATGTTTATACAGAGCCCCGCAGGGTTTCGGAAGATACACTAACCCAAAAATGCCCAATGGTGGTGCGTTCTTTAAAAAGGTGTAGCGTGGGGTACGCGGGAGATCCTTAAAATCTCCTAGGAAATCAGACACACTAGACACCATGAGTTTAAAAAGTCCAACACTTTATCCCTTTATTTACACAGTGTGCATTCGACAATAACAATTACTCTTTCAACACATTGTGTGTTCATTAATAACATTTACCCTTTCAACACAGTGTGTATACCTGTATCCATCACAATTTACCCTTTCGACACAGTGTGTATTTATTAATACCGGTTACCCTTTCGACACAGTGTGTATTTATTAATACCGTTGACTCTTTCGACACAGTGTGTATTACTGTATTTAGTAATAACATTTACCCTTTCGACCCAGTGTGTATTTATTAATACCGTTTACTCTTTCGACACAGTGTGTATTTATTAATACCGTTGACTCTTTCGACACAGTGTGTATTACTGTATTTACATGTAGTAATAACATTTACCCTTTCGACCCAGTGTGTATTTATTCATACCGTTTACTGTTTCGACACAGTGTTTTATTAATACCATTTACCCCTTTCGACACAGTGTGTATTACTGTATTTAGTAATAACATTTACCCTTTCGACCCAGTGTGTATTTATTAATACCGTGTACTCTTTCGACACAGTGTGCATTTATTACTACCTTTTACTCTTTCGACACAGTGTGTATTACTGTATTTAGTAATAACGTTTACCCTTTCGACACAGTGTGTATTTATTAATACCGTGTACTCTTTCGACACAGTGTGTATGTATCGATAACATTTACTCTTTCGACACCGTGTGTATTACTATATTTAGAAGTAACGTTTACCCTTTCGACACAGTGCATATTTATTAATACCGTGTACTCTTTCGACACAGTGTGTATTACTGTATTTATTAATACCGTTTACTCTTTCGACACAGTGTGTATTACTGTATTTATTAATACCGTTTACTCTTTCGACACAGTGTGCATGTATCGATAACATTTACGCTTTCGACACAGTGCATATTTACTAATACCGTGTACTCTTTCGACACAGTGTGTGTTACTGTATTTATTAATACCGTTTACTTTTTCGACACAGTGTGCATGTATCGATAACATTTACCCTTTCGACACAGTGTGTATCTATTACTACATTTTACTCTTTCGACACAGTGTGTACTGTATTTAGTAATAACGTTTACCCTTTCGACACAGTGTGTATTACTGTATTTAGTAATAACGTCTACCCTTTCGACAGTGTGTATGTATCAGTTAACATTTACCCCTTTCGACACAGTGTGAATGCATCAATAACATAGGCCTACCCTTTCGACACAGTGTGTAGGCCTATCGATTAATAACATTTACCCTTTCAACACAGTGTGTATGCAATTGTCATTGATGACGTCATCAGACAGCCCCATTTGTTATTGTTAACCTTGACGGTAGCAATGCCCCCAATATGTCTTTAATTTATTTCTACTCAGTTTACATCCTATTACATTTCCTAGTAATTAGTATCGACGTTTCATGATTGCTTTCTTCGAATAGATTTAACTTTTCGTCTAATAAGAAAGGTACAACTTAGCTAGTTTTAGCGTTCGTCGAATTATACGTCAGACTGCTGACGGCCATATTTTCCAAGGGGCTTATTAAAGACCTCGCATCCTGATTCAATAGTTACAAAAATGTTCCGACCTTGAATCAGCGTATAAAATGTTAATGTGCGATTGATGAAGTAGAAATCATAGGTAAATTAAGAGAAATATATCTAACTGGCAAATGGTGCCAATCGTATGCACACAATAAAATAATCATAATAATAAGACGGTGAGATGCCTGACCAAGGTGACTTGACCTTTGTCCGTGACCTCAAAACAGCTGATCCGTTGTAGTGTCAAAATGTAAACAAGGCAGAAAACGCTGATGGTTGGCTGTCGTCGTACGGAGGAAGTGTGCCACTTTTGTATACTTAAAGGGGCACTAAGAGATGTGTTGGAGGCTGTGCCCTCAATTATGATAAAAACGGCGGCTTCTTGCTGGCCACTAGATCTTTTAAACTAACTAATTTGAAAATGACATTCTGTTAACATTAAAAATTACCATTATTGTTGTTTATACTTTTAAGTGAAAATTAAATACCGGTACTTCAAGATGCCCAATGATGTTGTTTTTTTATTTTAAAAAAGCGGTCCGAGGTGCAGAGGACCCTGTTGTGCGCAACCGCCCAGAGTGGAGCATGTTTATAATATAGAGCCCCGCAGGGTTCCGGACACTAATCGAAGTCATACAAATGGACAATGCGCACAATGAATGCTATCTTTATCAGTAGATGACACGCCGGTGCATTTGCAAGTTTTGTGATTTTATTCCTGTACGAATAATGTCACTGCACCTTTTTCAAAAAATGAACACTCAGGAAATAAACTGATTTTGTCCGAACCTGATAAGCATTTTAAGTGACAATGACATTCTGTGGACATGATTTCATCAAATCTTGAAAATGTCCGACTTCCCCATCTTGTCACGCTTTTTGAAGTTAATCAGACGGTGGTGGACATGTCAGATATTTACTTGGTGAATTTCAAGATGTTACTAACACACCGTTTGATGAAATTTGATTTCGATTCAATGGTGTGGCGAACGAAATATTGATACGAATAATGTTTTTTTAAAAAGCGGTCCGAGGTGCAGAGGACCCTGTTGTGCGTAACCGCCCAGAGTGGAGCATGTTTATATAGAGCCCCGCAGGGTTCCGGAAGATACACTATTTGAAGTCATACAATTTCGTCTTTTTTTATCATAAATTTATTGTTGTTTCTATATACCTTTAAGTGAAAATTAAATACCTCAAGATGCCCAATGATTTTTTTAAAAGCGGTCCGAGGAGCAGGACCCTGTTGTGCGTATCCGACTTCCCCATCCATTCACCACGCTTTTTGGAGTTAATCAGACGGTGGTGGACATGTCGGACATTTATTTGGTGAATTTCAAGATGTTACTAACACATCGTTTGGTGAAATTTGATTTCGATTCAATGGTGTGGCGAACGAATTATTGATACGAAGAATAATCTTTTAGTCCAATTATCAAAAAATGAACACTCCGAACCTGATAATCCATGACTGCTCTATATCACTACTATCTGGTCTGTACTCTGTTTATCGGAGCCGGCCGGGTAGCTCAGTGGTTAGAGCGTTCGACTTGTGTTCGAAAGGTCACGGGTTCGATTCCCGCACCGGCTCACGTCCTTGCTTTTTAAGTTGGGATTTGAGTCGAGGCTTGTTTAATGTTTGTTTGAGTTGTGGAACTTGCGGTAGTTATCTGCCTCGCTGTTAAATTATTTAAATTGTTCAAGTTCCCTATTGAATCGCCTATGCGATCCTCTATATGAAGAGGTATTTTGCAAAAGGGCCTACATCCACTTTGGCTCTTATTGAGAAAAAGTCAAAAAAATGTTTCTAAATATTCAAGTTGAGCAATTGAAAAACTGAATGGATTATGAAAGAGGTACACTACATACTAATTGAAATTGAAATAAATTTTAAATGTGCTAGTTTTAAAAAAAATTTAAATCATGTTTACATTTTTTGAAAATTTGGATGTAGGCCCTTTTGCAACAAAACTCCATCTGTTTGTACATAAAGAAAAAATACCACACACAAAAAATCATTTATTTTAATCATTTCAAATAAATAAGTTTGATATTGAAATGTATAGGTCACAATCATATGTTTCAAGGAAATAAAGTCATTTTTTTCAAAAATACCTACATCTCATTGTAAACAGCCATTGAAGTTGTTGTTTTGTTGCAAAAGGGCCTGTATCCCGATTTAATTCTGGATACAGGCCCTTTTGCAACAAAACAACAATTTCAATGGCTGTTTACAATGAGATGTAGGTCTTTTTGAAAAAAATGACTTTGTTTCCTTGAAACATATGATTTTTCCCTATACATTTCTATATCAAACTCATTTTTTGAAAAAATGCACCATAGCCCTTTTGCAAAATACCTCTTCATATGTTGGTATGTGATGCGTAACCCTTAGTCTCATCTTCGGATGTGGTGTTTGTATGTATTTATAATGTTAGGGTTGCGAGTAAGCATCTTTAATGATCTCACATACCGTGTGTTGTTGTATTGTTTGTCAATTAGAATCCATGACTGCTCTATATCACTACTATCTGGTCTGTACTCTGTTTATCGGAGACGGCCGGTTAGCTCAGTGGTTAGAGCGTTCGACTTGTGTTCGAAAGGTCACGGGTTCGATTCCCGCACCGGCTCACGTCCTTGCTTTATAAGTTGGGATTTGAGTCGAGGCTTGTTTAATGTTTGTTTGAGTTGTGGAACTTGCGGTAGTTATCTGCCTCGCTGTTAAATTATTTAAATTGTTCAAGTTCCCTATTGAATCGCCTATGCGATCCTCTATATGTTGGTATGTGATGCGTAACCCTTAGTCTCATCTTCGGATGTGGTGTTTGTATGTATTTATAATGTTAGGGTTGCGAGTAAGCATAATGATCTCACATACCGTGTGTTGTTGTATTGTTTGTCAATTAGAATCCATGACTGCTCTATATCACTACTATCTGGTCTGTACTCTGTTTATCGGAGACGGCCGGGTAGCTCAGTGGTTAGAGCGTTCGACTTGTGTTCGAAAGGTCACGGGTTCGATTCCCGCACCGGCTCACGTCCTTGCTTTTTAAGTTGGGATATGAGTCGAGGCTTGTTTAATGTTTGTTTGAGTAGTGGAACTTGCGGTAGTTATCTGCCTCGCTGTTAAATTATTTAAATTGTTCAAGTTCCCTATTGAATCGCCTATGCGATCCTCTATTATGTTGGTATGTGATGCGTAACCCTTAGTCTCATCTTCGGATGTGGTGTTTGTATGTATTTATAATGTTAGGGTTGCGAGTAAGCATCTTTAATGATCTCACATACCGTGTGTTGTTGTATTGTTTGTCAATTAGAATCCATGACTGCTCTATATCACTACTATCTGGTCTGTACTCTGTTTATCGGAGACGGCCGGGTAGCTCAGTGGTTAGAGCGTTCGACTTGTGTTCGAACGGTCACGGGTTCGATTCCCGCACCGGCTCACGTCCTTGCTTTTTAAGTTGGGATATGAGTCGAGTCTTGTTTAATGTTTGTTTGAGTTGTGGAACTTGCGGTAGTTATCTGCCTCGCTGTTAAATTATTTAAATTGTTCAAGTTCCCTATTGAATCGCCTATGCGATCCTCTATATGTTGGTATGTGATGCGTAACCCTTAGTCTCATCTTCGGATGTGGTGTTTGTATGTATTTATAATGTTAGGGTTGCGAGTAAGCATCTTTAATGATCTCACATACCGTGTGTTGTTGTATTGTTTGTCAATTAGAATCCATGACTGCTCTATATCACTACTATCTGGTCTGTACTCTGTTTATCGGAGACGGCCGGGTAGCTCAGTGGTTAGAGCGTTCGACTTGTGTTCGAAAGGTCACGGGTTCGATTCCCGCACCGGCTCACGTCCTTGCTTTTTAAGTTGGGATATGAGTCGAGGCTTGTTTAATGTTTGTTTGAGTTGTGGAACTTGCGGTAGTTATCTGCCTCGCTGTTAAATTATTTAAATTGTTCAAGTTCCCTATTGAATCGCCTATGCGATCCTCCATATGTTGGTATGTGATGCGTAACCCTTAGTCTCATCTTCGGATGTGGTGTTTGTATGTATTTATAATGTTAGGGTTGCGAGTAAGCATCTTTAATGATACATACCGTGTGTTGTTGTATTGTTTGTCAATTAGAATCCATGACTGCTCTAGATCACTACTATCTGGTCTGTACTCTGTTTATCGGAGACGGCCGGGTAGCTCAGTGGTTAGAGCGTTCGACTTGTGTTCGAAAGGTCACGGGTTCGATTCCCGCACCGGCTCACGTCCTTGCTTTTTAAGTTGGGATATGAGTCGAGGCTTGTTTAATGTTTGTTTGAGTTGTGGAACTTGCGGTAGTTATCTGCCTCGCTGTTAAATTATTTAAATTGTTCAAGTTCCCTATTGAATCGCCTATGCGATCCTCCATATGTTGGTATGTGATGCGTAACCCTTAGTCTCATCTTCGGATGTGGTATTTGTATGTATTTATAATGTTAGGGTTGCGAGTAAGCATCTTTAATGATCTCACATACCGTGTGTTGTTGTATTGTTTGTCAATTAGAATCCATGACTGCTCTATATCACTACTATCTGGTCTGTACTCTGTTTATCGGAGACGGCCGGGTAGCTCAGTGGTTAGAGCGTTCGACTTGTGTTCGAAAGGTCACGGGTTCGATTCCCGCACCGGCTCACGTCCTTGCTTTTTAAGTTGGGATATGAGTCGAGGCTTGTTTAATGTTTGTTTGAGTTGTGGAACTTGCGGTAGTTATCTGCCTCGCTGTTAAATTATTTAAATTGTTCAAGTTCCCTATTGAATCGCCTATGCGATCCTCTATATGTTGGTATGTGATGCGTAACCCTTAGTCTCATCTTCGGATGTGGTGTTTGTATGTATTTATAATGTTAGGGTTGCGAGTAAGCATCTTTAATGATCTCACATACCGTGTGTTGTTGTATTGTTTGTCAATTAGAATCCATGACTGCTCTATATCACTACTATCTGGTCTGTACTCTGTTTATCGGAGACGACCGGGTAGCTCAGTGGTTAGAGCGTTCGACTTGTGTTCGAAAGGTCACGGGTTCGATTCCCGCACCGGCTCACGTCCTTGCTTTTTAAGTTGGGATATGAGTCGAGGCTTGTTTAATGTTTGTTTGAGTTGTGGAATTTGCGGTAGTTATCTGCCTTGCTGTTAAATTATTTAAATTGTTCAAGTTCCCTATTGAATCGCCTATGCGATCCTCCATATGTTGGTATGTGATGCGTAACCCTTAGTCTCATCTTCGGATGTGGTGTTTGTATGTATTTATAATGTTAGGGTTGCGAGTAAGCATCTTTAATGATCTCACATACCGTGTGTTGTTGTATTGTTTGTCAATTAGAATCCATGACTGCTCTATATCACTACTATCTGGTCTGTACTCTGTTTATCGGAGACGGCCGGGTAGCTCAGTGGTTAGAGCGTTCGACTTGTGTTCGAAAGGTCACGGGTTCGATTCCCGCACCGGCTCACGTCCTTGCTTTTTAAGTTGGGATATGAGTCGAGGCTTGTTTAATGTTTGTTTGAGTTGTGGAACTTGCGGTAGTTATCTGCCTCGCTGTTAAATTATTTAAATTGTTCAAGTTCCCTATTGAATCGCCTATGCGATCCTCCATATGTTGGTATGTGATGCGTAACCCTTAGTCTCATCTTCGGATGTGGTGTTTGTATGTATTTATAATGTTAGGGTTGCGAGTAAGCATCTTTAATGATACATACCGTGTGTTGTTGTATTGTTTGTCAATTAGAATCCATGACTGCTCTAGATCACTACTATCTGGTCTGTACTCTGTTTATCGGAGACGGCCGGGTAGCTCAGTGGTTAGAGCGTTCGACTTGTGTTCGAAAGGTCACGGGTTCGATTCCCGCACCGGCTCACGTCCTTGCTTTTTAAGTTGGGATATGAGTCGAGGCTTGTTTAATGTTTGTTTGAGTTGTGGAACTTGCGGTAGTTATCTGCCTCGCTGTTAAATTATTTAAATTGTTCAAGTTCCCTATTGAATCGCCTATGCGATCCTCCATATGTTGGTATGTGATGCGTAACCCTTAGTCTCATCTTCGGATGTGGTGTTTGTATGTATTTATAATGTTAGGGTTGCGAGTAAGCATCTTTAATGATACATACCGTGTGTTGTTGTATTGTTTGTCAATTAGAATCCATGACTGCTCTAGATCACTACTATCTGGTCTGTACTCTGTTTATCGGAGACGGCCGGGTAGCTCAGTGGTTAGAGCGTTCGACTTGTGTTCGAAAGGTCACGGGTTCGATTCCCGCACCGGCTCACGTCCTTGCTTTTTAAGTTGGGATATGAGTCGAGGCTTGTTTAATGTTTGTTTGAGTTGTGGAACTTGCGGTAGTTATCTGCCTCGCTGTTAAATTATTTAAATTGTTCAAGTTCCCTATTGAATCGCCTATGCGATCCTCCATATGTTGGTATGTGATGCGTAACCCTTAGTCTCATCTTCGGATGTGGTATTTGTATGTATTTATAATGTTAGGGTTGCGAGTAAGCATCTTTAATGATCTCACATACCGTGTGTTGTTGTATTGTTTGTCAATTAGAATCCATGACTGCTCTATATCACTACTATCTGGTCTGTACTCTGTTTATCGGAGACGGCCGGGTAGCTCAGTGGTTAGAGCGTTCGACTTGTGTTCGAAAGGTCACGGGTTCGATTCCCGCACCGGCTCACGTCCTTGCTTTTTAAGTTGGGATATGAGTCGAGGCTTGTTTAATGTTTGTTTGAGTTGTGGAACTTGCGGTAGTTATCTGCCTCGCTGTTAAATTATTTAAATTGTTCAAGTTCCCTATTGAATCGCCTATGCGATCCTCTATATGTTGGTATGTGATGCGTAACCCTTAGTCTCATCTTCGGATGTGGTGTTTGTATGTATTTATAATGTTAGGGTTGCGAGTAAGCATCTTTAATGATCTCACATACCGTGTGTTGTTGTATTGTTTGTCAATTAGAATCCATGACTGCTCTATATCACTACTATCTGGTCTGTACTCTGTTTATCGGAGACGACCGGGTAGCTCAGTGGTTAGAGCGTTCGACTTGTGTTCGAAAGGTCACGGGTTCGATTCCCGCACCGGCTCACGTCCTTGCTTTTTAAGTTGGGATATGAGTCGAGGCTTGTTTAATGTTTGTTTGAGTTGTGGAATTTGCGGTAGTTATCTGCCTTGCTGTTAAATTATTTAAATTGTTCAAGTTCCCTATTGAATCGCCTATGCGATCCTCCATATGTTGGTATGTGATGCGTAACCCTTAGTCTCATCTTCGGATGTGGTGTTTGTATGTATTTATAATGTTAGGGTTGCGAGTAAGCATCTTTAATGATCTCACATACCGTGTGTTGTTGTATTGTTTGTCAATTAGAATCCATGAATGCTCTATATCACTACTATCTGGTCTGTACTCTGTTTATCGGAGACGGCCGGGTAGCTCAGTGGTTAGAGCGTTCGACTTGTGTTCGAAAGGTCACGGGTTCGATTCCCGCACCGGCTCACGTCCTTGCTTTTTAAGTTGGGATATGAGTCGAGGCTTGTTTAATGTTTGTTTGAGTTGTGGAACTTGCGGTAGTTATCTGCCTCGCTGTTAAATTATTTAAATTGTTCAAGTTCCCTATTGAATCGCCTATGCGATCCTCCATATGTTGGTATGTGATGCGTAACCCTTAGTCTCATCTTCGGATGTGGTGTTTGTATGTATTTATAATGTTAGGGTTGCGAGTAAGCATCTTTAATGATACATACCGTGTGTTGTTGTATTGTTTGTCAATTAGAATCCATGACTGCTCTAGATCACTACTATCTGGTCTGTACTCTGTTTATCGGAGACGGCCGGGTAGCTCAGTGGTTAGAGCGTTCGACTTGTGTTCGAAAGGTCACGGGTTCGATTCCCGCACCGGCTCACGTCCTTGCTTTTTAAGTTGGGATATGAGTCGAGGCTTGTTTAATGTTTGTTTGAGTTGTGGAACTTGCGGTAGTTATCTGCCTCGCTGTTAAATTATTTAAATTGTTCAAGTTCCCTATTGAATCGCCTATGCGATCCTCCATATGTTGGTATGTGATGCGTAACCCTTAGTCTCATCTTCGGATGTAGTGTTTGTATGTATTTATAATGTTAGGGTTGCGAGTAAGCATCTTTAATGATCTCACATACCGTGTGTTGTTGTATTGTTTGTCAATTAGAATCCATGACTGCTCTATATCACTACTATCTGGTCTGTACTCTGTTTATCGGAGACGGCCGGGTAGCTCAGTGGTTAGAGCGTTCGACTTGTGTTCGAAAGGTCACGGGTTCGATTCCCGCACCGGCTCACGTCCTTGCTTTTTAAGTTGGGATATGAGTCGAGGCTTGTTTAATGTTTGTTTGAGTTGTGGAACTTGCGGTAGTTATCTGCCTCGCTGTTAAATTATTTAAATTGTTCAAGTTCCCTATTGAATCGCCTATGCGATCCTCTATATGTTGGTATGTGATGCGTAACCCTTAGTCTCATCTTCGGATGTGGTGTTTGTATGTATTTATAATGTTAGGGTTGCGAGTAAGCATCTTTAATGATCTCACATACCGTGTGTTGTTGTATTGTTTGTCAATTAGAATTCATGACTGCTCTATATCACTACTATCTGGTCTGTACTCTGTTTATCGGAGACGGCCGGGTAGCTCAGCGGTTAGAGCGTTCGACTTGTGTTCGAAAGGTCACGGGTTCGATTCCCGCACCGGCTCACGTCCTTGCTTTTTAAGTTGGGATATGAGTCGAGGCTTGTTTAATGTTTGTTTGAGTTGTGGAACTTGCGGTAGTTATCTGCCTCGCTGTTAAATTATTTAAATTGTTCAAGTTCCCTATTGAATCGCCTATGCGATCCTCTATATGTTGGTATGTGATGCGTAACCCTTAGTCTCATCTTCGGATGTGGTGTTTGTATGCAATAAAACTTAGTTAGAAATAATCCTATGACTGTTTCCTAAGTGGTGTTTGAAAATGAAAGATGTCCATGACTTCATGGCTGAATAAGCTCAAAAATAAGACAAAAACCGCATTTCTCAAAAGTCACAACTCACTTTGCTTATATCTGAGCCAAGAATGGGATTTACATGGCTGAATGATCATGAATTGATTACACATTACAGTAAATTTTGCTCAGCCACGGGTACTTTTCCATTAGTGAGAAGCAATTCATACACTTTTGTGATTTTTGAGAAGGGCAGTTTTTGTCTTCCATTTGAGCTCATTCAGCTATGAAGTAATGGAAATCTTTCATTTTCAAACATCACTTAGGAAACAGTCATAGGATTATTTCTAACTAAGTTTTATTGGTAAAATGTTTTATCTTACGATGTTATGACGAATTGTTTAGGGGGGACTTACTTTTGGTGTTGTGTTTATATAAGTTTTCAGAGTTAAGACTTATGATGATGGCAAACATTTTCATTGTTTGTGACATTTAAGCCAGGAGATTGATATTAATCATTGTGGAGGTGTATGTTATGATGATGGTGATATTATGTTAAATGATATACTTAATGATAATTAAAATGTTTATGTATTTGTTTACTGATGCTACGGAACCCGTGTTTGAGTTTATATTCCAGAGTTGGTGGGCCGGTGTTTGTGGTTTCTACATGTACGTGTTCTTCATGATTGGTACGTCGAGGGCTGGAGTGCAGAAGGGAATCTTTCGATCATGACGTAGGATTTCCACCTGAACTTTGGCTTGATAACCATCCCATGAGTGTATAGTCGTCGTTGTTGCGTCATTCAACTAGTCTTTGTCTACAAGTCGTCGTTCATCGTCATGTTACTGTTATCCGGATGTGGTTTTGTCGTTAAGGTATTTTATCATTTGACAAGTTATAAAGGTCTGAATGTAATTATTATATTAATGTCGTGGACGACATAAATTCTTGGTTCAATATTGCAGCTGCTTCTGGAGAAACGTTGCCAAGATTTTATATAATTCATCTGCCGTTTTATGTTAGTGTCAACGTCAAAATTATACATGGTCAACGGGAACAAATATGTTCAATAATACTGGGGTATTTCTACGCTTCAATTATGTGATCAAATAAATAATACCTTAATACGACAAAATAATAACCACCCATTCATCTAGTTATTCTGCGTCGTTATAATACTATCGTCAGTGTCAGCAACGTCATTTCAGCGGCAGTATCATCGGGTTCTTCAACGTCAACGTCGAGATCTTCAACAATAATTGTCAGGGGTCAATTCAAAAAGGTGGGGTGTATGTTATGACGCTGTTTGTTATAAATGTTTATTGATGTGTATAATCTAGAATCACTGAAATAGTCGCAAGAGTACTTAATCGATCTGTTTTCTCAATACGTGGCCAGTCTATCGTTTCCACGGAGTAGAGCACATCTCTTGTTTATTCTTGCAACGCCTGTTATTTATCGTGTTATAGTCTATGTTAATGGCGTGTTGATTTAATAAATAATGTTTGAATGTACGTAATTGAGTTATCATGTGTTCCATTTGTATGCCAAGCGAGTCGGTTATTACCTACACAATAAAATTCAGTGACATTCTACACAAATAACTTGCAGATGCTATAAAGTCCTAGGAACTCAATTTTGTACAGGAAATAATCTTACCAGACTAATCAAAAAAGTATCTTCTATGTGTTAATCATGATATTTATATTTTATTTGTTAAAATGTGGACATGAAATTGTCTTACTGTTAAAACCAGACGCGTAACCAGCTTTCCCAGTTTTGGTAACTGTGGGAACAAAATTTAGGTAGGGGTGTAATACTGATGCGAAGGTCAACAGTTTATTTGTTGTTGTTGTGAGGAGCGAAAATAATAACAGGGAAACAGAAAATAATTTGGGAAAGGGGCGCGCAAATGATGGCTTTTGATGTTAACATTGACTGAAATTAAAGACTAATTGTATGCTTAATTGGATGTAATTTTACATGAAAAGTCAAAATATTAAATTAGGTTCTTAAAAAAAATCGTCCCTAAGTTAGTGTCTTTACATCATAATCTAGCAATTAGGGAATTGTTTACTCAATTTTTTGTTGTTGTTAGCTTTGTTGAAATTTTTTGAGTACATTTTTTTTGTGATTTTCTCAAAAAAATCAACATTTTTGGTGAAAATTGACGCAAATTTGGATTTTGTGATCCATTCCTTTTCAAAAATGTATACTTTTATATGCCTTTGATAATTCAAAAATCAAGTCAAAATTTCCTTTAGTCCCCCCTTAAGGCGAAGATTTAAAAAGAAAGACTTGAACAACATTAGCTGCAATTTAATTGTTTAAATTTCTAATACATGTGTATTGTAATACAGAAAATAGTCATTTTATTTGTTAATACCTGATATCAGTCCCAGTTAAAGGTGTATGTTCCGATCACTTTTGTTTTGGCTATGAGGTTTTTTTCACATCATGATATTTTGATATCAGAAGAATCCCCATATTTTTCTCAGTAGGCCTATGTCTGTAAAATCTTAGGGGCCAGAAATGTTCCATTTAGAAGTTATAGGCTAAAATGTTGTGAATTACTGCCAAAGGTAGTTAACCACCAGCCAGTTTGTGTACTACTGAATGGGTAAAATACTTGTGACCTTGTGCTTCTAAATTTAGAACCATTAGAGTTATGCAACTCAAACTTTGGAATGTGACAATTTTAAGGATGAACTTTCATGTAAAATAGAAAACATCAAGTTGAAAATCGAGCCAACAATCAGAACATGACAGGGGCGTAACAGAGGTTGGTTGTCAGGGGGGCACAACCAAAAATCCTGGTTAGAATGATTCCGTCCCGGAATTTTTCGTAAAAGGTTGCCCCAAATGTTTTCCCAGTCAGTCACCTCGTGAATTTCACGTAAGTGGGGGTGTGTGTGTGTGTGTGTGGGGGGTGGGGGGTGGGGGTGGGGGGGGGGGGGGGGGGGGGGGGGTAGTGTCAAAAAATTCGCACGGTCAAAAAATTTCGCACGGTCACAAAATTACGCAAGGTCACAAATTTCGTACGGTCACAACATTTCGCACGGTTAAAACAATTTGTTGACTGTTGTGCTTTTTGTACTGCTAAATTTTCTTTCTTTCTTTCCCTTTCTTCTTTTCTTTCTTTCCCCTTTTTTCTCCTTTTCCTTTTTCTTTTTCCTCCCTTTTTCCTTTCTCTCTCTCTTTTCTTCTTTTCTTTCCCTTTCCCCTTCTTTTCCTCTTTTCCCTTCCCCCCCATTTTTCCTGGTGGGTAGGTTTGAATTTCCTGCTGAGCACCTTCAGAGGGGGGGGGGGGGGGGGGGGGGGGGGGGGGGGGGGGGCACTGTGCCTGCCCCCCGGCTGTTACGCCACTGAGAACATCTATACCTTTAAGCATATTTCAGGATATAAACAACCATTACAGTGCAGGTAAGTATATTTACCAAATTGCTATGATAATATTACGGTAATAATAATAATAATAATAATAATGGCATTTATAATGCGCCGTCAATCTAGGTAAAACTATTCCGAGGCGCAAACATATAAAACAAAAATACAAATTAACATGAAAAATACATAAACAAGGATGATGTGCATATACATGTACATATGTATAATACAAAGAAATCAATTATAAACTGAGTCAAATAATCTTGTTTTTAACAAGTTCTTAAAAGAGTCAAGTGAATCACAGCATCTTAAATTATAAGGTAGTGAGTTCCAGAGAGTTGGTGCAGCAACCGAAAATGCGCGATCTCCAAATGAAGAAGTAGTCCGTGGAACAACAAGTAAAAGTTTATCAGTGGACCGGAGAGTACGTTTTGGATGATATGGTACAAGAAGATTAGCAATATATGTTGGTGAAGTGCCATGCAAAGCTTTCCAAGTTAAAAGAAGAAGTTTAAAATGAATTCTTTCGCGAACAGGAAGCCAGTGGAGATCTTTCAATATTGGAGTGATATGATCGAATTTCCTTGTCTTTGTGAGAACGCGAGCAGCTGCATTTTGAGCAAGTTGTAGTTTGTGAAGTAAGTGATCAGTGATGCCAAAAAGAAGAGAATTGCCATTGTCACGGTACCTACACTGTTAGAAATTGACGTTAATTTACAGGGAAAATATACGGTTTTTACCGTTTTAAAACAGTATTTACACAAAAAAATGGTAAAAACCAGTAATTTTACGATTCCCTCTATATTAACTTTATTTTTACGTTATTTGTAAAATATTCCGTTTTTTTACAGCAAATGTAAAAATTGACGTTAATTAACAGGAAAAAAACGTTTTTTACCTTTTTAAAACAATATTTACACAAAGAAATGGTAAAAACCCGTAATTTTACGATTCCCTCTACATAAACGTTATTTTAACGTTATTTGTAAAGTAATCCGTTTTTTCACAGCAAACGTAAAAATTGATGTTAATTAACAGGAAAAATAAACGGTTTTTACCGTTTTAAAACAATATTTACACCGAAGAAATGGTAAAACCCCGTAATTTTACGATTTCCTCTACATTACCGATATTTCAACGTTATTTGTAAAATATTCCGTTTTTTTACAGCAAACGTAGAAATTGATGTTAATTTACAGGAAAAAACATACGGTTTTACCGTTTTAAAACAATTTTTAAACAACAAAATGGTAAAAACCCGTAATTTTACGATTCCCTTTACATTAACGTTATTTTACCGTTATTTGTAAAATATTCTGGTTTTTTACAGCAAACGTAAAAATTGACGTTAATTTACAGGATAAATATACTGTTTTTACCGTTTTAAAACAACATTTACACACACAAAACGGTAAGACCCCGTAATTTTACGATTCCCTCTACATTAACGTTATTTCAACGTTATTTCTAAAATATTCCGGTTTTTTACAGCGAACTTAAAAATTGACGTTAATTTACAGGAATAATATACGTTTTTTACCGTTTTAAAACAATATTTACACAAAAAATTGTAAAACCCCGTAATGTAACGACTCCCTGTATATTAACGGTTTTTTATGAATAAATAGTTTATATAACACAAAACACTTCGACATTATCAACTACTTCGTTGGCTCAGTCGGTAAAGCGTCCGACTTACAATACAGAGGTCCCGGGTTCAATTCCCCGTCCAGTCAAGTTAAGGTAAGTTCATCTAAAAATCTTTAATAAATTGCGAAAGCAGAATAAACATATGACACATACAATTGACACATAAAATTAACAAATGACACATAAAATTGCTTAAAATATCCGGAATTAAACACAAGCCCCGTTAATTAACAGGTCATGTATATTCACAACACATTCGTAAAATAACGTCAAAACTAAATAAATTAACGGGAAATTATATTTTACGGTTTGTTGTATTTTATCGGTATAAAACTGGCAGCTATTTAACGGTATTATACCGTTAAAAAACGGGTTTTTCTAATTAACGGGAAATTATATTTAACGGCCCACTGTATTTTATCGGTATTATACTGGCAGCTGGGACGCCGGTATTATACCGTTTAAAAACGGGGTTTTTTCGAATTAACGGGAAATTATATTTTACGGCCCGCTGTATTTTACCGGTATTATACTGGCAGCTGGGACGCCGGTATTATACCGTTAAAAAACGGGTTTTTTTCTAACAGTGTAACTGTTGTGTTAAAATGTATTTGTGTTAAAATGTATTTGTGTTAAAATGTATTTGTGTTAAAATGTATTTGTGTTAAAATGTGTTTGTGTTAAATGTTAAAACTTGTTGTAACATTATGACGCAAAGTTCAAATTCAAAAATAGTATTTTTTTTCTTTAATGAAAGCCAAATATGAGATATTTGTAGCAGGGGTAGCACTGGCTCAAAAATGTGAGGAGTCCCATTTGCATTTTTCAGGACCCTTTAAGGACTGCAAAAACTAAATTTAAGGGGTCCCCCAGAAATATAAGGGGTCCTGAAGTTTGAGCCTTTGAAAATGGTCAAATTTTTTTTTAGAGACAAACAGTCGCTAACACAGATACGCACACTAGCGTAAGATCATGTAACTCATATACCTATGTCGTGTCCATGTTAATCAGTAGAAGATACTTATATATAGAATCCACTGATTGCAAAGCTCTGTACTCAGTTTGAACTTGGTTTGAACGTGATGTTATCCAAGCATGCTATCGTTTAGAGTCTGTTGTCTGTATAAGATATTTTTCTTTGGTTCTAGTTAAAAAATGAATGACAAAGTATCTGCTAACCATGACGGATTTTAATTTATGTTGTGATTTTTGAAATGGAGA
Source organism: Ophiura sarsii (assembly GCA_035610835.1). Lineage (NCBI taxonomy): Eukaryota > Metazoa > Echinodermata > Ophiuroidea > Amphilepidida > Ophiuridae > Ophiura > Ophiura sarsii. The sequence continues at coordinate 54,482,659 of CM069447.1, read as the reverse complement.
AATTGGATTTACAACGTCAATTAAACTGACTCTCATGGCACAACTGGGGTTATGATGATAAAAGTAGGTGGGTAACATAATTATTTTTTATTATGGCCGTTTTTCACTCTACTGATTCTATCGATATTTTTGTCAGAAAATAGTCTCCTCTCCCAGTCAATGGAACGGCTCGGTCACGTGATTGGAAGATCGGTCTCAGATGGATAGAATATAATAAATTTAAAATGTAGGCACAGGATAGAGATTGACAATTTTCAGAATGTCTTAAGGTTTCCACGTCCATACATCGTCAGATTTGTGGGTCCCTTTATTTTCGATTGGGACCCGTTAGTGAATTTCAATATGAAAACTTACGCGTCCATTATCGTCCAACAAGAAAATAAGGGGTTAGGACCCCTTATTTTAATAAGTTTGTTTTAATTTTGGTCTTATTAGGACGCGAGGACGCGCAAGAACGCGAGCCCTGATTTGTAGCAGTCGGACGGCACTATCGTTGTATTGGTTTTGAGTATGCAGGCCTGACATTTCTGTGCCCGTTCTTTCAGACTCACAGTTAATAATATGAAACAAAGATTAAAGTATTGTCCGACGGCGAATCCGTTAAACTCTTAGCCTATGAATGGCCTACCCGTCGTAAAGCAAATTTCACATAAAGATTGTCATAATGTCACCATTTGTGATTGCAACATTAAATTTGTGAAATGAATCACGCGTTATATATGAGTCCGTTAAACATGTTAAATGATCGGCAATACAGGGTGGTTCAATAAAACCTTGACAGTTTTTTGAAGCCATTTTTTTGAAATTCTGTAGATTTAAAAAAAATATTTTTCAATATTCATCAACTATATGATCTTGACCATCTAGCTGAAAATATCATTACAAATAACCTTACGGTTGCAAAATAACAGCTATTTGAACAAAGTCTGTCCCATTTCACTCTGTCCACGGGTACTGATTTCGCGACGTTACAACCAGTGTGGTTCAATAAAACGTTGACAGTTTTTCAAAGCCATATTTTTAAAGATTGTGGGATTTGAGTGGGTTTTTTACATATTCCTTAAAAATATCATCTCGGCCGTCTATGCTGAAAATGTCAATGTTAATAATGCTATGACGGCAAAATGATAGCTGTTTAAAGAGAATCTCTCCAAATCTCTTTGCCCACGAGTAAGTCTACGGGAAATGCCCAGCAAGATAACATTACATGGCATCGTTACTGTTAAGGCATAGAGCATAGACAATTACACTTCCAATCTAAGAAAATCAATCATTCTAATTAGGGTCACTCGTGGTATTATTATTACGTATTGATTTCACACCTGAATAGATAGTTAAGATGTTAACAATTACACTGGTTTCACCTGGCGGGATCTTCAAATCTTAGATTACTTGCATGCAATTCATCATTCAGTATTCAATGTAACGTCGCGAAATCAGTACCCGTGGACAGAGTGAAATGGGACAGACTTTGTTCAACTAGCTGTTATTTTGCAACCGTAAGGTTATTTGTAACGATATTTTCAGCATAGATGGTCAAGATCGTGTAGTTGATGAATATTGATTTTTTTTTTTTATCTACAGAATTTTAAAACAAATGGCTTCGAAAAACTGTCAAGGTTTTATTGAACCACCCTGTACAAAACAAAGATTGTGTGCACGGTTGGTTGGTTTTTTCCTTGGTTTTCCCCGTTTCTATTATCCCGTATAGACTACCAATGATGTCACACAACTTTAATCGTTCTGTATAGAAACTAACTGTTCTGGTTCAATGCTAATTACCAGGGTATGCACCTAGTGTGACCATATCAAATTCATTTTTTGACATGTTTGTATCAGAAAATAGACTAATTTTTCTCAATAACCCCGCATTTTGGCCTATAACGTCTAAACATAACATAACATAACAATTAATATTTATATAGCGCTATTCCATCTAGATCATAGCGCATGTAACACATCAGTACACAAAAATACATTTAGCATGGAAAAAGGTGAGTCTTTAGACTACAACGAAAATGAGAGATATTGTCAGTTTCTCTTATGGTACGAGGGAGATTGTTCCATGCCCGTGGACCAGCTACACTGAAAGATTTCTGACCCAAGACCTTATTTGTCCTAGGAACATTTAGGCGAGTAATGTCATTTGCAGAACGAAGAGCTCTTCGAGGAACATATGGTGACAGTAAATTGCATAAATATCCAGGTGCAGTATTGTTCATGCTTTTGAAGACAAAAAGACAGAGTTTGAATTGAATCCTTTCCCGTATGGGCAGCCAGTGGAGTTCTTTAAGCGTGGGAGTAATATGGTCACGCATGGATATGGAACATATCAACCGAGCGGCATTGTTCTGCAATCTTTGAACTCTGTTCAATTCATGTTCCGTAGCACCAAAGAGAAGAAGATTACCATAGTCAAGACGAGAGATAACTAAAGCTCTAACGACATGATGAAGAGTGTCTTTATCGAGGTATCGCTTTATTCTACGGATGTTTCTTAACTGGTAATGTGTAGATTGACTGTAATTGACAGAGGCTAGATATTTGTTTGGTCATGGTCATATTTGCATCAAATTAAATGGAACATATCTTGCACCAAACATTTTGCAGAAGTAATGAGAAAATATGGGGTTTCTTCTGAAATCAAAATATGGTGCATAAAACAGATAAAGTGATCGGAACATGCATTTGTATCATCCCGAATAGACTGTAACAATGGTCTTCTATATGGATTGCCTATATGGAACCAATTCAAATTGAACAGGTGCCCTGTTGTACGTAACCGTGAAGCGTGCACAATTCGTCGGGTTTAACATGTTTAATAAAACAAACATGTATCTCATACGTATACAACAATGCCTGCTGATACTTGCGTTTCTTTTCGCTTGTATGTTGCCCACCAATGCCTCAATCGACGATTCAAATCCATCCAATTCCAAAGATGCCGAGGATGAAGAAGCGTATGAACACAAACGGAGACTGAAAAGAGAGGATGCACTAGCCACTATCAGACCGCTTTACAATAGATCTAGAATACATAACCACTCTGACGCAGAGAAAGATGAAATCGTGGCAAAACACTTGGAATTCAGAAGTAGCACATCTCCTCAGGCCAGCAATATGGAATACATGGTAAGTAATTCATAATGTGTTTTTTTTTATAGTAGTAGTATTCAATGTTCTCTTCTCGAAAGTAGACTAATCTTAACGCTTTCCACGCAGCTATAACCATTATTAAAAACAGAATCTTCAGAAACATTTCCAAACTTTAAAAGTCTATCTCTAGAACTACTGAACCAATAATAGGCATGTTTGTAATGCAGTTCTCATGGTGATTTCATATTTGGTGATGAATATCAATAATTTTGATATTTTTGAAACATTTTGTGAAATTATAAATATTTTAAACAGGTTCGCCGTCGGGGTAGAAAAGAGACAATAATGGGAAAACGATCTCGCCCGGGAATCGAACCCAGGATCTGTTGATTGCCAGGATCTGTTGATCTGTTGGTAGCAATCAACAGCTCCTGGGTTCGATTCCCGGGCGAGATCGTTTTCCCATTACTTCTCTTTTCTACCCCGACGGCGAACCTGTTTAAAATATTTATAATTTGTTTAATACCCGTCGTATATGCCTATTCCTATTTTGTGAAATGTTGGAACTGTCGTCTGCAGACGACTATGGCAAGCTTAATGTAAAATAATTCGATAAACACGGTTTATCGGTCGGGAAAACTGTTTTTGACCGATAAACTGAGTTTATCGAGATTAACTATGTTTTTCGAGCGAAAAACATAGTTTATCAAATTGAAAAACATTGTTTTTCGCTCGAAAAACAGAGTTTATCGATAAACAGTGTTTTTCCCTTGAAAAATCGAAAAACTGTGTTTATCAATAAACTTAGTTTATCAAATTGAAAAACTGTGTTTTTCGTACGAAAAACAGTGTTTATCAATAAACACTGTTTATCAACTGATATATATACCGTGTTTATCGAATTATTATACATTAAGCTTGCCAACCGATAAACTGAGTTTATCGAGATTAACTATGTTTTTCGCTCGAAAAACATAGTTTATCAAATTGAAAAACTCAGTTTATCAAATTGAAAAACTCAGTTTATCAAATTGAAAAACTGTGTTTTTCGAGCGAAAAACAGTGTTTATCGATGAACTCAGTTTTTCAGATAAACCCTGTTTTTCGCTCGAAAAAACATCGGCGATACACACGGTTTATCGACTGATAAAGCGTGTTTATCGAATTATTATACATTAAGCTTGCCATAACGACTGCCACATGGAAAGAGTTAATTATATTGGAACCGTCAGCTAACTTTGAGCCGATGACAAAACCCCAATATTTCATAAATCAAATAATTTTCGGATGTGTACTTCCTTTAAACCTGACATTCAATTGAATAAAAATACCACCTTTGTAAACATTTTCATGGAATAAAGCGTAAAACTTCAACAACACATTATTACTCGTATCCTTCAATCTTACTATAATTTGTCTTATGTTGTATGTTTGTATGTTTGTATGTGTGTATCTATAAAAGGCTCCCTCATTTAACGCCTAAACGCCGTGAACGTTGAACTGATGAAAGATGATTATAATGTGAGTGTTATAAGCTATAAATGGCCGAAAACCGTACAGAATTGACCGAGATATGAGCAAAACTATGTCCAATTTAGGCCTTTTCAGCCCGGCTTTTGAGACTATTTCCGTACGGTGACGGGCCATGTTTGTTTTTCTCTGCGTACACTGTAACCATGCAGTCGGCGCGTAGCACATAACGCGTCGCAGTGCGACATGCAAAATAAACGCGCACACGCACTACACCCACGCACCCCTACACACGCGGGCGGGTAAATATTGGAGAAATACGCTGCGCCACACGGGGTTGGTTATGGTTTAGGCCTTGGGGCCTTGAGATAAGCCACGGAGCGTGGGCGGAGACGGGGCGGGGACGGCAGGGCGGGCGGGGGGGGGGGGGGGGGGGGGGGGGAGGGGGCAGCGGGTCATAAGGTAACGAAATAATGTGGTTTCTGATAAAACAAAACATGATATGGTGAATCTAAATTACGTAACATGGTGTCACTAGATGTGGGATTTGATACTGTATGCGACACGCTGGCGGACAAATATTGGAGAAATACGCCGCGCTACGGGAGATGGTTAAGGTTAGGCCTTGGCGTTGAGATAAGCCGCTGGGCGGGGAACTTTAGGCCTTGGGGTTGAGATATGACACAGGCGGGGCGGGGCGGTGACGAATGGGGGGGGGGGGGCGGTGTAATGATGTAATGTGGTTTGGGAGGCAGGGGTTAATGAAGAAATGTGATGCTAAATTGCGTAACGGATATGCCACGGGCGGGGCAGGGGCAGGCGGGGGAGTGACTGGTGGGCTACGGGAGATGGTTAAGGTTTAGGCCTTGGAGTTGAAATATGCCACGGGCGGGGCGGGGGCGGTGACGAATGGGAGTTGTGATGCTAAATTGCGTAACGGATATGTCACGGGGCGGGGGCGGGCGGGGCGGGATGGTGACGGTTGGGGAACGGGAGATGGTTAAGGTTTAGGCCTTGAAGTTAAAATATGCCACGGGGCGTGGGCGGGCGGGGGTCTTTGAATTAAAACAAAAGGGCGGGCGGGGGTCTTTGAATTAAAACAAAAATGTTTTAGATATTGTTCTATTCCTATGTGTTTCGTTATAAATTTTCCAACACTTTTGTGTTGTTTCATTTGTAGGTGTTCTATCTGGTAGGCCCTACTCCCTAGCGGGAGAGCCCGTCCGTAGGACGGGCGTTCCGCTAGTCTTACTATAATTTGTCTTATGGTGTATGTATGTGTGTATCCATAAAGCCTCCCTCATTTTACGTCTAAACGCCGTGAACATTGCACTGATAAAAGATGATTATAATGTGAGTGTTATAAGCTATAAATGGCTGAAAACCGTACAGAATTGACCGAGATATGAGCAAAAGAGTAAAATCCAGGGCATTTTCAAACTGTTTCTACGGGCCATTTGTTTATTTTTGTGCGTACTGCAACCATGCACTTGGCGCGTAACACATAACGCGTCGTAGTGCGTCATGCAAAATAAACGCTCACGCGCACTACACCCACGCACCCCTACACACGCGGGCGGGAAAATATTGGAGAAATACGCTGCGCTACGGGACTTGGTTAATTAGGCCTTGAAGGCTTATAAGCACGGGCGAGCGGGAACGGCGGAAGGGGCGGGGACCAGTGCGGGCGAGGGACGGCAGGGGGATGGCGAGGGGAGGCCATGAAGTAATGAGGTTTGGGAGGCAGGGGGTTAATGAAGAAATGCGGGGGTGGTTGGCCGGGGGCAGTGGGTTAAAGATGGTTATAAATAAACTTGATTGGGGGGGGGGGGGGTTGTAGGGGGTTTATAATGCCTTTAGGAGGGATATGGTTATAAAATCAACCTTTTTATTTTTAAATGGGGTTGTAGGGGGTTTATGTGGTTTCAAAGGTAGGTAATGTGGCGTAACCATCTAGCGGGGACCCGAGCGCAGCGAGGGTACGCCGCTATTGTTATACAATTCACGTACTAAAATGTATGACGCATGAAAACATTTCTTCAAATAACAATCACCTTTATTGAAGCAAAATAACAATCACCTTTATTGAAGCAAAAATGCTAGTAATTGGCATTAATATATTGTGTTAACACGATATCAGATCAAATCTAGACCTATAGACGAAAGACGAACTACTCCCACGATATATGCTCATCACGCGGCCTGATTCATGTCTGTCAATTCGGATTCCACAACCAGAACAGGCAGAAATAACATAGTTTTGGAATTGTTATATTATGACATTTGAAAGCAAATTAATTTCGGTAAAGATAAATGGTGTCTACCCTGTGATGTGTGAATAAATAAAAAGAACTTTCAAAATAAAGTCAGGGTTACTTTTTTTTTAAAAAGCCCAAATGTTCCCAGATACTAACGTTCACAAAAACTACTGTTCAAATTTAATTTTCAACCATTCGCTCATTTTCATTATGTCTACTGCTGCGTTCTCGATGAAAAAACCCGCTTGTAATTGCCATTGAATTGTGAAAAAGGAACCCTGCACCTTGCTCCTTATTTTTGGGTTATCATTGTAGAGCGAATGATATGTGCGGTCCAAAACACTTTGCAATGTCTCATATGTGGTTGAATCTTTGAATCCATGTTTTCTCTGCATGAAACGAAATTAAATATTGCAACACATTTATGTTGTCCTTTAAAAAGTACTATTTGAAATCTATGATTGTACCAATAATAATAATAATAATAATAATAATAATAATAATAATAATAATAATAATAATAATAATAATAATAATAATAATGAGATTTATAAAGCGCCTTTAACAAAGTAGACGAGGCGCTGAAGAAAGGGAAGGGAGAAGGACTAGGAACAAAGAAAAAGATGAGACTTGAGGTGACCCTTGAACACACTCAAACTACCAAGACCACGAATATAAGCTCGTTCCAAAGGCGAGGCCCTGCCACAGAGAAGGCACGGTCACCAGCATGTTTTTGGACCGAGGGACTAATAGGCAAGTCAGAGCGTAACGTGTAATTGGTCTTTAGAGTACGAGGTTGAAAATATGAAAACAGATAATCAGGAGATTAGAAATGCCAGGCCTTGAAAGTCTGAAGCAGGACTTTGAATTGCAATCTTTGAGCGATTGGTAACCAGTGAAGAGAACGGAGGAGAGGAGAAGCGTGGGCACGCCTAGGTTTTGATTTGATTTTGATTTGATTTATTTCGGTATCTCCACATACCTGTATATACAGGGTGACCCAGAAAATGTTGAACCCAAAAATCAAAAAATTCAATATTTTGTCTTACCATTAAAATAACAAAAAATTGCATAACTCGTTCACCAGCTATGTGCACCATACATTTAACTTTCTGAAACATTTTTAGATCATAAAAATAGGCCACACGAAACTTAAAATACGTGTAATTTTGTAAGGAGTGTTGTTTTGTAGTGTAAGTGAAGTGCAAAAAAATGGTTTCATACTACATGAGCAGAAAAAGTGCCTGTTTGAAACCATTTCTGCACAGTATCTGATCAATATTCATTTATTATGTAAGTCAATATTATTATTATATAAGAGACTTTGAAAACAAAAACTGAAGTCCCCTTGACTTCATTTGAAAATGTTAATTTGATAAATACAGATCAAAAGAAAAGATTAGTACTTAACTCACCGTACTTAGAACAGAATTTAAGTTTCCTATCTGAACCAAGGTACAATTTTTTCACTTTTACAAAAGGGCGAAAACACCCCTGTCACACAATCAAGTGTATCTTTAGTTTGGTAAGGCCAATTTACATGATCTAAAGTTCTCCAGAAAGCTCAATAAATTGTTTACATAACTGTTGAAAACAGAATGCCATATTTTTTTCTTCTTTTCATTTTCATTTTTAAGTTTGCGATTTTTGGGTTCAACATTTTCTGGGTCACCCTGTATAACAATGACAATGATAATAAATATAAAGAATCTTAAGCTACACTTAAAATTACAAAACCACACAAAATTGGGGGAGATACAAGCAGGATAACCCTTTAAGTCCGAAGACTTATTTCCGAAGGGGTCCTAAGGAAAAAGAAGAAAAAAAACTACAAATAACATCAAGAGACACAACAAGTACATCAACAGACACTGTATACATATTTAAAATTGATACTAAATATTAAAATATTTTAAACTATTAACAATTTATTTGGTTAAGATGATGCGGTTTTTTACAGATTTCTTAAAAATTGCCTTAAAAGGAATAGATTTGATTGCACATGGTAGGCTAGCCCAATTTTTAATGGCATTATAATAAAAAGAGCCAGCAATGATGGTGGTGGATTTGGGAACTTGGACATTTTGCACACTGTTTCTAGTACTGTGTTGATGCACACTTGAAATTCTTGTAAAATGAGACCTTAGATATTCTGGACCAACTTCACTTCACAACAGAGTTGTTGGCTCTGTTGTGGATATTCAGAAAATTAAGAGTTTTAAAATCATTTACACATACATGGTACCTGGAATCTTTATTTAGAATAAATCTTATAACCTTGTTTTGAGCAACTTGCAAGCTTTTGCTCATCTGCTTTTGGATACCACCATACCAAGATGAAATAGAATAATCGAACAAACAAAGAACAAGAGCTGTACACAATATTTTCTTGATATTTTGATCCAGAAACTTAGCCTGTCTCTGTATAAAAACTTTAGTCTAGAATTAAATTTGTTGATGATACTAAGAGCCATTTCTTCACCATTCAAAAATTGATCGATGGTGAGACCTTAAGTATTTGACAGAAGGGGTAGCATAAATTGTTTGCCCCTCACACTCGATGGTAAACTCTTGCCAGTTCTTCAACTTACGTTTTGTGCCAAAAAGAATTAGTTCCGTTTTACCCATGTGGAGAGAGAGCTTATTGTCAATGAGCCATTTGTTACAACTACTAAGATATTTGCTGAGTTGATCCCCAATTTTAACAGGATCTTTGTCAGAAACAATTAAGGCACTGTCATCTGCATACTGAAGTAACGGACAATCAACACATCTGGGCATATCGTTAACATAACAAAAGAATAAAATGGGGCCCAAAATGCTTCCTTGTGGAACACCACATGTCAGAGGCATGAAATGAGAGTCAGAGCCATTAACATTGACAATCGGAGATCTACAACACAGATAAGACTCAAACCATTTTGTGGAGCTCACACCCAAAGCTGTAAGCTTCTTACATAAGATAGAGTGGTGGACACTGTCACATGCTTTCTGGATGTCAAGCAGCGCCATACCAGTAGGCCTATACCTGAAATGAGACGAGCAGATTTATTCTGTAGAACTTGAAGACGATTAAGATGCTTCTTGTCGATACCATACAGGAGGGAGTTGCAGTAATCCAGTCTCGATAAGATGAGAGTGCGAACAGTGTTGTGACACGTCTCAGTATCAAGATGTTTACGGATGCGATTAAGGTTATGCAACTGCCAATTTATTGAACGAGACAACTTTGTGATGTGCCCAGCCATTGTCATGGAGTGATCTAAAATGACACCAAGGTTGCGGATGGAAGGAGAGGAGAGAATGTCATTATCATCAATATGAAGAGTAAAGGTGCGTTCATACTCACGTCGTTGCGCATCGGCCGACGTCGACGGATATCGGTGCGCGAGTTGAAGCAATGTCAACTTTTGTCCGTCGACGTCGACCGATATGCAACGACGCAAGTATGAACGCACCTTAAGATGTTTAAGAGAACTGTAGTGGTTGGGAGAACAGGCAACGAAAAATTCAGTTTTGGCTTGATTAAGCTTCAACCTGTTGTTAAGCATCCAGGACTGCAGTTCGTTGACACATTGACGTAATCTGAATAAAGCACATGCAGCATCATCATGGCAGTTTGGATTAAACATGATGTAAATTTGGACATCGTCGGCGTAGGTGTGATATTTGAGATTATGGTGCTTAATTATCTGGCCAACTCTGCGAGTATAATAAGTGAAAGCCTGGGGTCCTATAACTGAGCCCTGGGGGACACCATAGATAAGGTCCTTATCATCCGAGAAATCACCACTGATGTTAATTGTGCAAGTTCTACCCTCAAGGTATGTCTTGTACCAATTTTGAACATTACCAGTCACACCAAAATCCCCAGCACGTTGTTCCAAGAGGATACCGTGATCCACGATATCGCACGCCGCTGACAGATCTAACATCAAGACGAAAACAGCTTGCTGATCATCAATTGCCCTCATGATGTCATTTTGGACACATGTAAGTGCTGTCTCAGTGCTACGAGCATGCCTGTAGGCAGACTGATAAGGATCGGAAAGACCATTGGAATTGATGTAATTGGACACCTGGGAGGAAACCACCTTCTCAATCAACTTACCAACAAAGGATAGATTTGAAACAGGACGATAATTGCCCAAATTGTTTTTGTCCAGGGAAGCTTTCTTTAAAATGGATGTAATGATGGCTTTACGCAGCCCAGTTGGGAAAGCTCCGCAAGAAAGAGAGGTGTTCACAATTTTAGTCAGAATCTGAACCAAGATCGGAAGATGTTGCTTCACCAGCCATGTAGGCATCGGGTCCAAGTAACAGCTTTTAGAAGGGCATTTCATGATAACATCACGAAGATCATCTTCAGTGACAGGTTGAAAATCACATAAGTTACACATAGGCTCAGAATTGAAATTGTCACAAGGGGTAAAGCGACTATCACCAGAAACATTTGCATCAAGTTCATGTCTGATCTTGTTTACCTTGCCAATAAAATAATCACAGAAATTATTAGCAAGATCGACTGTTTTGCCACAATCAGGTAGATTATTACTACTCACATTAAGTAATTCATTTACCGTCCTGTACATGTCCTTAGCATTACAGTTTTCAAACTTGCTTGCATAGTATCTAGATTTTTCCAAAGCAATAGTATCTGCAGCAGCCCGTTTAGCATCAATGATAGTCCACATCACACTGAGTCTTACGCCAACGTCTTTCATGACGACGCCTCTGGCGACGTACTCCAACAACCGTATCATTATACCATATTTTAGGTCTATACCTTACAGAACGTGACTTGAGCGCAACAGGAGCATGAGCATCCAGAACAGTTTGGCAAGCTTTATTGTAACCATTAACCAGATCATCAACAGTTGAGTGACCATGCATGAGCACAGTGTCAACTTTCATTGTAAGATCACTCGCAAAAACATCATGATTAATGTTTTTGAAGTTACGTGAAGTTCCGAAAGTTCTAGATGTTCTTGAAGCTGTTACGTCAAGTAATTATGTTGTCTCTTATGAAATATCATATCTTATGAAATCAAAAGTTGAATAACATACAGGTAGGCCTATATAATATTAAACGCTGTAGGCCTATACTTTATTTATATTTGTATATCATGTACAGGGTGTATCAAAAAAACGTAACACTTTTTGCCGAGAGCTGTACGATTACAGCAAATCACATATCGTCCTAAAACTTCAATATTCTGTTAGGACTACTTCTTGGCTATCACATAATCAAATTACAGCGATAATGATGATGAATTCGCTGAGATATTAAAGATATAAGTAGACAAGTGCATAACACGATTTACATCCTATAAACAGAGTTGTTGATCTTGGACATGCTACGGAGTGGCCTGCTCGCTCTCTAGACCTTACACCATTAGCCTTTTTCTTTCGGGGTTATGTTAAGTCTCAAGTCTTCCAGACACCACCAACTAATCTCCAAGATATAAAATAGTTCGGTTTTTAAAATCAAAAAATATTTGGGGTCACTAGGGGTCAAAATGTGAATTTTCACTTCTATAACTTAAAATGCTTCTTCTCCTACAGTGTACATGCTACAATCACCAGGCTCGGTCAGTACAACCTGACCTTCATATAGGGTCTTCACAGATTGGGGTCAAAGGTCACACAGGGGTCACTAGGGGTTAAAACGTGATTTTCACATAAAACGCCCTTGCATTTTATTGAAATGACCCAGGATCGTCAGTATCAATCAACATATGCCTTTTGACCGTATGCATATATAATAGTTCGGTTTTCAATTATATCATGACCTTGGGGTCAAACGGTCAGGAACAAGACAAAAATCAAGGTCCCCTGGTCTTAGACCGGAGTCATATCTAGTTCTTCTTCTGGCAATATTTCTACAAAATGCTTCTTCTCCTACAGTTTACATGCTACAATCACCAGATTTAGTCAGTAGGACCCCCTATCTGACCTACATATAGGGTCTTCACAGTTTGGGGTCAAAGGTCACACAGGGGTCACTAGGGGTTAAAACGTGATTTTCACTTCAAACGCATTTCCAATTTAGTGAAATGACCTAGGATCATCAAAATTGGTCCACATATTCCTTATGACCGTACGCATATATAATAGTTTGTTTTTTAAAATTAAAAATCATTTGGGGTCACTAGGGGTCAAAATGTAAATTTTCAATTCGATCACTTAAAATGCATCTTGTCTCAGAGGAAATGACTCATGACCTTCATAATTGGTCAAAAGATTCCTTGGGTCCATGCCCATAATAGGGTCTTCAGCGATTAAAAGTGACATGTCATATGGGGTCACTAGGGGTCATTGAACTTTACAGAGATAAAGGTTAAAACATGATCCGATTTGAACCGGGTTTGTTGCATCTTGTTTTAATTGATGAGCCAAGCAAATAAGTCAATCATATTGACCAGGTCAAAGGCCAAAAAGGGGTCAATAGGGGTCATTGAACTTTACAGGGGTAAAAGTTAAGACATGCTCCGATTTGGACCGCTTTTTTTGCATCTTGTTTGGACTGATGAGCCAAGAAAATAAGTCAATAATATTGACCAGGTAAAAGGTCAAGAAGGGGTCACTAGGGGTCATTGAACTTTACTGGGGTAAAAGTTAAGACATGCTCCGATTTGGACCGGGTTTGTTGCATCTTGTTTGAATTGATGAGCCAAGAAAATAAGTTAATCATATTGACCAGGTCGAAGGTCAAAAAGGGGTCACTAGGGGTCATTGAACTTTACTGGGGTAAAAGTTAAGACATGCTCCGATTTGGACCAGGTTTGTTGCATCTTGTTTGATTTGATGAGCCAAGAAAATAAGTCAATCATATCGACCAGGTCAAAGGTCAAAAAGGGGTCACAAGGGGTCAAAATGTTAATTCTCACTTATATTACTTAAAATGCTTCTCTTCCTACAGTTTACATGCTATAATCACCAGATTTGGTCAGTAGGACCCCCTACCTGACTTACATATAGGGTCTTCACAGTTCGGGGTCAAAGGTCACACAGGGGTCATAAGGGGTCAAAACGTGATTTCCACTTAAAACGCCCTTGCAATTTAGTGAAATGACATAGGATCGTCAAAATTGGTCAACATATTTCCTATGACCGTACGCATATAAAATTGTTCGGTTTTTAAAATCAAAAAATATTTGGGGTCACTAGGGGTCAAAATGTTAATTTTCACTTCTATAACTTAAAATGCTTCTTCTCCTACAGTGTACATGCTACAATCACCAGGTTCGGTCAGTACAACCGCCTACCTGACCTTCATATAGGGTCTTCACAGTTTGGGGTCAAAGGTCATACAGGGGTCACTAGGGGTTAAAACGTGATTGTCACATAAAACGCCCTTGCATTTTAATTGAAATGACCTAGGATCGTCAGATTAAATCAACATATGCCTTTGACCGTATGCATATATAATAGTTCGGTTTTTCAATTAAATCATGACCTTGGGGTCAAACGGTCAGGAACAAGACAAAAATCAAGGTCCCCTGGTCTTAGACCGGAGTCATATCTAGTTTTATGTTGGGTTTGTTTATCGTTTCCCATAATATTTGTGAATCCACGGACAAGATACTTTTAATTTGATTTGGAATGATTGTCTAAATTCAACAATTTGAATGCAGTTCTACTTTTACTTGTTCACGGCCAGCGTTGCGTAAATTGAATTATTGAGACCCTAGCCCCATTGTTACACAAATAATCTGGTAATGCCAATTGTGCCATTATGAAAAGAGTCAGAGTAGGACCCCCTACTAGACCTTCATTAAAGTTATTCACAGTTTGGGGTCAAATGTCACACAGGCGTCATAAGGGGTCAATACGTGATTTTCACTTAAAACGCCGTTTCAATTTAGTGAAATGACCTAGGATCGTCAACATTGGTCACCATATTCCTTATGACCGTACGCATATACAATAGTTAGGTTTTTTAAATCAAAAAATATTTGGGGTCACTAGGGGTCAAAATGTTAATTTTCACTTCTATTACTTAAAATGCTTCTCCTCATACAGTTTAGATGCTATAATCACCAGATTTGGTCAGTAGGACCTTCTACCTGGCTTACATATAGGGTCTTCACAGTTTGGGGTCAAAGGTCACACAGGGGGTCAAAACGTGATTTTCACTTAAAACGCCGTTGCAATTTAGTGAAATGACCTAGGATCGTCAAAATTGGTCAACATATTCCTCATGACAGTACGCATATATAATAGTTCGGTTTTCTAAAATCAAAAAATATTTGGGGTCATTGAACTTTACAAGGGGAAAAGTTAAGACATGCTCCGATTTTGACCGGGTTTGTTGCATCTTGTTTGGTTTAATGAGCCCAGAAAATAAGTCAATCATATTGACCAAGTCAAAGGTCAAGAAGGGGTCACTATTACTAAAAATGCTTCTCCTCCTACAGTTTACAATCATGCTATAATCACCATATTTAGTCAGTAGGACCCCCTACCTGACTTACACACAGGGTCTTCATAGTTTAGGGTCAAAGGTCACACAGGGGGTCAAAACGTGATTTTCACTTAAAACGCCGTTGCAATTTAGTGAAATGACTTAGGATCGTCAAAATTGGTCAACATATTCCTCATGACAGTACGCATATATAATAGTTCGGTTTTCTAAAATCAAAAAATATTTAGGGTCACTAGGGGTCACAATTTTAATTTTTCACTTCAATAACTTAAAATGTTTCTTCTCCTACAGTTTACATGCTACAATCACCAGATTTGGTAAATAGGACCCCCTACCTGTCCTTCATATAGGGTCTTCACAGTTTGGGGTCAAAGGTCACACAGGGGTCACTAGGGGTTAAAACGTGATTTTCACTTAAAACGCCCTTGCAGTTTATTGAAATGACCTAGGATCGTCAGGATCAATCAACATATGCCTTTTGACCGTATGCATATATAAAAGTTCGGTTTTCAATTAAATCATGACAAACGGTCAGGAACAAGAAAAAAATCAAGGTCCATTGGTCTTAGACCAGAGCGATATCTAGTTTCTTCTTTCTTTCTATCAAACCCATCTACAAAATGCTTCTTCTCCTACAGTTTACACGCTACAATCACCAAACTTGGTCAGCAGGACCCCTACTAGACCTTCATAAAGGTTATTCACAGTTTTGGGTCAAAAGTCTCACAGGGGTCGCTAGGGGTCAAAACGTGATTTTGACTTAAAACGCCCTTTCATTTTGACGAAATGACATAGGAATGTCAGAATCGGTCAACATATTCATGATAACCGTCCCTATGAACTATAGTTCGTTTTTTTTAAATCAATAAATATTTGGGGTCACTAGGGGTCAAAATGTCCATTTTCACTTGTTACACTCAAAATGCTTCTTGTCTCAGAGGAAATGACCGATGACCGTCAGAATTGACAAAAAGATTCTTTAGGTCCATACCCATACGTGAATTTCAGCAAATAAAATTGACATGTCGTATGGGGTCACTAGGGGTCATTGAACTTTACAGAAGTAAAAGTTTAAACATGCTCCGATTTAGACCGGGTTTGTTGCATCTTGTTTGGATTGATAAGCCAAGAAAATAAGTCAATCATGAAAACCAGGTCAAAGGTCAAAAAGAGGTCAAAAGGGCCATTGAACTTTACAGGGGTAAAAGTTAAGACATGATCCGATTTGGACCGGGTTTGTTACATCTTGTTTGAATTGATGAGCCAAGAAAATAAGTCAATCATTTTAATCATGTCAAAGGTCAAGAAGGGGTCACTAGGAGTCAAAATGTCGATTTTCAATTCGGTCACCTAATATGCTTCTCGTCTTAGAGGAAATGACTGACGTGCATTAGAATTAGTCAAAAGATTCTTTAGGTCCATGCCCATACCGGTGTTTCAGCGATTAAAATTGACATGTCGTATGGGGTCACTAGGGGTCATTGACCTATACAGGTGTAAAAGTTAAGACATGTTCCGATTTGGACCGGACTTATTGCATCTTGTTTGGTTTGATGAGCCATGAAAATAAGTCAATCATTATAACCAGGTCAAAGGTCTAGGGGTCAAAATGTCGATTTTTAATCCGTTCACCTATCATAAAAAAACTTCTCGTCTCAAAGGAAATGACTGATGTGCATCAGAATTGGTCTAAATATTCCTTAGGTCCAAGCCCATACAGGCATTTCAGCGATTAAAATTGACATGTCATATATGGGGTCACTAGAGGTCATTAATCCATAAAAAATGCGTGCTCATGTTCCCATAAGACAAGAAAAAATAAATCATTATTTTGGGGTTAAAGGTCAACAAGGGGTCACTATTATAGGTCAAAATGTCAATTTTCACTCCAGTCACTCAAAATGCTATTTTTACAGGAGGAAATAACTGATGATTGTCAGAATTGAACAAAAGATTCCTCGGATCGATGTATATGTTGCTCCGCGACTAAAAGTGACATGTCATATGGGGTCACTAGAGGTCATTGACCTAAACAGGGGTAAATTGTAAGAAATTTTCTGATTTTGACCGGATCTGGTTCATCTTGCTAGAGATCATTTTCTCATTAAAAATCAAGGTACCCTAATCTTAGACCAGAGCGATATCTAGTTTCTTCTTTCTTTCTTTCTATCAAACCCACCTACAAAATGCTTCTTCTCCTACAGTTTACATGCTACAATCACCAAACTTGGTCAGAAGGACCCCCTACTAGACCTTCATAGTCAAAGGTCACACAGGGGTCACTAGGGGTCAAAAGGTGATTTTCACTTAAAACGCATTTGCAATTTAGTGAAATGACCTAGGATCGTCAAAATTGGTCCACAATTCCTTATGACCGTACACATATATAATAGTTCGGTTTTGAAATTAAAAATCATTTGGGGTCACTAGGGGTCAAAATGTAAATTTTAAATTCGATCACTTACAATGCATCTTGTCTCAGAGGAAATGACTCATGACCTTCACAGTTGGTCAAAAGATTCCTTGGGTCCATGCACATATAGGGTGTTCAGAGATTAAAAGTGACATGTCATACGGGGTCACTAGGGGTCATTGAACTTTACTGGGGTAAAAGTTAAGACATGCTCCGATTTGGACTGGGTTTGTTGCATCTTGTTTGGTTTGATGAGCCAAGAAAATAAGTCAATCATATTGACCAGGTCAAAGGTCAAAAAGGGGTCACTAGGGGTCAAAATGTTAATTTTCACTTCTATTACTTAAAATGCTTCTCCTCCTACAGTTTACATGCTATAATCACCAGATTTGGTCAGTAGGACTCCCTACTAGACCTTCATATAATATATTCACAGTTTGGGGTCAAAGGTCACACAGGCGTCATAAGGGGTCAAAACGTAAGGGGTTAAAACGCCGATAAAACGCCGTTTCAATTTAGTGAAAGACCTAGGATCGCCAAAATTGGTAAACATATTTTGTATGACCGTACGCATAATAATAGTTCGGTTTTTAAAATCAAAAAATTAATAGGGGTCACTAGGGGTCAAAATGTTAATTTTTACTTATTTTACTTAAAATGCTTCTCCTCATACAGTTTACATGCTATAATCACCAGCTTTGGTCAGTAGGACCCCCTACCTGACTTACATATAGGGTCTTCACAGTTTGGGGTCAAAGGTCACACAGGGGTCATAAGGGGTCATTGAACTGTACAAACCCATCTACAAAATGCTTCTCCTACAGTTTACATGCTACAATCACCAAACTTGGTCAGAAGGACCCCTACTAGACCTTCATAAAGGTTATTCACAGTTTTGGGTCAAAAGTCACACAGGGGTCGCTAGGGGTCAAAACGTGATTTTGACTTAAAACGCCCAATCAGTTTAAAGGAATGGTCCCGCAAGCAATACAAAGCAACAGTATACAAAGGTTACCTATAAAAAAGGCGTATGGTGATACTTGTGAATTGTGAGCTTTTAACACAAGAGAAATAAGTTAAAAAGTGGGGTGACGGGGATGAGACGCAACCTGAAATCTTATATCCAGAATTCATGAGATACTAGAGATATTACTAAAACAACAATCAGTTGTTGAAAGATATCATAGTGTCATAGGCGGGAGCCACTGTAACAACTATCAATATTGTTCAGTTATAAAAGTATAGAGTATAAGTCATGCTGGGGTTGTGTAAGGGACTACAAGGAATGGGTGTGGGGGTGTGTGGGGGTGTGTGTGTGGGGGGGGGGGGTGAGGTAGGTGCATCCTGAAAACTAAATTCAGGAACACGTGGTCTCTTAATAAAGAGATAATAATATCTATCACAACCATTAGTTGTTGGAAGATATAAACGTGTTGTAATAGAAAGTTCATTCTACTCAACATTGTTAAGCTGTAGTAAATATATCCCGGTTGTTCTATAATACGGAATAAACCAACATTTGCCTTGTTTACAATATATCTTCTCCCGCCACCTCCCGCCCCACCCCACATGTTGCGTCTCATCCCCGTCACCCTACTTTTTAAATATATCCCGGTAGTTCTATAATACGGAATAAACCAACATTTGCCTTGTTTACAATATATCTTCTCCCTCCCCCCCCCCTCCCGCCCGCACCCTCCCATATATACACATATTGTACTCTCTATAGTGTTGCTTGACCTCCATTTAATTAGACCTCTACTACAGCTTAACAATGTTGAGTAGAATGAACTTTCTATTACGACACGTTTATATCTTCCAACAACTAATGGTTGTGATAGATATTATTATCTCTTTATTAAGAGACCACGTGTTCCTGAATTTAGTTTTCAGGATGCACCTACCTCACCCCCCCCCCCCCACACACACCCCCACCCCTTCCTTGTAGTACCTTACACAACCCCAGCATAACTTATACTCTATACTTTTATAACTGAACAATATTGATAGTTGTTACAGTGGCTCCCGCCTATGACACTATGATATCTTTCAACAACTGATTGTTGTTTTAATAATATCTCTAGTATCTCATGAATTCTGGATATAAGATTTCAGGTTGCGTCTCATCCCCGTCACCCGACTTTTTAACTTTGTCGTTAAACAATGACCTAGGAATGTCAGAATCGGTCAATATATTCATGATAACTGTCCCCATGAAATATAGTTCGTTTTTTTAAGTCGATAAATATTTGGGGTCACTAGGGGTCAAAATGTCCATTTTCACTTGTTTCACTCAAAATGCTTCTTGTCTCAGAGGAAATGACCAATGACCGTCAGAATTGACAAAAAGATTCCTTAGGTCCATGCTCATACGTGCATTTCAGCGATTAAAATTAACATGTCGTATGGGGGTCATTGAACTTTACAGGAGTAAAAGTTTAAAAATGCTCCGATTTAGACCGGGTTTGTTGCATCTTGTTTGGATTAATGAGCCAAAAAAAATAATTTAATAGTAATAACCAGGTTAAAGGTCAAGAAGGGGTCACCAGGGGTCATTGAATTTTACAGGGGTAAAAATTAACACATGCTCCGATTAGGACCGTGTTTGTTGCATCTTGTTTGGATTGATAAGCCAAGAAAATAAGTCAATCATAATAACCAGGTCAAAAGTCAAGAAGAGGTCAAAAGGGCCATTGAACTTTACAGAGGTAAAAGTTAAGACATGATCCGATTTGGGCCGGGTTTGTTGCATCTTGTTTGGATTGATGAGCCAAGAAAATAAGTCAATCATTTTAATCACTAGGAGTCAAAATGTCGATTTTCAATTCGTTCACCTAATATGCTTCTCGTCTCAGAGGAAATGACTGACGTGCATTAGAATTGGTCAAAAGATTCTTTAGGTCCATGCCCATACCGGTGTTTCAGCGATTAAAATTGACATGTCGTATGGGGTCACTAGAGGTCATTAATCCATAAAAAAATGCAAGCTCATGCTCCCATAAGACAAGAAACAAATCAATCATTATTTTGGGGTCAAATGTCAACGAGGGGTCACTATTATAGGTCAAAATGTCAATTTTCACTCCAGTCACTCAAAATGCTATTTTTTCAGGAGGAAATAGCTGATGATTGTCAGAATTGAACAAAAGATTCCTCGGATCGATGTATATGTTGCTCCGCGACTAAAAGTGACATGTCATATGGGGTCACTAGAGAGGTCATTGACCTAAACAGGGGTAAATTGTAAGAACTGTTCTGATTTTGACCGGATTTGGTCCATCTTGCTAGAGATCCTTTTCTCATTAAAAATCAAGGTACCCTGGTCTTAGACCAGAGCGATATCTAGTTCTTCTTCTTCCCAACCCATATATAGTCTATCCATCTGAGACCGATCTTCCAACCACGTGACCCAGCCGTTCCATTGACTGGGAGAGGAGGCTATTTTCTGACGAAAATATCGATGGAATCAGTAGAGTGAAAAACGGCCATAATAAAAAATAATTATGTTACCCACCTACTGTTATCATCATAACCCATGTTGTACCATGAGAGTCAGTTTAATTGACTTGCCTACTGCTGGTTATTTTTAAGCTCTACTGTATTATATACAGCTACAGGCCTCTACAAACAGATACATGTAGAGTGATAGACCCCGATGAAGACAACCTTTCATTTTATAAGTCAGAAAATAAACTTTGTTTAGTTTGTCAACGTTCAAATTGTATAATATTTGTTTGAATATGAAAATCATACCTTTCAATATTGATACCATATCATTGTAAACGTATTTGTTTCTTTCTATACTTAACAAGGAAATCTGATTGATTCGGACAGAACATAGGGATACGGAGCTTCATATCATTTCAACGGGCACGTGTGGTCCAGCGGAATCACTCTCGCTCCACAATGCAAAGATTGTGGGTTCGAGCCCCGTTGGTGCCAGCGTGTTGTGTCCTTGGGCAAGGCACTTTACCGCACTTGCCACGCTTCACCCAGGTGTATAATTGGGTACCGGCATTAATTCATGTTGGGAAGTAAAACAGACTCGCTGTGCGGGAGGAGTGGCGAACCCCCCACAGCCATAATTTACATGGGGGAGTCTGGCCCAAACGCTAATGAAAGAGAGATGGGCACTCCGCGCGCGAGCTTAAGAAGCTCGGCGCGAGTCTTTACTTTACTTTACTTATATCATTTTACAACCATTTTATCTTACTATCTCCCGGCCAATCCGAGTGAAAATATACATTTATTTACTGTTGGAAACATTACAAGATAGCAAATAAAAATTAAGTGTGGCCTCCTACAATATGCTAAATGTTAAAAGCCCATCACATTCGATCTTTTTCAGCTTTGTGATTCTATTCATATGCCGAAATCACAGGTGACGATTATGGTAATTGTTCAAAGTCCATCATTTTCGATCTTTTTCAGCTTTGTGATTATATTCATAGGCCGAAATCACAGGTGACGATTTCAAAGCCTTTTGATTTCAGATAATGCGCAAATGGTTCGATATTTGTCTTTCTTTGAATGGTACACTAGACGTAGCTGCTATGTGCATGTGTGAGATGAGAATAGTATGCATTGGAACAGTGCTGTGTGTGTTTGCATAAGGCAGCTTAGTTGTTTCAATTCACATTATAGATGAGGTTCGACCGGAGGTTGGAATAAAATGGGATCCTTCGACAACTAGCAAATAATACGCCAGAAGACAGCACATCTTATTTTTACTCATCTCCCCTGCCCATCCGAGCACCAAAGATCGCTCTCAGATGGATAGACTATACAAAATGCTTCTTCTCCTACAGTTTACATGCTACAATCACCAAACTTGGTCAGAGGGACCCCCTACTAGACCTTCATAAAAGATATTCCTAGTTTTGGGTCAAAGGTCACACAGGGTCGCTAGGGGTCAAAACGTGATTTTTTTGCATTTCCAATTTAGTGAAATGACCTAGGATCGTCAAAATTGGTCAACATATTTCTTATGATCGTACGAATATACAATAGGTCGATTTTTAAAATCAGACAAATTATTTGGGGTCACTAGGGGTCAAAATGTTGATTTTCTAACCATATCACTTAAAATGCTTCTTGTCTCAGAGGAAATGGCTCATGAATGTCAAAAGATTCCTTGGGTCCAGGCACATCCAGCGATCTCAGCGATTAAAATTGACGTGTCATGTGGGGTCACTAGAGGTCATTGATACAGTGGTAAAACGTGAGACATGCTCCGATTGGGACCGGGTTTGTTGCATCTAGTTTGGATTGATGAGCCAAGAAAATAAGTCAACCATATTGACCAGGTCAAAGATCAAGAAGGGGTCAATACGGGTCATTAAACTTTACAGAGGTAAAAGTTAAGACATGATCCGATTCGGACCGGGTTTGTTGCATCTTGTTTGGTTTGATGAGCCAAGAAAATAAGTCAACATATTGACCAGGTCAAAGGTCAAGAAGGAGTCAATATGGGTCATTGAACTTTACAGGGGTAAAAGTTAAGACATGCTCCGATTTGGACCGGGTTTGTTGCATCTTTTTTGGATTGATAAACCAAGAAAATAAGTTAACTATCATAACTAGGTCAAAGGTCAAGAAGGGGTCAATAAGGGTCATTGAACTTTACAGGGGTAAAAGTTAAGACATGCTCCGATTTGGACCGGGTTTGTTGCATCTTGTTTAGATTGATAAACCAAGAAAGTAAGCTAATAATCATAACCAGGTCAAAGGTCAAGAAGGGGTCAATAGGGGTCATTGAACTTTACAGGGGTAAAAGTTAAGACACGATCCGATTTGGACCGGGTTTGTTGCATCTTGTTTGGATTGATGAGCCTAGAAAATACATCAATCATTTTAATCAGGTCAAAGGTCAAAAAGGGGTCACTAGGGGTCAAAATGTCGACTTTCAATCCGTTCACCTAAAATGCTTCTCGGCTCAGAGAAAATGACTGATGTGCATTAGAATTGGTCAAAAGATTCCTTAGGCCCATGCCCATACCGGTATTTCAGCGATTAAAATTGACACGTCGTATGGGATCATTGATCTATACAGGGGAAAAAGTTAAGACATGTTCCGATTTGGACCGGACTTTGCATCTTGTTTGGTTTGATGAGCCAAGAAAATAAGTCAATCATCATAACCAGGTCAAAGGTCAAGAAGAGGTCACTAGGGATCATTTTCTTATAAAAAAATTCAAGGTGCCCTGGTCTTAGACTAGAACTAGATCTAGTTAATTTTGTGTTTGGAAGTGTTTAAATCTGGCTGTTTTTCTGTCATCTTTGCTCTATAAATATGGAATTTCGCCATAGTCATTATCAATGTTAGGGTCAAATCCAAATTTGATCCAAAAAGTATTGTTAATGGATTCATATTCAAGTCCACATTTGTTTGACCTTTTACCCACCTTTTACAGATATTCCAGAATGATTTTGTGATTTGACAAGTTATGAAAATATGCGTGATTGTTTCTGAGTTTTTTACAAAAAATGCATAGGCCTAAGTCATCTCCTCTAATATTACATTTTAGCAAAAGACTATTCGTTCCTAAAATACTTTGATTGATTCTATATTGGAACCATCTATACTTTGTGTCATCGGAAAACTTAAAATTTAAAAGACATATTTTTCCACTTCCCATTTTCTATACCAAAGTCTAATTGCTACTTATTATGGATTGTTTCATTTTCTTTGATTCTATAAAGACTTTGTAGAATAAAGTACAACCTTTTCGCTGTTTGAACAGTAGTTCCACGTTACTAGGCCTAAAATGTGATACTAGTTTCGACCCATTTAATTGACTGATATTGAAGTTTGACTTAATTGCTCTTACCATACCATTATACTCTAGGAAATTGGTTTTCACTTGATACATTTCTTCAAACTCGTCTTTTGACATAAAAGTTCCATTATCTTTCAGTAAATCATTGATAAAAATAACACCCTTTTCCTTCCAATGAGCATAGTTTATCGATTTACCTTCAATCTTTATTTTTTCACTCCACCTTCCACCACAAGTATTGCTTTGCAAGCGGCGATTGAAGTCTAAAACACCGTTGTTAATAATACATATCAAAGATGACCAAGAGAATAGAGTATCATACCAGAACTTATTGTCTATCTTATTTTTTGTTGCAATAAATTGGAATAAACCTGTACAACAAATATCGTCTTTTTGGCATTTAAACATAATCTATACAATTGTATACAATTTCTTTCACCTTGCAAAACCCTTCGAATCCAATTTATTTTCAATGCATTTATATGAGATTCCACATCTGGCATTTTAACACCTCCGTTCTCATAATTTTGCACAAACTGAGATATTTTTATTCTGTCTGGCTTGCCACCCCATACATATTTAAAAATTATATCATTAACCGTTTTAATGAAATCTTTGTTCGGGTTTGGAAGCATTTGAGCAACTTAACTTGACTAAGGTAGGACCAAAGATTTTACCACTACAACTCGACCCAAAACAGTTAGATTCCTTTTTTTCCAACTTAAAATCTTTTTTTTCTTCAATTTAAGTGA
>CM069447.1:54287463-54452463 GCA_035610835.1 Ophiura sarsii | reverse complement strand
GTTTTGTTTTGTTTTGTTTATACGCGAGCGCGTAGCAACAGTTTGTTGTCTACGTGGGGCGAAGATCCCTGTGCATAGCGATTACATGGGCAGGGATCTGCACCCGAAGTCATTGGACGGACAGACAGAGTCGCCACAAATAGTATTTAGATATAGTTTGGGGCAGGGCTTACTTCATACCTTAAAGGGGCTGTGGACTCTCAGGTACAGCCTCCGTAAAACTGCCGTAACTTCTTCAATAAGTTCATTTAATCTTTATAAATGTATACAGGTTTTTGCACAAAAGGGTTCAATGAATCTAACCATGATAATGAAAATTACCATTTTGGAAAAAATTATAAAAAACATGTTTTTTGACCCATTTTAGGTTTGGAAAAGATAACTCAAAATATATTTTGTTAAATTTTGTCAAACTAGTTTTATGATAATCCTGATAACATTCCCCAGGAGCGTTTTTTTTTTTTTAATATCTTATTTTTTATTTTTTGAGTTACAGACCAAAAAGTGCCAAAAAATTTGATTTTTCCCAATAATGGTGATTTTCATGATTTTGGCGGTAAAAAAATCACATTTTTTGGCACCTTTTGGTCTGTAATTCAAAAAATAAAAAATAAGATATTAAAAATAAAAAACGCTCCTGGGGAATGTTATCAGGATTATCATAAAACTAGTATGACAAAATTTAACAAAAGATATTTTGAGTTATCTTTTCCAAACCTAAAATGGGTCAAAAAAGGTGTTTTTTATAATTGTTTTCCAAAATGGTCAATTTCATTATCATGGTTGGATTCATTGAACCCTTTTCTGCAAAAAACTGTATACGTTTATAAAGATTAAATGAATATTGAAGAAGTTACGGCAGTTTTACGGAGGCTGTACCTGAGAGTCCACACCCCCCTTAAGGGGAGGCATTAGTTTCAAAATCTTAAATATGGTAAATTTCACCATTTTGGTTATTTTGTAAGACAAATTTTTCCTAAATGTCGGCTTTAATTTGCTTTTTGTTTGAATTTAATCGGACTTTGGGTTCAAACGCAGCGCATGATCAAAGTAAAACTGGTGACGCGAAAATCGACAAACTTTGATATTCTCCTATACGAATACACAGGTACTATTTCTTATGTAATATATTGTTTTTCAAGCAGCGATATTTAATAAAATTGCAAATTAAATTAATAACATTCCATAATACCATTTTTTTTCTCAATGTAAATGAATTTTAAAAATTGTATTAATTACTATTGCAAATTAATTTAAGAGTTTCGCATATTAATTTTGCGTAATTGACACTTAATTTGCATATTCAGTGTTTCTAAACTTAAAATTCACTTTTTAGCCATTTGTCGTTTCGCGTGCTTTTCAACCTTGCGCGCAGCTTTATTCGAACACCGTAAACTCGATTTACATATAAATTGGTGAGTAGATCAAGAGTATAAAGTTCTCAATTTCTATGAAGAGAAATGTTTTAAAAAGTTCAAAACTTGTTCATATGGTCCATTTTCGTATTTTGTATGCCGAATTGCGCAATATTTTGAAAATGTACGCCTTGGTACTCGGCGCGTGGTATATTTTTTGCATTTTTGGCTCCATACAATTCTTAAGAGTATATTTAAGTATGTTCCTGCCCAAGGAAGAGCCAGAACAAAATTCATAAAGTGTTTAAAAGCTGCGCGCAAGATAACCTTTAAAAATCCAATATGGCCGCCGTTGCCATGGCAACGGATGCCGCAGCGCGGAAAAAAAATGAAAAAAATGAATCGCAAACTAAATATACATAACCTGTCCACATAGCAAATCACTTTTGAAACTAATGCCTCCCCTTAAAGCGCGTATGGTCATGGCGTTAAGATGTTCAAGCGCGCCCTACAGCCTGCTCACGACGCTCATAGGCCCTTATATATAGCAAAACAGCTGCGAACTATATTTTGTTCCCTATTTAAAATCATGACAGTTGGCAAGATAGATTGTTTTGGACATGGCAACATTTTGCGTCCGTCACAATTCAATGTTCACGAGTAATTTGTACGTTGGTTGATGCCATATTATTTTTGCGCTATTGCATAAGTATAGTGGCAAGTGTACTGATTTTGAAATCGCGCCTCATAGAGCTTTTGAACATGGTTGGGGCGAATGTTATCTCTACGCGCTTTTGCCTAAAATCAATGTGCGATTTTGTACTAATTTGACCGCCATTATTCCTATTATGCCTCTCCCATACATGAAACGAATTTAAAAACAAAATGGATCTATCGAAAATCGTTGCTAAATAAGTCCAAGGATAAAAAACACCATGTTGTTTACCTCATTAGTTTGCTCTAGGTGCGTGCCACATAAAATCACTTAGCATGAAGACGCCAGTCGTTTTTGATCAAATGCCAGCGCGTTTATCAAAACATGAGAGTTAAAATGCAATTATGGATTTCATTTAAAACTTACGCTTGATCAACTAGAGTACTAGACCGTGAAAATCCCTATTGAATGCTATGACGATCATATTTATTGATAATCAATGATCTTAAAAAACAGGATTAGAAATAATCTCTTTTTTGTGTGTGAATAATTTAATGTACGATACGTGGGGCATGCGTGCATATGATAACATGAATTATGAAACATGTGGTTAGTTTTGTAATTAAAGGGTTCATTCACGAAACAATCTGAGTTGATTTCTTTCACAAATTGATTCAACATTAGTACCTCTCAACACGTTTTCATAACGTTCTCTGTGTCGGCGCGGAGATTACAGAGCGAGTGCACGAAGGGTATCAGGTAAATAGAAATAGTAGGGTCATTCAATAAGTTTTACCTCCTCACTCATATTATGGCTAATATGAATGTCAGCCTCATGATATCGACATTTGTCATGATCATAGCTCTGAATCATAGCTACACATTTAAAGTAAATGATAACTGATAGGCCTATCGGTTATACTTTTGGTATGATGTAATCAGAGCCAGCAAGAAATGTTGGACAATGGACACGAACAATTACACTAAAGATATTTTTTTAATTTAGGTTTTCTCTCCGCATTGTATGATTGAATGAATGATTTCTGAATATAATTGTGTATATGAAGAGGTATTTTGCAAAAGGGCCTACATCCACTTTGGCTCTTATTGAGAAAAAGTCAAAAAACTGTTTCTAAATATTCAAGTTGAGCAATTGAAAAACTGAATGGATTATGAAAGAGGTACACTACATACTAATTGAAATTGAAATAAATTTTAAATGTGCTAGTTTTAATTTTTTTAAAAATCATGTTTACATTTTTTGAAAATTTGGATGTAGGCCCTTTTGCAACAAAACTCCATCTGTTTGTACATAAAGAAAAAATACCACACACAAAAAATCATTTATTTTAATCATTTCAAATAAATAAGTTTGATATTGAAATGTATAGGTCACAATCATATGTTTCAAGGAAATAAAGTCATTTTTTTCAAAAATACCTACATCTCATTGTAAACAGCCATTGAAGTTGTTGTTTTGTTGCAAAAGGGCCTGTATCCCGATTTAATTCTGGATACAGGCCCTTTTGCAACAAAACAACAATTTCAATGGCTGTTTACAATGAGATGTAGGTCTTTTTGAAAAAAATGACTTTGTTTCCTTGAAACATATGATTTTTCCCTATACATTTCTATATCAAACTCATTTTTTGAAAAAATGCACCATAGCCCTTTTGCAAAATACCTCTTCATATCATGATTCGATGGTTGGCAATATTAACCTTTTGCAGGCTTGCAAATAGAATAATATCAACTCAAATGTATTGCTACGCCTTTAGCATACTGGAATACTGCTATTCAGTCAAATGTTCGTTGTTACAAGTCAAGCCACAGTGCCATGCCACGAATGTTAAATCTTAACATGATTGTCACTTTATAAGTTTCCCTATAATTATGTAACCTTTATAATAGTCAATCAGTTAGTCAGTGGTTGAAAATTATCACTAACAGATACTTGTTATTCCTCCATTAGTCCTGTAGTGAAGATCTCTTAGTTCTGATGAAAAGCAAATTTGACTTTTGCAGCGGTTCTCTTCTCTAGGGTAGAGTTAGAACTAATGGCGGTCCTGGTCTGGTTCTGGTTGATCAGAGGGAATTTTCTCCAAGAAATCAGTGACTTTTATTGTTTAAATAGTCTGTTCAAGAGATATCTGTAATTTAGAATGGTTTTAATTGACCTATAACACGTTTAGTCTCTTCAAATTTGCCTTATGAATAGCACTTTGGAGACATTTGGCTATTTCTTATCCGTTTCCGTCGCACTTTGGTTTTCACTGCATCTCCAGAAAAGTACAATACAATTGTGGCATATTTCATAAGATTGGCTTATATAATAGCAAAGTTATGAGGTAGGAGGTAGAACTTATTGAACGACCCTCGTAAATACAGACGGAATAACAATGGTACCTGATTATTAAAGCTCTAATCACATTGCCGATCTTTAACATTGATTGTTATTTAAATCTTATTAGAGAGCATTATCCTATAGCTTAGCATAATCCGATAATTCTACTTTTGTAAGCCATGGAAATCTGATGGCGGGAATTTTGAACAGGTGTATCAATAACATTGTTGATTAATCTGAATACATGTTCGTTCACACTAAAATGTTATATACTGTGCGGTGCGGTACGTTATCGCAATGGAGTTAAAACATGTTTAACTGCCATTGCGGCAGTCTGCAATGCATTTAGTTGACGCTGACGTTCCCCTATTTTGCCAAACGGCGCTGAATGCCATCGCATGCGGTGACCTGCGTTGACCCGGCGTGACCTGCGATGAATTACCGTACATTGCGGTGGAAGTATCGCATCGCACGGCAAACATCGCCTAGTGTGAACGAACCTTTACTGCAGTCGCAGAGGACAAGTAGTTTGTATGCGTCCTTGCTACGTCAACGGGACGCTCACTTTTCGCTGCTACTGAGTCATTATAGCGCTCTGAACAGAACGCGGAACCTCCACGCTTGTTTTGTGCATGCACAAAACAAGCGTGGTGCACTGGCTCTCAAGGACGACTATGGGGACCCTCTCACGACCCTCTGAAGTTCCAGTTAGTTCCCACTGCGTCACCGAAGGGTTAGTGGAGATCTTGATGCATTTTCGCTTGGCGTTTTGATAATATTTCAGCGTAATCCAAGCGCCGGCCTGATCGCAGCAGAATGTGAAAGGGTTTTAGTGACCTTGATTTAAAAATGGACAATTTCGGACAGTTTTCCGCGCTATCACTGCGTGTTATACACTTTTTATAGCGCAGTGCAGTCGCTGGCCTGATCACCGTATGTGTGACAGGGCCTATGACGATTTTAATTGACGGTTTTGAATCAGAATAATGACTTTGATCAAAGTTATTTTGTCGCTAACTGTAAAAGAATCAAAACCATTTTACTTTGGGATCTCGGAATTTCCCTCTGAGCAATTCCTTTATTGGTTTCAAATTGAATATTTTGTTGATTTTTCGCAGTAACTCTTCACTTTTACCTCTAAATAACTGATACGCAGTCATTATCCTTTAAATAATGCAATATTTTATAATGATATTATTTTTGCAGAGGCAATTATCCCCGTGTTCCGTTTTTAAGTGGACCACCGTGTACCGAATGCGCATCGGGAAAGGGATACTGTTTTAATAACATGTGCAGTAAGTGTCAATAAATTACAAAACATTAAACCTTATGACGATTTTTAGGTCGTCCGTAGGAGAGACCTTATGGCTGCATCCTTCGTGTGTCAGTCGGGGTGTCAAACATTTAGCATACACTTTTAGGAAAGCCTATACTTTTTTGTTTTCTCCATTTCTTTTTCATACAAAGTCCAACAGTGACCTAACTTGGTCAAAAGAGGCAACACGGGAACCTTCATATATCAATGAGGTCAAAGGTCACATATTAAGGTCAAATGTTATCGGAGGTCAAGTTGTAAAATAAGCTGAAAATATTAAAAAATGACATTTCTTTTTCATACAAAGACCGATTACAACCATTATTATGTTTTGGTGAATCCAAGTAATATTAGATCCAAGACAAAATAATAATACAATTGGATGCTTTACGCCCAATATGTATTGGTCTCGCCCAATATTTTAAAAACTCATAGCCCGATCAAATAATATGGGCTTAATCTATCAAATCTAATACCAAACTTGTATCATATATGCAACATGGGAACCTTCATATGTCAATGAGGTCAAAGATCACATATCACGCGTTCAAAGTTTATCAGAGGTCAACTTGTAAAATAAGCTGGAAACATCAAAAATTGCCCATTTCTTTTTCATACATACACCTATTAGAACCAACATTGGATCATGCATGCAACATGGCAACCTTCATGTCAATGAGGTTAAAGGTCACATCAAGGTCAAAGGTCATATGATGTTATTTTAAAGTTGTAAAATAATTTGAAAACATGCAAAATTCCCATTCTTTTTCGTACAAAGACTGCAACATGGCAAGTCAATGTGGTCATGGTCAAAGGTCACATATCAAGGTCGAAGGTCATATGAGATTAAGTTGTAAAATACGCTGAAACTATCCATAAGCTTCTTCTTCATACAAAGGCCGATTTCAACGATTATTATGTTTTGATGTATTCAAGTGTATAAAAATAATGCATCTAAGACATAATAATGATAAAATCGGATCCAATATGTATTGGTCTTGCTATGAAATTTGAAATATTTTTAAAACTCATAGCTCTACTAATCATACTATAATTTGTCTTATGTTGTATGTTTGTATGTATAGCCCGGCTTTTGAGACTAATTCTACGGGCCGTGTTTGTTTTTCTCTGCGTACACTGTAACCATGCAGTCGGCGCGTAGCACTTAACGCGTCGCAGTGCGCCATGCAAAATAAACGCGCACACGCCACCCACGCACCCCTACACACGCGTGCGGGTAAATATTGTAGAAATACGCTGCGCCACACGGGGTTGGTTATGGTAGGCCTTGGGGTTGAAGCCCACGGGGCGGGGCGGAGACGGGGATGGGGCGGGGACGGCAGGGCGGGCGGGGACGGCAGGGCGGGGGGGGGGGGGTGGGGGGGGGGGCGGCAGCGGGTCATAAGGTAACGAAATAATGTGGTTTCTGATAAAACAAAACATGATGGTGAATCTAAATTACGTAACATGGTGTCAGATGTGGGATTTGATACTGTATGCGACACGCTGGCGGACAAATATTGGAGAAATATGCCGCGCTACGGGATATGGTTAAGGTTAGCCCTTGGCGTTAAGATAAGCCGCGGGGCGGGGAACTTTAGGCCTTGGGTTGAGATATGCCACGGGCGGGGCGAGGGGCGGTGACGAATGGGAGGGGGGGGGGGGGTGTAATGATGTAATGTGGTTTGGGAGGCAGGGGGTTAATGAAGAAATGTGATGCTAAATTGCGTAACGGATATGCCACGGGCGGGGGCGGGCGGGGCGGGGCAGGGCGGGGCAGGGCGGGGGAGTGACTGGTGGGCTACGGGAGATGGTTAAGGTTTAGGCCTTGGAGTTGAAATATGTCACGGGGCGTGGGCGGGCGGGGGTCTTTTAATTGAAATTTGAAAACTTTTGAATTAAAACAAAAATGTTTGAAATATTGTTCTATTCCTATGTGTTTCGTTATAAATTTTCCAACACTTATGTGTTGTTTCATTTTGTAGGTGTTCTATCTGGTAGGCCCTACTCCCTAGCGGGAGAGCCCGTCCGAAGGACGGGCGTTCCGCTAGTCATACTATAATTTGCCGTATGTTGTATGTATGTATGTATGTGAGTATGTATGTATCCTGAAAAGGCTTTCTCATTTTGCATCTTAAAGCCGTGAATATTGCACTGATAATAGATGATGTCTTGAGACGGGTTATAAGCTATAAATGACCGAAAACCGTACAGAATTGACCAAGATATGGGCAAACGAACACAAATTTAGGCCTTTTTCAGCCCGGCTTTTGAGACTATTTCTACGGGCCATGTTTGTTTTTTCTCTATGCATACACTGTAACCATGCAGCCGGCGCGCGTAACACATAACGCGTCGCACTGCGCCATGAAAAATAAATGCGCACACGCACTACACCCACGCACCCCTACATACGCGGGCGGGCAAATATTGGAGAAATACGCTGAGCCACGGGAATTGGTTACGGTTTAGGCCTTGGGGTTGAGATAAGCCACGGGGCGGGGGCGGAGGCGGAGAACAGGGAGGGCGGGGGCGGAGGCGGGGAACAGGGAGGGGCGGGGACGGCTGGGAGCGGCGGGCGGGGGAGAGGGGGGGGGGTCTAACGAAGAAATGTGGTTTGGGAGGCACGGGGACGGGCGGGGGACGGCAGGGTGGGCGGGGCGGGAACGGCGGCGGGTTATAAGGTAACGAAATGATGTGGTTTCTGATAGAACAAAACATGGTATGGTGAATCTAAATTACGTAACATGGTGTTAGATGTGGGATTTGATACTGTATGTGACACGCGGGCGGACAAATATTGGAGAAATACGCCGCGCTACGGGAGATGGTTAAGGTTGAGGCATTGGCGTTGAGATAAGCCGCGGGGCGGGGAACTTTAGGCCTTTGGGGTTGAGATATGCCACGGGGCGGGCGGGGCGGTGACGAATGGGGGTTGTGTGTAATGATGTAATGTGGTTTGGGAGGCAGGGGGTTATGAAGAAATGTAATCCTAAATTGCGTATAACGGATATGCCACAGGGCGGGGGCGGGCGGGGGCGGGATGGTGACGGTTGGTTAAGGTTTAGGCCTTGGAGTTAAAGGATGGTTACGGATGGTTAAGGTTTAGGCCTTGGAGTTAAAATATGCCACGAGGCGTGGGCGGGCGGGGGTCTTTTAATTGAAATTTGGAATTAAAACAAAAATGTTTTAAATATTGTTCTATTCCTATGTGTTTCGTTATAAATTTTCCGACATTTATGTGTTGTTTCCTTTTGTAGGTGTTCTATCTGGTAGGCCCTACTTCCTAGCGGGAGAGCCCGTCCGAAGGACGGGCGTCCCGCTAGTACACTTAATCAATCCAATTTAATACCAAACTATAGGATCGTACATGCACCATGGCATTCTTCATATGTCAATGAGGTCAAAGATTACATATTTTAAAGGCCAAAGGTCAGTTGAAGTTCAAGTTGTAAAATAGACCGAAAACATCCCAAAATACAAAGAACGATTGGAACCAAGTCCAATTGCCAGCAAACGTGGTTCATAGCTGCAACATGAAAACCTTCATATAACATCATTGACTTCAAGATGTGCAATCTGCCCTTAACAACGGACGACCTATATCAGACCGCGTCTGTATTTATACACCTAGCACATAAAGTCCCTGACCAGGTGCTTTGAGGTACGCTAATTCAAAATATATAATCGGTACAAAAAATCTGAGATATACACTAAATGAGCAAATTTCTTTATCGCAGTTTGATACCTCATTCAACAAAATCGAATGGATACTTTTAAAGTTATGGCGATTTCAATGACCGCGCATGCAACAGAAAAGTTGCACTAGGTATAGGAATCATTGATTTGTGTGTGATTACTGTCATAACTGTGTGCTATCTGAACGAGACAGATGAATGGGTTTGGAGTGATAACCGCAATGTGCGGGACAAAGGGTGTATCTGGCTGTGAAGAATACAAGTCTTAGCTGATTAGCTGTGAGTTTTTTCAGTGCGTAATCACACACAAATCAATGATTTCCTAATTAACCTGGCAACCAATTGGGCTTGAACGTATAATAAGTTCATTGCACACAGAATTTGGGTCCTATTTCTTGTATGCACTATGGAGGCCCGATATTGCTTTCATTTTATGTCAGTGATTTGCAATAATCTATAGCAAAAGTAAGCAGACCTTCTCCTGTAATTAAATATTAATTGTAATTCTTTGAATTCATTTTCCAGTTTCAGAGGAAAAATGTACCGAATTGGGCTTAGAATGTGGTATGTATTAATAGTTAAGGAAATATATTTATTTTTACAAACCTAATCAGACCTTTAATGTTCTTTAAATATACTCATGGATAAACATGATAAAGGTCTGTAAAGCTTTACAGCGATTTAGTGTTAATGGAATTATATGAAATATGCGTAGTAAAGTATTGCCAATTTATATATGATTACCTATATTTTAAGCACTCATAAATGTTTTGATTTCTTTTTAATTGCCTATATTTCTTGTTATTTCGTGATGCCAAAAACACTACTGTTTTTGTCCTCAAACGTGAATAGAGTATCTTTCGGCACTTTATAGTAGGGTCGTTTGAAGCAATTCCGTGACCGTGGAGAGCAGAGCAATGTTTCTCGGTGAATTCGTCTTCCTTGATGGATAAATAATGTTTTTAGCGGGGTTGCCCCTCGCAAAAGTGAGGGGAACCGTTTTATAGCGCAAATTCTAAAATGGCCGCCATACAGGGGCCCGAAAATTTAAATGGCTTCAATTAAGCTAAAAAGCATACCAAATTGTTCGGCTGAGCATAAGGATCCCGAAAATGTATAGTTTGCCCCACTTCCGATGTTTGGTTAACGAGTTATCAGGCAAAACGTTAAAAGGTCGTTGACCTTTGCATATTGGTTCAAAATTTAAACTTGCTCCGATTTTGAAAAACATTATTTCATATTGTTCGTATGATCACTAGGGTTCCAGAAATTGTGTTTTTTTTTAACCACCAGGAATATTTTCAAAAGGTCAAAAGGTCAAGGTCTATGATCTATATGGATCCTGACCTTTTGATCCTTTATAAGGTACAACAGACACTCTAGGTGGTAAAAACTATCATTTCTGGAATCCTTGCAATCAGACGAAAAATGTAAGATATCATTTTTCAAAATCCTTGATGGATGACATACAGTTTGGAGAGTAGCACCACCAAACAGTAAACGAATGTATTCCTACATAACACAATCCCATTCGATGCATGTTTACTAATACCTTATACTCGAATAACCCACCTATTACAAGAGTAGTTAATTATAGGCCTACCTTGAAATGAAATACATAAAATGACTACATTGCATTATGCGGTCTTTTATTTTAAAAAGGCGTCAATTCAATGTTCTATGTAAACCAATTGATGATAATTTAGATATTTCTCCCTCTTCAG
The DNA here is from genome assembly GCA_035610835.1 of Ophiura sarsii. Lineage (NCBI taxonomy): Eukaryota > Metazoa > Echinodermata > Ophiuroidea > Amphilepidida > Ophiuridae > Ophiura > Ophiura sarsii. Next base: position 54,441,372 of record CM069447.1, on the reverse strand, counting down.
GCCCTTTGCCAGAAAGAAAATACTTTAGTGTCTACAAAATATTCATGGCGACCAATGTTTTGTTGAGTAGGGCATTTTAAGCAAGAGCAGAAATCCTCGGCTTAAAGATAACTAAATATTACAAATTGAGGCATAGGCCTATGAGGTTTAAGGGAGGAGCAGGCGCTGCGCAAGAGGAAGGGGAGAGGGGCGTGAAGGGTGGGGAAGAGGTGGAGTAGGGGTTGTGCCTGCATTCATTCACTTTTTTTTATTTCGACCTTTGTCACTACAGAGGCAATACCCTCACTCATTTTAATAATGGCAAGCCAATAGTCAAATTCACAACAACAACAAATGTTTAACAACCGAAATATCAGAAAAATAATATGGTGAAGAGGGATCTTCCATAATTGTCTATTTATATATGTTTGCGTCATTAGAGTGTCGTCAGGTTTGCGAAAACTGTGCTACGCTAACAACATCCTGCAATTGCGAATGTAAGGCTGGCTGGCATGGGCCTTCATGTTCTCGTAAGTTGTAAATTTAAGGATTTTAGGTTATCCATATTATAATGGATTAGGGTATTAGACATCTTGTCTGCAGTAATAAACTGTGTTTAAGATTTTTAGAAAGAAGATACACCTGTTTCGTGATATTTACATGTACATTTATTTCATGGCACAATTCGTGCTATGAACTGACCGTCATGCACCCACTCTATATTGAACTTGTATAAAAGGCCGGGTGCGAATCCCTGCTGTTATCCGTGGCTTCATGGATAACTTATATGACATCAGATCTAAACACTGGACCAAATAAAGTCCGAATAAGGCTTGGGTTTCCAAGTGAACCAGCAATTACCATGATTACGGGAGTTTTTTATTTCAATTTACACCATACAAACAGGCATTTAATCATGCTAACATAATTCGGTAATCATTTAGTTTCATTTACAGTAATAGAATAGAAGATCATTATCAAAATAGAAACATGAATTTTCAAATTTGCAAGATGAAGACTGATGCCATCGGGTCAAATATTGGTACCAAGCTTGGTCCAGTTTGATAAGATTCATACTCTCAAAGTATTATCTTATATGCATTTATTTCTACAGAGGTCTGCGAGAATACGCATGTTTACTGCGGGGCAAGTCCGGGATGGCCTAACAAAGACTCTTGTGGAAATCACCCATCCATTCCGGTAAAATGCCCACTCATGTGTGAGCTTTGTGGTAGGTATCGATTGATAAAGTTTAACTTTCATATCGGTATGTCCAGAGAAAAATACTAACTACATGTATAACATAGTCCCGATGGCGCCATCCCCCCCCCCCCCCCCCCCCCAGAAACATGTGAATGATGATTTGGCTTTAGACTAGATAAAAACAACATCCATCATTCACCTAGATCTGTTGATCCCTTAGTGTATGTGCATATATGTTTATTTTGTTAAGAATTACTAATTGAAAAGATGTAGAGCAGGGTAGCCTATAATAGCTGTACCTCGAAGATATTGATGGCGTGTGTAATATGAACATTTAGGTATATTTTATGAATTTCAACCATTTTCAAAATATTTCACACATTTTCAAAACATTTTCATAAACGTAAAAAGGCCTAGGCCTAATCTTCAAAAAAATTCAAAAATGTTCAACTTGAAAATCAAAAACAATTCGTATAAACACTACACTTACAATCAACTAATGTGGGTCGATTGGGCCCATACAAAGCAGTTTTTATCCTTACAAATCTTAACAAATAAATTTAAAATATACTACTCTCTTATCTTATTTCCAGAGGCCGGAAACGAAGCATGTGGTAAGTTATTGTTTATACCGTATATCGTATTCAAGTTGAATTACATTTTAGTTTTAGATTTTGAGTGAAAATTCAACAGGACACGGCTTAGCTTTTTATTTACATATCTGGCCGCAATATCTTGTTTGATAACCTGTGAAATCTTAGAACGGAACACATCTTACATCATTTCACAGCCTTAAGGTTATTTCGTGGCTCAACGGATCACCAAGCAAGACATTCGGCTGAGTGCACCAAACTAGCGTTACTTATGCTCTAACTGTAGCGTAACTTACTAACGATGTAATTCTTAGAGCATAACTGGCGAGTAACACCAGCATAGTAACTAGCGAGGTAAAAATCCACATTAATCAGCATCGTCCTCTTACAAAATGAATTGTCGCATGCGTCAAATGTGTGTACACACAGAAAACACTATGTAAAAAAATTACACACATTATGTAAAAAATACACAATCTGTGTAAAAATAGAACTCCATAATACTATGTAAACAGTTGTGTTAAGCTTTTGCATAGGAATTTACACAAGCTTGGGTATATATTACATGTTTTATGTAAACTCTTACATAATAATTAAGGAGTTCTATATTTACATAATTTGTTACATAGTGTTTTCTGTGTGTATCAAACAGAAATTATATTGACACAAATGGTGTTCCGTAGAATCATAAAAATGTGTCGTCAGTCGTTACGTCAAGCGTTGATTTAAATAACATGAATAATGCAACACGTCACACCACGTCCAGTAGAGCAATGAAATCTGTGAATATGACTCCATTTTTTGTGTTCGAAAATTTCAAAGCTATTACCATTCTTTCAAAAATAGGACCATAATTACATTATAAACACATTTTGTGCGAGTACAAAATGGTATAAAAATGGCAAACATTTAACGATCAAAATCCGTTCGTTTTAAATAAATGGATCAATGGTTAAATAATAAAACTATCACAATTCTAGCGTCAAATCTCTGTGGCGTGCTACTGTGATCTTGTCTTTTATAAACGTAAATCACGGCATATTTATTTATGAATTCGTTTATTTATTTGATTTCATGTCATTGAATTAATTAATTAAATAATTATTGGTTGATTGATTGATTGATTGATTGATTGGATGCTTGATTGATTGGATGCTTGATTGTTTGAACTAATTATTACAACTGTGTATGCATGATTGTGGATGGTTTTAAAATATTTCATAATAAATTGGTCTTAAATGTATCATTGACAAGTTGATAATAAATTGCATGATAAAATTCTCCCACTGATCATCATATCTATATTATCGTCCATCGGGCAAATAAGAAATTGTCGTTTAGTTACATCATAAACTGTTATGCTCCAACTTACTCTTGGGTCCGGTGAGGTATAAGATTTAGCGTAAATCACCCCCCTGTTACTAGCCTAGTAGCTTACCCCGGTTTGGTTCTCTCAAAATGTTGGGTTACGTCTCAGTTACTAGCGAGGTAGCGCTATAATTCTTCAGCTACTCGCCATTGGTGCACTCGGCCGTTAATCTTATATATCATGAAATATGCTTAACCGGACCAGTTGCCCCATCCTCCCCTGCACACTAAACGACGATTCTAATAAAAGAGCTCTCTTCACATGGGCCGTCATTTGGCAAAACACTGTAACTACAAAATGTGACTTTTTGAGATAAAATCATTTGTCAGCAATTTGGGGGCGCTGCTTCAATTTCTGAAGCTCTCAAGTTCCCTAGGTGCTCCCTTTTCGAGATAGCACCCCCTAACTCAGGTGTTTGTATGCACATTTACCGATGAATTTTTGGTAAAACATGTATGTCGGAGTTACGTGGAGTGTGCGTGTAAATAAGTGCGTGTTTTTTTTTGGCAAAACACTGTAACTCCGTGAGATACAGTGTTTTGCCATAAAACTGTTTATATACAAGGACAGCATCTATGAGATACAGCGTTTGTACATACACCATATACACATAATTTAGGCCATTTTAATGATTGTTAACATTACATTGTGTATATAAATGAGAAAAAAACTTAGTGATAAAATGTATGGATAATCGAAAATAACAAAATAAATCATGTTAACAGCCATTGTATGAGTTACAGTGTTTTGCCAAAGAAATTCAATTCAATGTATTTTTGGCAAAACACTGTAACTCAACAAATTTGATTGTATCTTCAAAATAATCATAGGCCTATATGTAAACCTAATATCAATTTGTAGAAAAGTACAAAACTGACCCGCATTTCATGTTTTCATTACAACTGAATAATTTCACAAATATAAAAAATGCATTCATGTAAACTTTAAAGCTCAATTTCTCAATATGACAATTTTGGAGTTACAGTGTTTTGCCAAAAAAGGGCCGACATGAAAAGTGGCCAAAGCTGAATTTGAACATGCCGGAGTAGATTTGCCATAATTTGATAACGGAAGCTCCAAAATGGATAGAATTTGTTTTCTTATGGCACATACAAATATTGCTAAACATGATTACTAGTATTTTGTGAACATATTCATATTTTTCATGGCCAAAAAACCCCCCATGTTTCAATTGGGATACTTTTTGTCACACCCTGTACTTTTAATTGCATGGCATTGTTGGATATTTTTGCGCAAAGTCTTTAGAGTGTTAGCACTTAGGGCGTGGTGCCCTTGGTAGGGGTTCATGGGGCTCGAACGCCATGCACCCACCCCACTGCACAGTAAAAGAATGCTTTCAAAATCAATATTGGTGGTTGGTGCTCAGGGAAAGGGTGGGACTGATGGCCCTCAGTAGTTTCCATTGCGTGTAAAGAAATAAAATTAAAATAAATATAAATCAAATAACCCTTTATTTTCAAGCAGCAATGAATTCAGTTTTATTGTTGCACAATCGCACAATATGTACAAATCATGTACACTCCAATGTTGATATTTTGCTAACTCATTGCAACCCCTACATGTATGATAAAATACAAATCTCTGAATCGGAAAAAACACTAAAACTCAACTATTGAATTGAGTTTATGGTTTACGCACAAGCGGTGTTCAAAACAAATGATGTCTTGGATCGCTAATTTATGTGAGCTTCGAAATCAGTGGTTGGTCTTCTAGTCCCTATAATATTTGCAAGTTATATAACTAAATAATATATGTAAGTTGCTTTCTTGGAGGAGGGGGTCCCTATAGGAACACAAATGACTCCCTTCCCCTGTGGGAAATACTTTATTTTGGTCATTTAAAGTTTTGAATACCTTTTCAAATGGTGTTATATTCGAGTCAGGTAGTTATTAGGTCTGCCCATGGTCTACCATGTATACGATAGATAAATCAGTACTAGCCTAATTCCTTCCCTCCATGCTTAGGCCACGAAAAAAACCACCCTGTTCTAATTTTTTTGTGGAAATGTGCCGCCCAGTTAGAAATTTGAGAGCGTGTGTGTGTGTGTGTGTGTGTGGTGGGGGGGGGGGGGGGGGGGGGGGGGTGGGGGGGGGACAGGGCAGTTCCGAAAATGTCGAAAAGCAGTGGGTTGGGGGTGTTCGTGGCGGTCGAGTTTATTGTTCTATTTTGGTTATTTTTAAAGCGATTTCACAAATTTTACAGAATTTAAAATGTTCTAAATAAAAATAAAAATAATAATTCCAAACAAATGGGTCGGTCGCCTGATATGGGAATCCTTAAATCCCCCAAATAGGCGTAATTCCTACAAAATCAAAGTTGGGGATCCCTTTTCCGTATAGAAACATAAATAATCAAGTGTTCAGATGGTTAGGCTAATCTCGTCTCTGCACCAAGTTTCTTTTCAATTTTCACTTCTTACCTTGATTTTTTCAAAAATCGAGGTACTCTATCTCTGCCGTTTCTTATATTAGTCGAGAAACGACTAATATACTGTATTCTACCTGTTTCTTTCTTCTTCTTTCTTCTTCTTCTTCTTATATTAGTCGAGAAACGACTAATATACTGTATTCGTCCTGTTTCTTCTTATATTAGTCGAGAAACGACTAATATACTGTATTCGTCCTGTTTCTTTCTTCTTCTTTCTTCTTCTTTCTTCTTTCTTCTTATATTAGTCGAGAAACGACTAATATACTGTATTCGTCCTGTTTCTTTCTTATATTAGTCGAGAAACGACTAATATACTGTATTCGTCCTGTTTCTTCTTATATTAGTCGAGAAACGACTAATATACTGTATTCGTCCTGTTTCTTTCTTCTTCTTTCTTCTTCCGCCATGGGACCTATAGCTCCGTAACCATTGAGCCGATTTTGACCATATTTGGTCATAAGTACCCTTATGTGCACCACTACTCAGGTTGTAAAGCATAAGGGGTCAAAGGTCACACAAGGGTAACTAGGGGTCAAAACCTGATTTTCACTTAAAACGCATTTGCAATTTATTGAAATGACCTAGGATCTTGAGAATTGGCCAACATATTCCTTTTGACCGTACGCATATATAATAGTTCGGTTTTTTAAATCGAAAAATGTTTGGGGTTACTAGGGGTCAAAATGTAAATTTTACTCCATTTACTCAAAACCCTACTTGTCCGAGGGAAAATGACTGATGATACTCAGAATTGGTCAAAAGATTCCTTGGATCCATGTACATATAGGGTGCTTCTCCACTAAAAGTGAAATGTCAAACGGGGTCACTAGGGGTCATTGAACTTTACAGGTGGAAAATATAAGGCATGCTCCGATTTTGACCGAGTTTCTTTTATTTTGTGGGCATTAATGAGACAAGAACAAAAGTCAATCATTCCGTTAAGGTCAAAGGTCAAGAAAAGGTCCCTAGGGGTCAAAATGTAGATTTTCACTCCGCGCACTCAAAATACTACTTGTCCGAGAGGAAATGACCGATGATTGTCAGAATTTGTCAAAAGATTCCTCTTATCCATGTTCATATAGGGTGCTTCTCCATTAAAAGTGACATGTCAAACGGGGTCACTAGGGGTCATTGAACTATACAGGTGTAAAACTGAAGACATGCTCTGATTTTGACCGGACTACTTTATTCTTGTGCGCATTGATAAGCCAAGAAAAAAAGTCAATTATAAGTTTGGGGTCAAAGGTCAAGAAAAGGTCATTAGGGTTCAAAATGTATTTTTTTAACTACTTCAGGGCTGAAATTTATAAAAACAATTATCAAATATAGTACAACTTAAGGTTATTGCCCTTTGACAACATATAGCAAGGTCAAAGGTCAAAGCCCTCGACTAATATCCGTGATCTAAGATCACAATTATCTCTAGTTCTTCTTCTTTCTTCTTTCTTCTCCTGTCATGGGACCTATAGCTCCGTAACCATTGACCCGATTTTGACCATATTTGGTCATAAGAACCCTTATGTGCACCACTACTCAGGTTGTAAAGCATAAGGGGTCAAAGGTCACACAGGGGTCACTAGGGGTCAAAACGTGATTTTCACTTAAAACGCATTTCCAATTTGGTGAAATGACCTAGGATCGTCAAAATTGGTCCACATATTCCTTTTGACCGTACGCATATACAAAAGAACGGTTTTTAAAATTAAAAATCATTTGGGGTCACTAGGGGTCAAAATGTAAATTTTACTCCATTCACTCAAAACCCTACTTGTCCGAGGGAAAATGACTGATGATACTCAGAATTGGTCAAAAGATTCCTTGGATCAATGTTCATATAGGGTCCTTCCACACTAAAAGTGACATGTCAAACAGGGTCACTAGGGGTCATTGAACTTTACAGAGGGAAAATATAACGCATGCTCCGATTTTGACCGGGTTTCTTTTATTTTGTGGGCATTGATGAGACAGGAACAAAAGTCAATCATACCGTTAAGATCAAAGGTCAAAAAAAGGTCACGAGGGGTCAAAATGTACATTTTCACTCCTCGCACTCAAAATACTACTTGTCCAAGAGATAATGACCTATTATTGTCAGAATTAGTCAAAAGATTCCTCTTATCCATGTCCATATAGGGTCCTTCTCCACTAAAAGTGACATGTCACACGAGGTCACTAGAGGTCATTGAACTATACAGGTGAAAATCTTAAGACATGCTCCGATTTTGACGGGACTACTTTTTTCTTGTGCGCATTGATCAGCCAAGCAAAAAAGTCAATTACAAGTTTTGGGTCAGAGGTCAAAAAAAGGTCACTAGGGGTTAAAACGTGATTTTCACTAAAAACGCATTTGCAATTTAGTGAAATGACCTAGGATCGTCAGAATTGGTCAACATATTCCTTTTGACCGTACGCATGTACAATAGTTCGGTTTTTAAAATCAAAAAATATTTGGGGTCACTAGGGGTCAAAATGTAAATTTTCACTCCATTCACTCAAAATGCTACTTGTCCGAGAGGAAATGACCTATGATTGTCAGAATTAGTCAAAAGATTCCTCTCATCCATGTTCATATAGGGTCCTTCTCCACTAAAAGTGACATGTCACACGGGGTCACTAGAGGTCATTGAACTTTACAGGTGAAAATCTTAAAACATGCGCCGATTTTGACGGGACTACCTTTTTCTTGTGCGCATTGATCAGCCAAGCAAAAAAGTCAATTACAAGTTTTGGGTCAGAGGTCAAGAAAAGGTCACTAGGGGTTCAACTGTATTTATTTACTCCATTTACCACTCGAAGGGGTTAACATGTAACACACCCGACTAATATTCGTGATCTCCGATCACAGGTCATGTCTAGTTATATTAGTCGAGAAACGACTAATATACTGTATTTGTCCTGTTTCCTCTTCTTTCTTCAGCCATGGGACCTATAGCTCCGTAACCATTAAGCCGATTTTGACCATATTTGGTCACAAGTACCCTTATGTGCACCACTACTCAGGTTTTAAAGCACAAGAGGTCAAAGGTCACACAGGGGTCAAACGCGATTTTCACTTAAAACGTCCTTGCTACTTAGCGAAATGACACAGGTTGCTGAGAAATGGTCAACATGTTCCTTTGGACAGTACGCATGTATAATAGTTAGGTTTTTAAAATCGAAAAATATTTGGCGTCAGTAGGGGTCAAAATGTAAATTGTCACTCCAATCACTCAAAATGCTACTTGTCCAAGAGGAAATGACTAATGATTGTCAGAATTAGTCAAAAGATTCCTCTCATCCATGTTCATATAGGGTCCTTCTCCACTAAAAATGACATGTCACTCGGGGTCACTAGAGGTCATTGAACTATACAGGTGAAAATCTTAAGACATGCTCCGATTTTGACGGGACTACTTTTTTCTTGTGCGCATTGATCAGCCAAGCAAAAAAGTCAATTACAAGTTTTGGGTCAGAGGTCAAAAAAAGGTCACTAGGGGTCAAAATGTAAATGTCCCTAAATCTAGAACGATTGTCCTGTCCAGCACTGTCATGTCATGTTGATATCCGTATAATGTCATATACGGCATTCCATCAACACATTTGTAATAGAAAGTATGAATTAATGCAAAAAAATTAATATCACAAAGCGGAAATGGAGTTAGATTTCCATTCAAACATCTTCGGACTCAGTACTACAAAAGACATAAGTAGTGACAGAATCAGCAAATCATATAAATGATTAACAAATTATTTGAGAAAAATGGGATGCACATATAATCTTTTCTTATCATAAAAATGGCCAAACTATGGCACGCCCCAGAGGACAAAAACGTGTTGAGACTAATATATATTCGTGATCTATGATCACAGATCAAATCTCTTTCTTCAGCCATGGGACCTATAGCTCCGTAACCATCTACCCGAATTTGACCATATTTAGTCATAAGAATCCGTATGTGCACCACTACTTAGGTTGTAAAGCATAAGGGGTCAAAGGTCACACAAAGGTAACTAGGGGTCAAAACGTGATTTTCACTAAAAACGCATTTGCAATTTAGTGAAATGACCTATGATCGTCAGAATTAGTCAACATATTTCTTTTGACCGTACGCATGTATAATAGTTCGGTTTTTTAAATCGCAAAATGTTTGGGGTCACTAGAGGTCAAAATGTAAATTTTAACTCATTGACTCAAAATGCTACTTGTCCGAGAGCAAATGACTGATGATACTCAGAATTGGTCAAAAGATTCCTTGGATCCATGTTCATATAGGGTGCTTCTCCATTAAAAGTGACATTTCAAACGGGGTCACTAGGGGTCATTGAACAATACAGGTGTAAAACTGAAGACATGCTCTGATTTTGACCGGACTACTTTTTTCTTGTGCGCATTGATAAGCCAAGAAAAAAAGTAAACTATAAGTTTGGGGTCAAAGGTCAAGAAAAGGTCATTAGGGTTCAAAATGTATTTTTTCAACTACTTCAGGGCTGAAATTTATAAAAACAATTATCAAATATAGTACAATTTAAGATATTATGAGGTTATTGCCCTTTGACAACATATACCAAGGTCAAAGGTCAAAGCCCTCGACTAATATCCGTGATCTAAGATCACAATTATCTCTAGTATGTTTTTGTATTTGTCCGACAAAAACAAGAAATCTTCATTCTTCCGTCATGGGACCTATAGCTCCGCAATCATTGAGCCGATGTTGACCATATTTGGTCATAAGTACCCTTATGTGCACCACTACTCAGGTTGTAAAGCATAAGGGGTCAAAGGTCACACAAGGGTAACTAGGGTTCAAAACGTGATTTTCACTTAAAAAGCATTTGCAATTTATTGAAATGACCTAGGATCTTGAGAATTGGCCAACATATTCCTTTTGACCGTACGCATATATAATAGTTCGGTTTTTTAAATCGAAAAATGTTTGGGGTTACTAGGGGTCAAAATGTAAATTTTTACTCCATTCACTCAAAACCCTACTTGTCCGAGGGAAAATGACTGATGATACTCAGAATTGGTCAAAAGATTCCTTGGATCCATCTACATATAGGGTGCTTCTACACTAAAAGTGAAATGTCAAACGGGGTCACAAGGGGTCATTGAACTTTACAAGGGGGAAATATAAGGCATGCTCCGATTTTGACCGGGTTTCTTTTATTTTGTGGGCATTGATGAGACAAGAACAAAAGTCAATTATACCGTTAAGGTCAAAGGTCAAGAAAATGTCCCTATGGGTCAAAATGTACATTTTCACTCCGCGCACTCAAAATACTACTTGTCCGAGACGAAATGACCGATGATTGTCAGAATATGTCAACAGATTCCTCTTATCCATGTTCATATAGGGTGCTTCTCCATTAAAAGTGACATGTCAAACGGGGTCACTAGGGGGTCATTGAACTATACAGGTGTAAAACTGAAGACATGCTCTGATTTTGACCGGACTACTTTTTTCTTGTGCGCATTGATACGCCAAGAAAAAAAGTCAATTATAAGTTTGGGGTCAAAGGTCAAGAAAAGGTCATTAGGGTTCAAAATGTATTTTTTTAACTACTTCAGGGCTGAAATTTAAAAAAACAATTATCAAATATAGTACAACTTAAAGCTATTGCCCTTTGACAACATATAGCAAGGTCGAAGGTCAAAGCCCTCGACTAATATCCGTGATCTAAGATCACAATTATCTCTAGTATGTTTTTGTATTTGGTTGACAAAAACAAGAAATCTTTATTTTTCTGTCATGGGACCTATAGCTCCGTAACCATTGACCCGATTTTGACCATATTTGGTCATAAGAACCCTTATGTGCACCACTACTCAGGTTGTAAAGCATAAGGGGTCAAAAGTCACACAGGGGTCACTAGGGGTCAAAACGTGATTTTCACTGAAAACGCATTTGCAATTTAGTGAAATGACCTATGATCTTCAGAATTGGTCAACATGTTCCTTTTGACCGTACGCATGTACAAAAGAACGGTTTTTAAAATTAAAAATCATTTGGGGTCACTAGGGGTCAAAATGTAAATTTTACTCCATTCACTCAAAACCCTACTTGTCCGAGGGAAAATGACTGATGATACTCAGAATTGGTCAAAAGATTCCTTTGATCAATGTTCATATAGGGTCCTTCCACACTAAAAGTGACATGTCAAACGAGGTCACCAGAGGTCATTGAACTTTACAGAGGGAAAATATAAGGCATGCTTCGATTTTGACCGGGTTTCTTTTATTTTGTGGGCATTGATAAGACAAGAACAAAAGTCAATCATACCGTTAAGATCAAAGGTCAATAAAAGGTCACTAGGGGTCAAAATGTACATTTTTACTCCTCGCACTCAAAATACTACTTGTCCAAGAGATAATGACCTATGATTGTCAGAATTGGTCAAAAGATTCCTCTTATCCATGTCCATATAGGGTCCTTCTCCACTAAAAGTGACATGTTACACGAGGTCACTAGAGGTCATTGAACTATACAGGTTAAAATCTTAAGACATGCTCCGATTTTAACAAGACTACTTTTTTCTTGTGCGCATTGATCAGCCAAGCAAAAAAGTCAATTACAAGTTTTGGGTCAGAGGTCAAAAAAAGGTCACTAGGGGTCAAAACGTGATTTTCACTAAAAACGCATTTGCAATTTAGTGAAATGACCTAGGATCGTCAGAATTGGTCAACATATTCCTTTTGACCGTACGCATGTACAATAGTTCGGTTTTTAAAATCAAAAAATATTTGGGGTCACTAGGGGTCAAAATGTAAATTTTCACTCCATTCACTGAAAATGCTACTTGTCCGAGAGGAAATGACCTATGATTGTCAGAATTAGTCAAAAGGTTCCTCTCATCCATGTTCATATAGGGTCCTTCTCCACTAAAAGTGACATGTCACACGGGGTCACTAGAGGTCATTGAACTTTACAAGTGAAAATCTTAAAACATGCTCCGATTTTGACGGGACTACCTTTTTCTTGTGCGCATTGATCAGCCAAGCAAAAAAGTCAATTACAAGTTTTGGGTCAGAGGTCAAGAAAAGGTCACTAGGGGTTCAACTGTATTTATTTACTCCATTTACCACTCGAAGGGGTTAACATGTAACACACCCGACTAATATTCGTGATCTCCGATCACAGGTCATGTCTAGTTCTTCTTCTTCTTTCTTCTTCTTCCGCCATGGGACCTATAGCTCCGTAACCATTGAGCCGATTTTGACCATATTTGGTCATAAGTACCCTTATGTGCACCACTACTCAGGTTGTAAAGCATAAGGGGTCAAAGGTCACACAAGGGTAACTAGGGGTCAAAACGTGATTTTCACTTAAAACGCATTTGCAATTTATTGAAATGACCTAGGATCTTGAGAATTGGCCAACATATTCCTTTTGACCCTACGCATATATAATAGTTCGGTTTTTTAAATCGAAAAATGTTTGGGGTTACTAGGGGTCAAAATGTAAATTTTACTCCATTTACTCAAAACCCTACTTGTCCGAGGGAAAATGACTGATGATACTCAGAATTGGTCAAAGGATTCCTTGGATCCATGTTCATATAGGGTGCTTCTCCACTAAAAGTGAAATGTCAAACGGGGTCACTAGGGGTCATTGAACTTTACAGGGGGGAAATATAAGGCATGCTCCGATTTTGACCGAGTTTCTTTTATTTTGTGGGCATTGATGAGACAAGAACAAAAGTCAATTATACCGTTAAGGTCAAAGGTCAAAAAAAGGTTCCTAGGGGACAAAATGTACATTTTCACTCCGCGCACTCAAAATACTACTTGTCCGAGACGAAATGACCGATGATTGTCAGAATTTGTCAAAAGATTCCTCTTATCCATGTTCATATAGGGTGCTTCTCCATTAAAAGTGACATGTCAAACGGGGTCACTAGGGGTCATTGAACTATACAGGTGTAAAACTGAAGACATGCTCTGATTTGGACCGGACTACTTTATTCTTGTGCGCATTGATAAGCCAAGAAAAAAGTCAATTATAAGTTTGGGGTCAAAGGTCAAGAAAAGGTCATTAGGGTTCAAAATGTATTTTTTTAACTACTTCAGGGCTGAAATTTATAAAAACAATTATCAAATATAGTACAACTTAAGGTTATTGCCCTTTGACAACATATAGCAAGGTCAAAGGTCAAAGCCCTCGACTAATATCCGTGATCTAAGATCACAATTATCTCTAGTTTCTTCTTCTTCCGCCTTGGGACCTGTAGCTCCGTAACCATTGAGCCGATTTTGACCATATTTGGTCATAAGTACCCTTATGTGCACCACTACTCAGGTTGTAAAGCATAAGGGGTCAAAGGTCACACGAGGGTAACTAGGGGTCAAAACGTGATTTACACTTAAAACGCATTTGCAATTTATTGAAATGACCTAGGATCGTGAGAATTGGCCAACATATTCCTTTTGACCGTACGCATATATAATAGTTCGGTTTTTTAAATCGAAAAATGTTTGGGGTCGCTAGAGGTCAAAATGTAAATTTTTACTCATTCACTCAAAACCCTACTTGTCCGAGGGAAAATGACTGATGATACTCATAATTGGTCAAAAGATTCCTTGGATCAATGTACATATAGGGTGCTTCTCCACTAAAAGTGAAATGTCAAACGGGGTCACTAGGGGTCATTGAACTTTACAGGGGAAAAATATAAGGCATGCTCCGATTTTGACCCGGTTTCTTTTATTTTGTGAGCATTGATGAGACAAGAACAAAAGTCAATCATACCGTTAAGGTCAAAGGTCAAAAAAAGGTCTCTAGGGGTCAAAATGTACATTTTCACTCCGCGCACTCAAAATACTACTTGTCCGAGACGAAATGACCGATGATTGTCAGAATTTGTCAAAAGATTTCTCTTATCCATGTTCATATAGGGTGCTTCTCCATTAAAAGTGACATTTCAAACGGGGTCACTAGGGGTCATTGAACTATACAGGTGTAAAACTGAAGACATGCTCTGATTTTGACCGGACTACTTTTTTCTTGTGCGCATTGATAAGCCAAGAAAAAAAGTCAATTATAAGTTTGGGGTCAAAGGTCAAGAAAAGGTAATTATGGTTCAAAATGGTTTTTTTAACTACTTCAGGGCTGAAATTTATAAAAACAATTATCAAATATAGTACAACTTAAGGTTATTGCCCTTTGACAACATATAGCAAGGTCAAAGGTCAAAGCCCTCGACTAATATCCGTGATCTAAGATCACAATTATCTCTAGTTCTTCTTTCTCCTGTCATGGGACCTATAGCTCCGTAACCATTGACCCGATTTTGACCATATTTGGTCATAAGAACCCTTATGTGCACCACTACTCAGGTTGTAAAGCATAAGGGGTCAAAGGTCACACAGAGGTCACTAGGGGTCAAAACGTGATTCAACATGCTTAGATTTTGCTCAAACTCAGACATTTTGTGCGCATTGACAAAAAAAGAAAAAAAGTCAATCATGACCTTGGGGTCAAATGTCAAACAGGGGTCATTAGGGGTCAAAACGTGATTTTCACTAAAAACACATTTGCAATTTAGTGAAATGACCTAGGATCGTCAAAATTGGTCCACATATTCCTTTTGACCGTACGCATGTACAAAAGAACGGTTTTTAAAATTAAAAATCATTTGGGGTCACTAGGGGTCAAAATGTAAATTTTACTCCATTCACTCAAAACCCTACTTGTCCGAGGGAAAATAACTGATGATACTCAGAATTGGTCAAAAGATTTCTCTGATCAATGTTCATATAGGGTCCTTCCACACTAAAAGTGACATGTCAAACGAGGTCACTAGAGGTCATTGAACTTTACAGGGGAAAAATATAAGGCATGCTTCGATTTTGACCGGGTTTCTTTTATTTTGTGGGCATTGATAAGACAAGAACAAAAGTCAATCATACCGTTAAGATCAAAGGTCAATAAAAGGTCACTAGGGGTCAAAATGTACATTTTTACTCCTCGCACTCAAAATACTACTTGTCCAAGAGATAATGACCTATGATTGTCAGAATTAGTCAAAAGATTTCTCTTATCCATGTCCATATAGGGTCCTTCTCCACAAAAAGTGACATGTCACACGAGGTCACTAGAGGTCATTGAACTATACAGGTGAAAATCTTAAGACAGGCTTCGATTTTGACAAGATTACTTTTTTCCTGTGCGCATTGATCAGCCAAGCAAAAAAGTCAATTACAAGTTTTGGGTCAGAGGTCAAGAAAAGGTCACTAGGGGTCAAAACGTGATTTTCACTAAAAACGCATTTGCAATTTAGTGAAATGACCTAGGATCGTCAGAATTGGTCAACATATTCCTTTTGACCGTACGCATGTACAATAGTTCGGTTTTTAAAATCAAAAAATATTTGGGGTCACTAGGGGTCAAAATGTAAATTTTCACTCCATTCACTCAAAATGCTACTTGTCCGAGAGGAAATGACCTATGATTGTCAGAATTAGTCAAAAGGTTCCTCTCATCCATGTTCATATAGGGTCCTTCTCCACCAAAAGTGACATGTCACACGGGGTCACTAGAGGTCATTGAACTTTACAGGTGAAAATCTTAAAACATGCTCCGATTTTGACGGGACTACCTTTTTCTTGTGCGCATTGATCAGCCAAGCAAAAAAGTCAATTACAAGTTTTGGGTCAGAGGTCAAGAAAAGGTCACTAGGGGTTCAACTGTATTTATTTACTCCATTTACCACTCGAAGGGGTTAACATGTAACACACCCGACTAATATTCGTGATCTCCGATCACAGGTCATGTCTAGTTCTTTCTTCTTCCGCCATGGGACCTATAGCTCCGTAACCATTGAGCCGATTTTGACCATATTTGGTCATAAGTACCCTTATGTGCACCACTACTCAGGTTGTAAAGCATAAGGGGTCAAAGGTCACACAAGGGTAACTAGGGGTCAAAACGTGATTTTCACTTAAAACGCATTTGCAATTTATTGAAATGACCTAGGATCTTGAGAATTGGCCAACATATTCCTTTTGACCGTACGCATATATAATTAGGTCAAAGGTCAACAAGGGGTCACTAGAGGTCAAAATGTGAATATTCAGTTATTTCACGTAAACAGCTATTAAAATTAACATGTCATATGGGGTCACAAGGGGTCAATGACCGCTTGTCAGATTTTCAATGTACATCTGGTGACTAACTAACAATCACTACATCCACGGAGAGTCTGACGATTATGAACAACAACTGCAACTACCGTATACAGTCTCGTGGCTAATAAACACTCATTACACCTATCTACAGTGTAGAGGTTAATAAATAAATAGTCAGGAACAACTGGATTTATTTTAAAATTGTATACAATAACACGTTTGTAATCTAAGTCTTTTTATGTTCTATGATTGGTCACGCATTGTATTTTATGTAAGTTATTAACAAGTTTAATTGAAAATAAAACTATTTCTTAATTTAAAAAATGCTTCTAGGGTCACTAAGGGTCATTGACCTATTGTAATTAATTAACAAAACCAATATTCGTGCTTCTCGAAGCACAAGTCCTGTCTAGTTCTTTCTTCTTCCGCCATGGGACCTATAGCTCCGTAACCATTGAGCCGATTTTGACCATATTTGGTCATAAGTACCCTTATGTGCACCACTACTCAGGTTGTAAAGCATAAGGGGTCAAAGGTCACACAAGGGTAACTAGGGGTCAAAACGTGATTTTCACTTAAAACGCATTTGCAATTTATTGAAATGACCTAGGATCTTGAGAATTGGCCAACATATTCCTTTTGACCGTACGCATATATAATAGTTCGGTTTTTTAAATCGAAAAATGTTTGGGGTTACTAGGGGTCAAAATGTAAATTTTACTCCATTTACTCAAAACCCTACTTGTCCGAGGGAAAATGACTGATGATACTCAGAATTGGTCAAAAGATTCCTTGGATCCATGTTCATATAGGGTGCTTCTCCACTAAAAGTGAAATGTCAAACGGGGTCACTAGGGGTCATTGAACTTTACAGGGGGAAAATATAAGGCATGCTCCGATTTTGACCGGAATTCTTTTATTTTGTGGGCATTGATGAGACAAGAACAAAAGTCAATCATACCGTTAAGGTCAAAGGTCAAAAAAAGGTCTTATGGGGTCAAAATGTACATTTTCACTCCGCGCACTCAAAATACTACTTGTCCGAGACGAAATGACCGATGATTGTCAGAATTTGTCAAAAGATTCCTCTTATCCATGTTCATATAGGGTGCTTCTCCATTAAAAGTGACATGTCAAACGGGGTCACTAGGGGTCATTGAACTATACAGGTGTAAAACTGAAGACATGCTCTGATTTTGACCGGACTACTTTATTCTTGTGCGCATTGATAAGCCAAGAAAAAACGTTAATTATAAGTTTGGGGTCAAAGGTCAAGAAAAGGTCATTAGGGTTCAAAATGTATTTTTTTAACTACTTCAGGGCTGAAATTTATAAAAACAATTATCAAATATAGTACAACTTAAGGTTATTGCCCTTTGACAACATATAGCAAGGTCAAAGGTCAAAGCCCTCGACTAATATCCGTGATCTAAGATCACAATTATCTCTAGTTATATTAGTCGAGAATCGCCTAATATACTGTATTCGTCCTGTTTCTTTCTTTCTTCCGTCATGGGACCTATAGCTCCGTAACCATTGAGCCGATGTTGACCATATTTGGTCATAAGAACCCTTATGTGCACCACTACTCAGGTTGAAAAGCATAAGGGGTCAAAGTTTACACAGGGGTCACTAGGGGTCAAAACGTGATTTTTACTAAAAACGCATTTGCAATTTAGTGAAATGACCTAGGATCGTCAGAATTGGTCCACATATTCCTTTTGACCGTACGCATGTACAAAAGAAAGGTTTTTAAAATTAAAAATCATTTGGGGTCACTAGGGGTCAAAATGTAAATTTTACTCCATTCACTCAAAACCCTACTTGTCCGAGGGAAAATGACTGATGATACTCAGAATTAGTCAAAAGATTCCTTGGATCAATGTTCATATAGGGTCCTTCCACACTAAAAGTGACATGTCAAACAATGTCACTAGGGGTCATTGAACTTTACAGTGGGAAAATATAACGCATGCTCCGATTTTGACCGGGTTTCTTTTATTTTGTGGGCATTGATGAGACAAGAACAAAAGTCAATCACACCGTTAAGATCAAAGGTCAAGAAAAGGTCACTAGGGGTCAAAATGTACATTTTCACTCCTCGCACTCAAAATACTACTTGTCCAAGAGATAATGACCTATGATTGTCAGAATTAGTCAAAAGATTCCTCTTATCCATGTTCATATAGGGTCCTTCTCCACTAAAAGTGACATGTCACACGAGGTCACTAGAGGTCATTGAACTATACAGGTGAAAATCTTAAGACATGCTCCGATTTTGACAAGACTACTTTTTTCTTGTGCGCATTGATCAGCCAAGCAAAAAAGTCAATGACAAGTTTTGGGTCAGAGGTCAAGAAAAGGTCACTAGGGGTCAAAACGTGATTTTCACTAAAAACGCATTTGCAATTTAGTGAAATGACCTAGGATCGTCAGAATTGGTCAACATATTCCTTTTGACCGTACGCATGTATAATAGTTCGGTTTTTAAAATCAAAAAATATTTGGGGTCACTAGGGGTCAAAATGTAAATTTTTCTCCATTCACTCAAAATGCTACTTGTCCGAGAGGAAATGACCTATGATTGTCAGAATTAGTCAAACGATTCCTCTCATCCATGTTCATATAGGGTCCTTCTCCACTAAAAGTGACATGTCACACGGGGTCACTAGAGGTCATTGAACTATACAGGTGAAAATCTTAAGACATGCTCCGATTTTGACGGAATTACTTTTTTCTTGCGCGCATTGATAAGCCAAGAAAAAAAGCCAATCATAAGTTTGGGGTCAAAGGTCAAGAAAAGGTCACTAGGGGTCAAAAAGTGATTTTCACTTAAAACGCCGTTGCAATTTAGTGAAATTACCATAGGATCGTCAGAATTGGCCAACATATTCCTGTTGACCGTACGCATATACAATAGTTCGGTTTTTAAAATCAAAACTGAACGCTTATTGGTTCCAACAAATACGCACATCCCCGCTCTCTAACTACCAAATCCGCTAGACTAATATCCGCGATCTCCGATCGCAGCTTATGTCTAGTTCTACCTGTTTCTTCTTTCTTTCTTCAGCCATGGGACCTATAGCTCCGTAACCATTGACCCGAATTCGATCATATTTGGTCATAAGAACCCTTATGTGCACCACTACTCAGGTTGTAAAGCATAAGGGGTCAAAGGTCACACAGGGGTCACTAGGGGTCAAAACGTGATTCAACATGCTCCGATTTTGCTCAAACTCAGACATTTTGTGCGCATTGACAAGAAAAGAAAAAAAGTCAATCATGACCTTGGGGTCAAATGTCAAACAGGGGTCATTAGGGGTCAAAACGTGATTTTCACTAAAAACACATTTGCAATTTAGTGAAATGACCTAGGATCGTCAAAATTGGTCCACATATTCCTTTTGACCGTACGCATGTACAAAAGAACGGTTTTTAAAATTAAAAATCATTTGGGGTCACTAGGGGTCAAAATGTAAATTTTACTCCATTCACTCAAAACCCTACTTGTCCGAGGGAAAATAACTGATGATACTCAGAATTGGTCAAAAGATTTCTCTGATCAATGTTCATATAGGGTCCTTCCACACTAAAAGTGACATGTCAAACGAGGTCACTAGAGGTCATTGAACTTTACAGGGGAAAAATATAAGGCATGCTTCGATTTTGACCGGGTTTCTTTTATTTTGTGGGCATTGATAAGACAAGAACAAAAGTCAATCATACCGTTAAGATCAAAGGTCAATAAAAGGTCACTAGGGGTCAAAATGTACATTTTTACTCCTCGCACTCAAAATACTACTTGTCCAAGAGATAATGACCTATGATTGTCAGAATTAGTCAAAAGATTCCTCTTATCCATGTCCATATAGGGTCCTTCTCCACAAAAAGTGACATGTCACACGAGGTCACTAGAGGTCATTGAACTATACAGGTGAAAATCTTAAGACAGGCTTCGATTTTGACAAGATTACTTTTTTCCTGTGCGCATTGATCAGCCAAGCAAAAAAGTCAATTACAAGTTTTGGGTCAGAGGTCAAGAAAAGGTCACTAGGGGTCAAAACGTGATTTTCACTAAAAACGCATTTGCAATTTAGTGAAATGACCTAGGATCGTCAGAATTGGTCAACATATTCCTTTTGACCGTACGCATGTACAATAGTTCGGTTTTTAAAATCAAAAAATATTTGGGGTCACTAGGGGTCAAAATGTAAATTTTCACTCCATTCACTCAAAATGCTACTTGTCCGAGAGGAAATGACCTATGATTGTCAGAATTAGTCAAAAGGTTCCTCTCATCCATGTTCATATAGGGTCCTTCTCCACTAAAAGTGACATGTCACACGGGGTCACTAGAGGTCATTGAACTTTACAGGTGAAAATCTTAAAACATGCTCCGATTTTGACGGGACTACCTTTTTCTTGTGCGCATTGATCAGCCAAGCAAAAAAGTCAATTACAAGTTTTGGGTCAGAGGTCAAGAAAAGGTCACTAGGGGTTCAACTGTATTTATTTACTCCATTTACCACTCGAAGGGGTTAACATGTAACACACCCGACTAATATTCGTGATCTCCGATCACAGGTCATGTCTAGTTCTTTCTTCTTCCGCCATGGGACCTATAGCTCCGTAACCATTGAGCCGATTTTGACCATATTTGGTCATAAGTACCCTTATGTGCACCACTACTCAGGTTGTAAAGCATAAGGGGTCAAAGGTCACACAAGGGTAACTAGGGGTCAAAACGTGATTTTCACTTAAAACGCATTTGCAATTTATTGAAATGACCTAGGATCTTGAGAATTGGCCAACATATTCCTTTTGACCGTACGCATATATAATTAGGTCAAAGGTCAACAAGGGGTCACTAGAGGTCAAAATGTGAATATTCAGTTATTTCACGTAAACAGCTATTAAAATTAACATGTCATATGGGGTCACAAGGGGTCAATGACCGCTTGTCAGATTTTCAATGTACATCTGGTGACTAACTAACAATCACTACATCCACGGAGAGTCTGACGATTATGAACAACAACTGCAACTACCGTATACAGTCTCGTGGCTAATAAACACTCATTACACCTATCTACAGTGTAGAGGTTAATAAATAAATAGTCAGGAACAACTGGATTTATTTTAAAATTGTATACAATAACACGTTTGTAATCTAAGTCTTTTTATGTTCTATGATTGGTCACGCATTGTATTTTATGTAAGTTATTAACAAGTTTAATTGAAAATAAAACTATTTCTTAATTTAAAAAATGCTTCTAGGGTCACTAAGGGTCATTGACCTATTGTAATTAATTAACAAAACCAATATTCGTGCTTCTCGAAGCACAAGTCCTGTCTAGTTCTTTCTTCTTCCGCCATGGGACCTATAGCTCCGTAACCATTGAGCCGATTTTGACCATATTTAGTCATAAGTACCCTTATGTGCACCACTACTCAGGTTGTAAAGCATAAGGGGTCAAAGGTCACACAAGGGTAACTAGGGGTCAAAACGTGATTTTCACTTAAAACGCATTTGCAATTTATTGAAATGACCTAGGATCTTGAGAATTGGCCAACATATTCCTTTTGACCGTACGCATATATAATAGTTCGGTTTTTTAAATCGAAAAATGTTTGGGGTTACTAGGGGTCAAAATGTAAATTTTACTCCATTTACTCAAAACCCTACTTGTCCGAGGGAAAATGACTGATGATACTCAGAATTGGTCAAAAGATTCCTTGGATCCATGTTCATATAGGGTGCTTCTCCACTAAAAGTGAAATGTCAAACGGGGTCACTAGGGGTCATTGAACTTTACAGGGGGAAAATATAAGGCATGCTCCGATTTTGACCGGAATTCTTTTATTTTGTGGGCATTGATGAGACAAGAACAAAAGTCAATCATACCGTTAAGGTCAAAGGTCAAAAAAAGGTCTTATGGGGTCAAAATGTACATTTTCACTCCGCGCACTCAAAATACTACTTGTCCGAGACGAAATGACCGATGATTGTCAGAATTTGTCAAAAGATTCCTCTTATCCATGTTCATATAGGGTGCTTCTCCATTAAAAGTGACATGTCAAACGGGGTCACTAGGGGTCATTGAACTATACAGGTGTAAAACTGAAGACATGCTCTGATTTTGACCGGACTACTTTATTCTTGTGCGCATTGATAAGCCAAGAAAAAACGTTAATTATAAGTTTGGGGTCAAAGGTCAAGAAAAGGTCATTAGGGTTCAAAATGTATTTTTTTAACTACTTCAGGGCTGAAATTTATAAAAACAATTATCAAATATAGTACAACTTAAGGTTATTGCCCTTTGACAACATATAGCAAGGTCAAAGGTCAAAGCCCTCGACTAATATCCGTGATCTAAGATCACAATTATCTCTAGTTATATTAGTCGAGAATCGCCTAATATACTGTATTCGTCCTGTTTCTTTCTTTCTTCCGTCATGGGACCTATAGCTCCGTAACCATTGAGCCGATGTTGACCATATTTGGTCATAAGAACCCTTATGTGCACCACTACTCAGGTTGAAAAGCATAAGGGGTCAAAGTTTACACAGGGGTCACTAGGGGTCAAAACGTGATTTTTACTAAAAACGCATTTGCAATTTAGTGAAATGACCTAGGATCGTCAGAATTGGTCCACATATTCCTTTTGACCGTACGCATGTACAAAAGAAAGGTTTTTAAAATTAAAAATCATTTGGGGTCACTAGGGGTCAAAATGTAAATTTTACTCCATTCACTCAAAACCCTACTTGTCCGAGGGAAAATGACTGATGATACTCAGAATTAGTCAAAAGATTCCTTGGATCAATGTTCATATAGGGTCCTTCCACACTAAAAGTGACATGTCAAACAATGTCACTAGGGGTCATTGAACTTTACAGTGGGAAAATATAACGCATGCTCCGATTTTGACCGGGTTTCTTTTATTTTGTGGGCATTGATGAGACAAGAACAAAAGTCAATCACACCGTTAAGATCAAAGGTCAAGAAAAGGTCACTAGGGGTCAAAATGTACATTTTCACTCCTCGCACTCAAAATACTACTTGTCCTAGAGATAATGACCTATGATTGTCAGAATTAGTCAAAAGATTCCTCTTATCCATGTTCATATAGGGTCCTTCTCCACTAAAAGTGACATGTCACACGAGGTCACTAGAGGTCATTGAACTATACAGGTGAAAATCTTAAGACATGCTCCGATTTTGACAAGACTACTTTTTTCTTGTGCGCATTGATCAGCCAAGCAAAAAAGTCAATGACAAGTTTTGGGTCAGAGGTCAAGAAAAGGTCACTAGGGGTCAAAACGTGATTTTCACTAAAAACGCATTTGCAATTTAGTGAAATGACCTAGGATCGTCAGAATTGGTCAACATATTCCTTTTGACCGTACGCATGTATAATAGTTCGGTTTTTAAAATCAAAAAATATTTGGGGTCACTAGGGGTCAAAATGTAAATTTTTCTCCATTCACTCAAAATGCTACTTGTCCGAGAGGAAATGACCTATGATTGTCAGAATTAGTCAAACGATTCCTCTCATCCATGTTCATATAGGGTCCTTCTCCACTAAAAGTGACATGTCACACGGGGTCACTAGAGGTCATTGAACTATACAGGTGAAAATCTTAAGACATGCTCCGATTTTGACGGAATTACTTTTTTCTTGCGCGCATTGATAAGCCAAGAAAAAAAGCCAATCATAAGTTTGGGGTCAAAGGTCAAGAAAAGGTCACTAGGGGTCAAAAAGTGATTTTCACTTAAAACGCCGTTGCAATTTAGTGAAATTACCATAGGATCGTCAGAATTGGCCAACATATTCCTGTTGACCGTACGCATATACAATAGTTCGGTTTTTAAAATCAAAACTGAACGCTTATTGGTTCCAACAAATACGCACATCCCCGCTCTCTAACTACCAAATCCGCTAGACTAATATCCGCGATCTCCGATCGCAGCTTATGTCTAGTTCTACCTGTTTCTTCTTTCTTTCTTCAGCCATGGGACCTATAGCTCCGTAACCATTGACCCGAATTCGATCATATTTGGTCATAAGAACCCTTATGTGCACCACTACTCAGGTTGTAAAGCATAAGGGGTCAAAGGTCACACAGGGGTCACTAGGGGTCAAAACGTGATTCAACATGCTCCGATTTTGCTCAAACTCAGACATTTTGTGCGCATTGACAAGAAAAGAAAAAAAGTCAATCATGACCTTGGGGTCAAATGTCAAACAGGGGTCATTAGGGGTCAAAACGTGATTTTCACTAAAAACACATTTGCAATTTAGTGAAATGACCTAGGATCGTCAAAATTGGTCCACATATTCCTTTTGACCGTACGCATGTACAAAAGAACGGTTTTTAAAATTAAAAATCATTTGGGGTCACTAGGGGTCAAAATGTAAATTTTACTCCATTCACTCAAAACCCTACTTGTCCGAGGGAAAATAACTGATGATACTCAGAATTGGTCAAAAGATTTCTCTGATCAATGTTCATATAGGGTCCTTCCACACTAAAAGTGACATGTCAAACGAGGTCACTAGAGGTCATTGAACTTTACAGGGGAAAAATATAAGGCATGCTTCGATTTTGACCGGGTTTCTTTTATTTTGTGGGCATTGATAAGACAAGAACAAAAGTCAATCATACCGTTAAGATCAAAGGTCAATAAAAGGTCACTAGGGGTCAAAATGTACATTTTTACTCCTCGCACTCAAAATACTACTTGTCCAAGAGATAATGACCTATGATTGTCAGAATTAGTCAAAAGATTCCTCTTATCCATGTCCATATAGGGTCCTTCTCCACAAAAAGTGACATGTCACACGAGGTCACTAGAGGTCATTGAACTATACAGGTGAAAATCTTAAGACAGGCTTCGATTTTGACAAAATTACTTTTTTCCTGTGCGCATTGATCAGCCAAGCAAAAAAGTCAATTACAAGTTTTGGGTCAGAGGTCAAGAAAAGGTCACTAGGGGTCAAAACGTGATTTTCACTAAAAACGCATTTGCAATTTAGTGAAATGACCTAGGATCGTCAGAATTGGTCAACATATTCCTTTTGACCGTACGCATGTACAATAGTTCGGTTTTTAAAATCAAAAAATATTTGGGGTCACTAGGGGTCAAAATGTAAATTTTCACTCCATTCACTCAAAATGCTACTTGTCCGAGAGGAAATGACCTATGATTGTCAGAATTAGTCAAAAGGTTCCTCTCATCCATGTTCATATAGGGTCCTTCTCCACTAAAAGTGACATGTCACACGGGGTCACTAGAGGTCATTGAACTTTACAGGTGAAAATCTTAAAACATGCTCCGATTTTGACGGGACTACCTTTTTCTTGTGCGCATTGATCAGCCAAGCAAAAAAGTCAATTACAAGTTTTGGGTCAGAGGTCAAGAAAAGGTCACTAGGGGTTCAACTGTATTTATTTACTCCATTTACCACTCGAAGGGGTTAACATGTAACACACCCGACTAATATTCGTGATCTCCGATCACAGGTCATGTCTAGTTCTTTCTTCTTCCGCCATGGGACCTATAGCTCCGTAACCATTGAGCCGATTTTGACCATATTTGGTCATAAGTACCCTTATGTGCACCACTACTCAGGTTGTAAAGCATAAGGGGTCAAAGGTCACACAAGGGTAACTAGGGGTCAAAACGTGATTTTCACTTAAAACGCATTTGCAATTTATTGAAATGACCTAGGATCTTGAGAATTGGCCAACATATTCCTTTTGACCGTACGCATATATAATTAGGTCAAAGGTCAACAAGGGGTCACTAGAGGTCAAAATGTGAATATTCAGTTATTTCACGTAAACAGCTATTAAAATTAACATGTCATATGGGGGTCACAAGGGGTCAATGACCGCTTGTCAGATTTTCAATGTACATCTGGTGACTAACTAACAATCACTACATCCACGGAGAGTCTGACGATTATGAACAACAACTGCAACTACCGTATACAGTCTCGTGGCTAATAAACACTCATTACACCTATCTACAGTGTAGAGGTTAATAAATAAATAGTCAGGAACAACTGGATTTATTTTAAAATTGTATACAATAACACGTTTGTAATCTAAGTCTTTTTATGTTCTATGATTGGTCACGCATTGTATTTTATGTAAGTTATTAACAAGTTTAATTGAAAATAAAACTATTTCTTAATTTAAAAAATGCTTCTAGGGTCACTAAGGGTCATTGACCTATTGTAATTAATTAACAAAACCAATATTCGTGCTTCTCGAAGCACAAGTCCTGTCTAGTTCTTTCTTCTTCCGCCATGGGACCTATAGCTCCGTAACCATTGAGCCGATTTTGACCATATTTGGTCATAAGTACCCTTATGTGCACCACTACTCAGGTTGTAAAGCATAAGGGGTCAAAGGTCACACAAGGGTAACTAGGGGTCAAAACGTGATTTTCACTTAAAACGCATTTGCAATTTATTGAAATGACCTAGGATCTTGAGAATTGGCCAACATATTCCTTTTGACCGTACGCATATATAATAGTTCGGTTTTTTAAATCGAAAAATGTTTGGGGTTACTAGGGGTCAAAATGTAAATTTTACTCCATTTACTCAAAACCCTACTTGTCCGAGGGAAAATGACTGATGATACTCAGAATTGGTCAAAAGATTCCTTGGATCCATGTACATATAGGGTGCTTCTCCACTAAAAGTGAAATGTCAAACGGGGTCACTAGGGGTCATTGAACTTTACAGGGGGAAAATATAAGGCATGCTCCGATTTTGACCGGAATTCTTTTATTTTGTGGGCATTGATGAGACAAGAACAAAAGTCAATCATACCGTTAAGGTCAAAGGTCAAAAAAAGGTCCCATGGGGTCAAAATGTACATTTTCACTCCGCGCACTCAAAATACTACTTGTCCGAGACGAAATGACCGATGATTGTCAGAATTTGTCAAAAGATTCCTCTTATCCATGTTCATATAGGGTGCTTCTCCATTAAAAGTGACATGTCAAACGGGGTCACTAGGGGTCATTGAACTATACAGGTGTAAAACTGAAGACATGCTCTGATTTTGACCGGACTACTTTATTCTTGTGCGCATTGATAAGCCAAGAAAAAACGTTAATTATAAGTTTGGGGTCAAAGGTCAAGAAAAGGTCATTAGGGTTCAAAATGTATTTTTTTAACTACTTCAGGGCTGAAATTTATAAAAACAATTATCAAATATAGTACAACTTAAGGTTATTGCCCTTTGACAACATATAGCAAGGTCAAAGGTCAAAGCCCTCGACTAATATCCGTGATCTAAGATCACAATTATCTCTAGTTCTACCTGTTTCTTCTTTCTTTCTTCAGCCATGGGACCTATAGCTCCGTAACCATTGACCCGAATTCGATCATATTTGGTCATAAGAACCCTTATGTGCACCACTACTCAGGTTGTAAAGCATAAGGGGTCAAAGGTCACACAGGGGTCACTAGGGGTCAAAACGTGATTCAACATGCTCCGATTTTGCTCAAACTCAGACATTTTGTGCGCATTGACAAGAAAAGAAAAAAAGTCAATCATGACTTTGGGGTCAAATGTCAAACAGGGGTCATTAGGGGTCAAAACGTGATTTTCACTAAAAACACATTTGCAATTTAGTGAAATGACCTAGGATCGTCAAAATTGGTCAACATATTCCTTTTGACCGTACGCATGTATGATAGTTCGGTTTTTAAAATCAAAACATATTTGGGGTCACTAGGGGTCAAAATGTAAATTGTTACTCCATTCACTCAAAACCCTACTTGTCCGAGGGAAAATAACTGATGATACTCAGAATTGGTCAAAAGATTTCTTGGATCAATGTTCATATAGGGTGTTCAGCGATTAAAAGTGACATGTCAAATGGGGTCACTAGAGGTCATTGACCTAAACAAGGATAAAATGTAAGACATGCTCTGATATTGACTGGTCATATCTCATTTTGTAGGTATTGATGAGACAAGAACAAAAGTCAATCATATTATTAAGGTCAAAGGTCAAAAAAAGGTCACTAGGGGTCAAAATGTAAATTTTCACTCCATTCACTCAAAATGCTACTTGTCCGAGAGGAAATGACCTATGATTGTCAGAATTGGTCAAAAGATTCCTTGGATCCATGTTCATATAGGGTGTTCAGCGATTAAAAGTGACATGTCAAATGGGGTCACTAGAGGTCATTGACCTAAACAAAGATATAATGTAAGACACGCTCCGATATTAACCGGTTACATCTCATTTTGTAGGTATTGATGAGACAAGAACAAAAGTCAATCATATTGTTAAGGTCAAAGGTCAAGAAAAGGTCACTAGGGGTCAAAATGTAAATTTCCACTCCATTCACTCAAAATGCTACTTGTCCGAGAGGAAATGACCTATGATTGTCAGAATTAGTCAAAAGATTCCTTGGATCCGTGTTCATATAGGGTGTTCAGCGATTAAAAGTGACATGTCAAATGGGGTCACTAGGGGTCATTGACCTAAACAGGGGGAAAAATGTAAGACATGCTCCGATTTTGACCGGATTTGTTTTATTTTGTGGACATTGATGAGACAAGAACAAAAGTCAATAATTACGTTAGGGTCAAAGGTCAAGAAAAGGTCACTAGGGGTCAAAATGTAAATTTTCACTCCATTCACTCAAAATGCTACTTGTCTGAGAGGAAATGCTTGATGATTGGCAAAAATGGTCTCAAGGTTCCATTCAAATAAGAGCATACTGTCATCAGCAGGTCAAAGGTCAACGCGCCCTCGACTAATATCCGTGATCTATGATCACAGTTCATATCTAGTTATATTAGTCGAGAAACGACTAATATACTGTATTCGTCCTGTTTCTTCTTATATTAGTCGAGAAACGACTAATATACTGTATTCGTCCTGTTTCTTTCTTCTTCTTCTCCTGTCATGGGACCTATAGCTCCGTAACCATTGACCCGATTTTGACCATATTTGGTCATAAGAACCCTTGTATGCACCACTACTCAGGTTGTAAAGCATATTGGGTCAAAGGTCACACAGGGGTCACTAGGGGTCAAAACGTGATTCAACATGCTTTGATTTTGCTCAAACTTTGACACTTTGTGCGCATTGACAAGAAAAGAAAAAAAGTCAATCATGACCTTGGGGTCAAATGTCAAACAGGGGTCATTAGAGGTCAAAACGTGATTTTCACTAAAAACGCATTTGCAATTTAGTGAAATGACCTAGGATCGTCAGAATTGGTCAACATATTCCTTTTGACCGTACGCATGTACAATAGTTCGGTTTTTAAAATCAAAAAATATTTGGGGTCACTAGGGGTCAAAATGTAAATTTTACTCCATTCACTCAAAACCCTACTTGTCCGAGGGAAAATGACTGATGATACTCAGAATTAGTCAAAAGATTCCTTGGATCAATGTTCATATAGGGTTCTTCCACACTAAAAGTGACATGTCAAACGGGGTCGTTAGAGGTCATTGAACTTTACAGGGGGAAAATATAACGCATGCTCCGATTTTGACCGAGTTTCTTTTATTTTGTGGGCATTGATAAGACAAGAACAAAAGTCAATCATACCGTTAAGATCAAAGGTCAATAAAAGGTCACTAGGGGTCAAAATGTACATTTTTACTCCTCGCACTCAAAATACTACTTGTCCAAGAGATAATGACCTATGATTGTCAGAATTGGTCAAAAGATTCCTCATATCCATGTCCATATAGGGTCCTTCTACACTAAAAGTGACATGTCACACAAGGTCACTAGAGGTCATTGAACTATACAAGTGAAAATCTTAAGACATGCTCCGATTTTGACGGGACTACTTTTTCCTTGTGCGCATTAATCAGCCAAGCAAAAAAGTCAATTACAAGTTTTGGGTCAGAGGTCAAAAAAAGGTCACTAGGGGTCAAAACGTGATTTTCACTAAAAACGCATTTGCAATTCAGTGAAATGACCTAGGATCGTCAGAATTGGTCAACATATTCCTTTTGACCGTACGCATGTACAATAGTTAGGTTTTTAAAATCAAAAAATATTTGGGGTCACTAGGGGTCAAAATGTAAATTTTCACTCCATTCACTCAAAATGCTACTTGTCCGAGAGGAAATGACCTATGATTGTCAGAATTAGTCAAAAGATTCCTCTCATCCATGTTCATATAGGGTCCTTCTCCACTAAAAGTGACATGTCACACGGGGTCACTAGAGGTCATTGAACTTTACAGATGAAAATCTTGAAACATGCTCCGATTTTGACGGGACTACCTTTTTCTTGTGCGCATTGATCAGCCAAGCAAAAAAGTCAATTACAAGTTTTGGGTCAGAGGTCAAGAAAAGGTGACTAGGGGTTCAACTGTATTTATTTACTCCATTTACCACTCGAAGGGGTTAACATGTAACACACTCGACTAATATTCGTGATCTCCGATCACAGTCCATGTCTAGTTCTTCTTTCTCCTGTCATGGGACCTATAGCTCCGTAACCATTGACCCGATTTTGACCATATTTGGTCATAAGAACCCTTATGTGCACCACTACTCAGGTTGTAAAGCATAAGGGGTCAAAGGTCACACAGAGGTCACTAGGGGTCAAAACGTGATTCAACATGCTTCGATTTTGCTCAAACTCAGACATTTTGTGCGCATTGACAAGAAAAGAAAAAAAGTCAATAATGACCTTGGGGTCAAATGTCAAACAGGGGTCATTAGGGGTCAAAACGTGATTTTCACTTAAAACGCATTTCCAATTTAGTGAAATGACCTAGGATCGTCAAAAATGGTCCACATATTCCTTTTGACCGTGCGCATGTACAAAAGAACGGTTTTTAAAATTAAAAATTATTTGGGGTCACTAGGGGTCAAAATGTAAATTTTACTCCATTCACTCAAAACCCTACTTGTCCGAGGGAAAATGACTGATGATACTCAGAATTAGTCAAAAGATTCTTTGGATCAATGTTCATATAGGGTCCTTCCACACTAAAAGTGACATGTCAAACAGGGTCACTAGGGGTCATTGAACTTTACGGCGGGAAAATATAACGCATGCTCCGATTTTGACCGAGTTTCTTTTATTTTGTCGGCATTGATGAGACAAGAACAAAAGTCAATCATACCGTTAAGATCAAAGGTCAAAAAAAGGTCACTAGGGGTCAAAATGTACATTTTCACTCCTCGCACTCAAAATACTACTTGTCCAAGAGATAATGACCTATGATTGTCAGAATTAGTCAAAAGATTCCTCTTATCCATGTCCATATAGGGTCCTTCTTCACTAAAAGTGACATGTCACACGAGGTCACTAGAGGTCATTGAACTATACAGGTGAAAATCTTAAGACATGCTCCGATTTTGACAAGACTACTTTTTTCTTGTGCGCATTGATCAGCCAAGCAAAAAAGTAAACTACAAGTTTTGGGTCAGAGGTCAAGAAAAGGTCACTAGGGGTCAAAACGTGATTTTCACTAAAAACGCATTTGCAATTTAGTGAAATGACCTAGGATCGTCAGAATTGGTCAACATATTCCTTTTGACCGTACGCATGTACAAAAGAACGGTTTTTAAAATTAAAAATAATTTGGGGTCACTAGGGGTCAAAATGTAAATTTTACTCCATTCACTCAAAACCCTACTTGTCCGAGGGAAAATGACTGATGATACTCAGAATTGGTCAAAAGATTCCTTGGATCAATGTTCATATAGGGTCCTTCCACACTAAAAGTGACATATCAAACGGGGTCACTAGGGGTCATTGAACTTTACAGTGGGAAAATATAACGCATGCTCCGATTTTGACCGGGTTTCTTTTATTTTGTGGGCATTGATGAGACAAGAACAAAAGTCAATCATATTGTTAATATCAAAGGTCAAGAAAAGGTCACTAGGGGTCAAATGTACATTTTCACTCCTCGCACTCAAAATACTACTTGTCCAAGAGATAATGACCTATGATTGTCAGAATTAGTCCAAAGATTCCTCTTATCCATGTCCATATAGGGTCCTTCTCCACTAAAAGTGACATGTCACACGAGGTCACTAGAGGTCATTGAACTATACAGGTGAAAATCTTAAGACATGCTCCGATTTTAACGGGACTACTTTTTTCTTGTGCGCATTGATCAGCCAAGCAAAAAAGTCAATTACAAGTTTTGGGTCAGAGGTCAAGAAAAGGTCACTAGGGGTCAACACGTGATTTTCACTAAAAACGCATTTGCAATTTAGTGAAATGACCTAGGATCGTCAGAATTGGTCAACATATTCCTTTTGACCGTACGCATGTACAATTGTTCGGTTTTTAAAATCAAAAAATATTTGGGGTCACTAGGGGTCAAAATGTAAATTTTCACTCCATTCACTCAAAATGCTACTTGTCCGAGAGGAAATGACCTATGATTGTCAGAATTAGTCAAAAGGTTCCTCTCATCCATGTTCATATAGGGTCCTTCTCCACTAAAAGTGACATGTCACACGGGGTCACTAGAGGTCATTGAACTTTACAAGTGAAAATCTTAAAACATGCTCCGATTTTGACGGGACTACCTTTTTCTTGTGCGCATTGATCAGCCAAGCAAAAAAGTCAATTACAAGTTTTGGGTCAGAGGTCAAGAAAAGGTCACTAGGGGTTCAACTGTATTTATTTACTCCATTTACCACTCGAAGGGGTTAACATGTAACACACCCGACTAATATTCGTGATCTCTGATCACAGGTCATGTCTAGTTATATTAGTCGAGAAACGACTAATATACTGTATTCGTCCTGTTTCTTTCTTCGTCTTCTTCTTTTTCTGTCATGGGACCTATAGCTCCGTAACCGTTGAGCCGATTTTGACCATATTTGGTCATAAGAACCCTTATGTGCACCACTACTCAGGTTGAAAAGCATAAGGGGTCAAAGGTCACACAGGGGTCACTAGGGGTCAAAACGTGATTTTTACTAAAAACGCATTTGCAATTTAGTGAAATGACCTATGATCGTCAAAATTGGTCCACATATTCCTTTTGACCGTACGCATGTACAAAAGAACGGTTTTTAAAATTAAAAATCATTTGGGGTCACTAGGGGTCAAAATGTAAATTTTACTCCATTCACTCAAAACCCTACTTGTCCGAGGGAAAATGACTGATGAAACTCAGAATTAGTCAAAAGATTCCTTTGATCAATGTTCATATAGGGTCCTTCCACACTAAAAGTGACATGTCAAACGAGGTCACTAGAGGTCATTGAACTTTACAGGGGAAAAATATAAGGCATGCTTCGATTTTGACCGGGTTTCTTTTATTTTGTGGGCATTGATAAGACAAGAACAAAAGTCAATCATACCGTTAAGATCAAAGGTCAATAAAAGGTCACTAGGGGTCAAAATGTACATTTTTACTCCTCGCACTCAAAATACTACTTGTCCAAGAGATAATGACCTATGATTGTCAGAATTTGTCAAAAGATTCCTCTTATCCATGTCCATATAGGGTCCTTCTCCACTAAAAGTGACATGTTACACGAGGTCACTAGAGGTCATTGAACTATACAGGTGAAAATCTTAAGACATGCTCCGATTTTAACAAGACTACTTTTTTCTTGTGCGCATTGATCAGCCAAGCAAAAAAGTCAATTACAAGTTTTGGGTCAGAGGTCAAAAAAAGGTCACTAGGGGTCAAAACGTGATTTTCACTAAAAACGCATTTGCAATTTAGTGAAATGACCTAGGATCGTCAGAATTGGTCAACATATTCCTTTTGACCGTACGCATGTACAATAGTTCGGTTTTTAAAATCAACAAATATTTGGGGTCACTAGGGGTCAAAATGTAAATTTTCACTCCATTCACTCAAAATGCTACTTGTCCGAGAGTAAATGACCTATGATTGTCAGAATTAGTCAAAAGGTTCCTCTCATCCATGTTCATATAGGGTCCTTCTCCACTAAAAGTGACATGTCACACGGAGTCACTAGAGGTCATTGAACTTTACAAGTGAAAATCTTAAAACATGCTCCGATTTTGACGGGACTACCTTTTTATTGTGCGCATTGATCAGCCAAGCAAAAAAGTCAATTACAAGTTTTGGGTCAGAGGTCAAGAAAAGGTCACTAGGGGTTCAACTGTATTTATTTACTCCATTTACCACTCGAAGGGGTTAACATGTAACACACCCGACTAATATTCGTGATCTCCGATCACAGGTCATGTCTAGTTATATTAGTCGAGAAACGACTAATATACTGTATTTGTCCTGTTTCTTCTTTCTTTATATTAGTCGAGAAACGACTAATATACTGTATTCGTCCTGTTTCTTTATATTAGTCGAGAAACGACTAATATACTGTATTCGTCCTGTTTCTTCTTCTTCTTCTCCTGTCATGGGACCTATAGCTCCGTAACCATTGACCCGATTTTGACCATATTTGGTCATAAGAACCCTTTTATGCACCACTACTCAGGTTGTAAAGCATATTGGGTCAAAGGTCACACAGGGGTCACTAGGGGTCAAAACGTGATTCAACATGCTCCGATTTTGCTCAAACTTCGACACTTTGTGCGCATTGACAAGAAAAGAAAAAAAGTCAAACATGACCTTGGGGTCATATGTCAAACAGGGGTCATTAGGGGTCAAAACGTGATTTTCACTAAAAACGCATTTGCAATTTAGTGAAATGACCTAGGATCGTCAAAATTGGTCCACATATTCCTTTTGACCGTACGCATGTACAAAAGAACGGTTTTTAAAATTAAAAATCATTTGGGGTCACTAGGGGTCAAAATGTAAATTTTACTCCATTCACTCAAAACCCTACTTGTCCGAGGGAAAATGACTGATGATACTCAGAATTAATCAAAAGATTCCGTGGATCAATGTTCATATAGGGTCCTTCCACACTAAAAGTGACATGTCAAACAAGGTCACTAGGGGTCATTGAACTTTACAGGGGGAAAATATAACGCATGCTCCGATTTTGACCGGGTTTCTTTTATTTTGTGGGCATTGATGAGACAAGAACAAAAGTTAATTATATTGTTAAGATCAAAGGTCAAGAAAAGGTCACTAGGGGTCAAAATGTACATTTTCACTCCTCGCACTCAAAATACTACTTGTCCAAGAGATAATGACCTATAATTGTCAGAATTGGTCAAAAGATTCCTCTTATCCATGTCCATATAGGGTCCTTCTCCACTAAAAGTGACATGTCACACGAGGTCACTAGAGGTCATTGAACTATACAGGTGAAAATCTTAAGACATGCTCCGATTTTGACGAGACTACTTTTTTCTTGTGCGCATTGATCAGCCAAGCAAAAAAGTCAATTACAAGTTTTGGGTCAGAGGTCAAAAAAAGGTCACTAGGGGTCAAAACGCGATTTTCACTAAAAACGCTTTTGCAATTTAGTGAAATGACCTAGGATCGTCAGAATTGGTCAACATATACCTTTTGACCGTACGCATGTACAATAGTTCGGTTTTTAAAATCAAAAAATATTTGGGGTCACTAGGGGTCAAAATGTAAATTTTCACTCCATTCACTCAAAATGCTACTTGTCCGAGAGGAAATGACCTATGATTGTCAGAATTAGTCAAAAGATTCCTCTCATCCATGTTCATATAGGGTCCTTCCACACTAAAAGTGACATGTCAAACAGGGTCACTAGGGGTCATTGAACTTTACAGTGGGAAAATATAACGCATGCTCCGATTTTGACCGGGTTTCTTTTATTTTGTAGGCATTGATGAGACAAGAACAAAAGTCAATCATAATGTTAAGATCAAAGGTCAAGAAAAGGTCACTAGGGGTCAAAATGTAAATTTTCACTCCTCGCACTCAAAATACTACTTGTCCAAGAGATAATGACCTATAATTGTCAGAATTGGTCAAAAGATTTCTCTTATCCATGTCCATATAGGGTCCTTCTCCACTAAAAGTGACATGTCATACGAGGTCACTAGAGGTCATTGAACTATACAGGTGAAAATCTTAAGACATGCTCCGATTTTGACGAAATTACTTTTTTCTTGTGCGCATTGATCAGCCAAGCAAAAAAGTCAATTACAAGTTTTGGGTCAGAGGTCAAAAAAAGGTCACTAGGGGTCAAAACGTGATTTTCACTAAAAACGCATTTGCAATTTAGTGAAATGACCTAGGATCGTCAGAATTGGTCAACATATTCCTTTTGACCGTACGCATGTACAATAGTTTGGTTTTTAAAATCAAAAAATATTTGGGGTCACTAGGGGTCAAAATGTAAATTTTCACTCCATTCACTCAAAATGCTACTTGTCCGAGAGAAAATGACCTATGATTGTCAGAATTAGTCAAAAGGTTCCTCTCATCCATGTTCATATAGGGTCCTTCTCCACTAAAAGTGACATGTCACACGGGGTCACTAGAGGTCATTGAACTTTACAGGTGAAAATCTTAAAACATGCTCCGATTTTGACGGGACTACCTTTTTCTTGTGCGCATTGATCAGCCAAGCAAAAAAGTCAATTACAAGTTTTGGGTCAGAGGTCAAGAAAAGGTCACTAGGGGTTCAACTGTATTTATTTACTCCATTTACCACTCGAAGGGGTTAACATGTAACACACCCGACTAATATTCGTGATCTCCGATCACAGGTCATGTCTAGTTCTTCTTCTTCTTCTTTCTCCTGTCATGGGACCTATAGCTCCGTAACCATTGACCCGATTTTGACCATATTTGGTCATAAGAACCCTTATGTGCACCACTACTCAGGTTGTAAAGCATAAGGGGTCAAAGGTCACACAGGGGTCACTAGGGGTCAAAACGTGATTTTCACTTAAAACGCATTTCCAATTTAGTGAAATGACCTAGGATCGTCAAAATTGGTCCACATATTCCTTTTGACCGTACGCATGTACAAAAGAACGGTTTTTAAAATTAAAAATCATTTGGGGTCACTAGGGGTCAAAATGTAAATGTTACTCCATTCACTCAAAACCCTACTTGTCCGACAGAAAATGACTGATGATACTCAGAATTAGTCAAAAGATTCCTTGGATCAATGTTCATATAGGGTCCTTCCACACTAAAAGTGACATGTCAAACAATGTCACTAGGGGTCATTGAACTTTACAGGGGGAAAATATAACGCATGCTCCGATTTTGACCGGGTTTCTTTTTTTTTGTGGGCATTGATGAGACAAGAACAAAAGTCAAACATACTGTTAAGATCAAAGGTCAAGAAAAGGTCACTAGGGGTCAAAATGTACATTTTCACTCCTCGCACTCAAAATACTACTTGTCCAAGAGATAATTACCTATGATTGTCAGAATTAGTCAAAAGATTCCTCTTATACATGTCCATATAGGGTCCTTCTCCACTAAAAGTGACATGTCACACGAGGTCACTAGAGGTCATTGAACTATACAGGTGAAAATCTTAAGACATGCTCTGATTTTAACGGGATTACTTTTTTCTTGTGCGCATTGATCAGCCAAGCAAAAAAGTTAATAACAAGTTTTGGGTCAGAGGTCAAGAAAAGGTCACTAGGGGTCAAAACGTGATTTTCACTAAAAACGCATTTGCAATTTAGTGAAATGACCTAGGATCGTCAGAATTGGTCAACATATTCTTTTTGACCGTACGCATGTACAATAGTTCGGTTTTTAAAATCAAAAAATATTTGGGGTCACTAGGGGTCAAAATGTAAATTTTCACTCCATTCACTCAAAATGCTACTTGTCCAAGAGGAAATGACCTATGATTGTCAGAATTAGTCAAAAGATTCCTCTCATCCATGTTCATATAGGGTCCTTCTCCACTAAAAGTGACATATCACACGGGGTCACTAGAGGTCATTGAACTTTACAGGTGAAAATCTTAAAACATGCTCCGATTTTGACGGGACTACCTTTTTCTTGTGCGCATTGATCAGCCAAGCAAAAAAGTCAATTACAAGTTTTGGGTCAGAGGTCAAGAAAAGGTCACTAGGGGTTCAACTGTATTTATTTACTCCATTTACCACTCGAAGGGGTTAACATGTAACACACCCGACTAATATTCGTGATCTCCGATCACAGGTCATGTCTAGTTATATTAGTCGAGAAACGACTAATATACTGTATTCTACCTGTTTCTTATATTAGTCGAGAAACGACTAATATACTGTATTCGTCCTGTCACTTTTGAGAATTCTTCCGTCATGAGACCGATAGCTCCGTAACCCTTTGACCGATTAAAAAAATCCTACAGGCCAAAGTTCCCTTTAGTGAACCACTACTCAGATCAGAAAGCACAAGAGGTCAAATGTCACACAGGGGTCACTAGAGGTCAAAACGACCTATTATTTCACTAAAAATGCTATTTTTTCTAGAGGAAATGACCGATGATTGTCAGACTTAGTCAAAAGATTCCTTGGATCCATGGTCATATAGGTTGTTCAGCGATTAAAAGTGGCATGTCATATGGGGTCACTAGGGGTCATTGAACTTTACAGGGGTAAAAGTTAAGACATGTTCCGATCTTGACCGGTCATAGCTCATTTTGTAGGCATTGATGAGACAAGCAAAAAAGTCAATCATTTATTTGGGGTCAAAGGTCAAGAAAAGGTCACTAGGGGTCAAAATGTAAATTGTTACTCCATTCACTCAAAACCCTACTTGTCCGAGGGAAAATGACTGATGATACTCAGAATTGGTCAAAAGATTCCTTGGATCAATGTTCATATAGGGTGCTTCTACACTAAAAGCGACATATCAAACGGGGTCACTAGGGGTCATTGAACTTTACAGGGAAAAAAGTTAAGACATGTTCCGATCTTGACCGGTCATAGCTCATTTTGTAGGCATTGATGAGACAAGCAAAAAAGTCAATCATTTTGTGTGGGTCAAAGGTTAAAAAAAGGTCACTAGGGGTCAAAATGTAAATTGTTACTCCATTCACTCAAAACCCTACTTGTCCGAGGGAAAATGACTGATGATACTCAGAATTAATCAAAAGATTTCTTGGATCAATGTTCATATAGGGTGCTTCTACACTAAAAGCGACATGTCAAACGGGGTCACTAGGGGTCATTGAACTTTACAGGGGTAAAAGTTTAGACATGTTCCGATCTTAACCGGTCATAGCTCATTTTGTAGGCATTGATGAGACAAGCAAAAAAGTCAATCATTTTGTGGGGGTCAAAGGTCAAAAAAAGGTCAAAATGTACATTTTTACTACATTAGGACCCCTAGTGACCTTTTCTTGACCTTTGACCCCAAAAAAATGTTTGACTTTTTTTCTTGTCTCATCAAAACCTACAAAATGAGCCATAACCAGTCAAAATCGGAGCAAGTCTTAAATTTTACCCTGTATAAACCTTTAAAAAAAATCTGTCTTAATAATTATTCGATTTAAAAAAAAGTTATATAGGGTAGAATTTAAAGGTAGATGACCCGATCACATTTTCGTAACACAGAATTATTTCAAACATACGGAGATTTTCATATCATATGAAAGCTCGTATTTTTCTCATCATCATACTGAAATTTGACGGCCTAAATCGGTATAATTACGGAGAAATCGATGAAATAACGTCGAATTACCGCGAATGGTGGTATACCACCGATATAGTTTGTGTACAACTCAATGGGTACAGTTCACAGCATCTTGTGCGTCTAAAATAAGAACCATTAGAGCTATGCAACTCAAACTTTGGGACACGACTTTTTTAAGGCTGACCTTTCATGTAGAATAGAAAACTTCAAGTTCAAAATCGGAAAAGTGATCGGGTCATCTACCTTTAAGACATGCTCCGATTTTTACCGATCATGGCTCATTTTGTAGGTATTGATAAGACAAGCAAAAAAGTCAATCATTTTTTTGGGGTCAAAGGTCAAAAAAAGGTCACTAGGGGTCGAAATGTACATTTTTACTACATTAGGACCCCTAGTGACCTTTTCTTGACCTTTGACCCCAAAAAATTGATTGACTTTTTTTCTTGTCTCATCAATGTCTACAAAATG
Organism: Ophiura sarsii; assembly: GCA_035610835.1. NCBI lineage: Eukaryota > Metazoa > Echinodermata > Ophiuroidea > Amphilepidida > Ophiuridae > Ophiura > Ophiura sarsii. The sequence goes on along the minus strand of CM069447.1, from coordinate 54,400,693 downwards.
AGCCATCACCGGTAAAAATCGGAGCAAGTCTTTATATTAGTCGAGAAACGACTAATATACTGTATTCGTCCTGTCACTTTTGAGAATTCTTCCGTCATGAGACCGATAGCTCCGTAACCCTTTGACCGATTAAAAAAATCCTACAGGCCAAAGTTCCCTTTAGTGAACCACTACTCAGATCAGAAAGCACAAGAGGTCAAATGTCACACAGGGGTCACTAGAGGTCAAAACGACCTATTATTTCACTAAAAATGCTATTTTTTCTAGAGGAAATGACCGATGATTGTCAGAATTAGTCAAAAGATTCCTTGGATCCATGGTCATATAGGTTGTTCAGCGATTAAAAGTGGCATGTCATATGGGGTCACTAGGGGTCATTGAACTTTACAAGGGTAAAAGTTAAGACATGTTCCGATCTTGACCGGTCATAGCTCATTTTGTAGGCATTGATGAGACAAGCAAAAAAGTCAATCATTTATTTGGGGTCAAAGGTCAAGAAAAGGTCACTAGGGGTCAAAATGTAAATTGTTACTCCATTCACTCAAAACCCTACTTGTCCGAGGGAAAATGACTGATGATACTCAGAATTGGTCAAAAGATTCCTTGGATCAATGTTCATATAGGGTGCTTCTACACTAAAAGCGACATATCAAACGGGGTCACTAGGGGTCATTGAACTTTACAGGGAAAAAAGTTAAGACATGTTCCGATCTTGACCGGTCATAGCTCATTTTGTAGGCATTGATGAGACAAGCAAAAAAGTCAATCATTTTGTGTGGGTCAAAGGTTAAAAAAAGGTCACTAGGGGTCAAAATGTAAATTGTTACTCCATTCACTCAAAACCCTACTTGTCCGAGGGAAAATGACTGATGATACTCAGAATTAATCAAAAGATTTCTTGGATCAATGTTCATATAGGGTGCTTCTACACTAAAAGCGACATGTCAAACGGGGTCACTAGGGGTCATTGAACTTTACAGGGGTAAAAGTTTAGACATGTTCCGATCTTAACCGGTCATAGCTCATTTTGTAGGCATTGATGAGACAAGCAAAAAAGTCAATCATTTTGTGGGGGTCAAAGGTCAAAAAAAGGTCAAAATGTACATTTTTACTACATTAGGACCCCTAGTGACCTTTTCTTGACCTTTGACCCCAAAAAAATGTTTGACTTTTTTCTTGTCTCATCAAAATCTACAAAATGAGCCATAACCAGTCAAAATCGGAGCAAGTCTTAAATTTTACCCTGTATAAACCTTTAAAAAAAATCTATGTCTTAATAATTATTCGATTTAAAAAAAAGTTATATAGGGTAGAATTTAAGACATGCTCCGATTTTTACCGATCAAGGCTCATTTTGTAGGTATTGATAAGACAAGCAAAAAAGTCAATCATTTCTTTGGGGTCAAAGGTCAAAAAAAGGTCACTAGGGGTCGAAATGTACATTTTTACTACATTAGGGGTCAAAATGTAAATATCCCTAAATCTAGAATGATTGCCGTGTCCAGTAACTGGCATGTCGTGTTGATATCCGTATAATGTCATATACGGCATTCCATCAAAAAAATTGTAATAGAAAGTACGAATTAATGCAAAACAATTAATATCACAAAGCGGAAATGGAGTTAGATTTCCATTCAAACATCTTCGGACTCAGTACTACAAAAGACATAAGTAGTGACAGAATCAGCAAATCATATAAAGGATTCACAAATTATTTGAGAAAAAAGGGATGCACATATAATCTTTTCTCATCATAAAAACGTGCCAAACTATTGCACGCCCCAGAGGACAAAAACGTGTTGAGACTAATATATATTCGTGATCTGTGATCACAGTTCATATCTCTTTCTTCAGCCATGGGACCTATAGCTCCGTAACCATTGACCTGAATTTGACCATATTTAGTCATAAGAACCCTTATGTGCACCACTACTCAGGTTGTAAAGCATAAGGGGTCAAAGGTCACACAAGGGTACCTAGGGGTCAAAACGTGATTTTCACTAAAAACGCATTTGCAATTTAGTGAAATGACCTATGATCGTCAGAATTAGTCAACATATTCCCTTTGACCGTACGCATGTATAATAGTTCAGTTTTTTAAATCGAAAAATGTTTGGGGTCACTAGAGGTCAAAATGTAAATTTTAACTCATTCACTCAAAATGCTACTTGTCCGAGGGAAAATGACTGATGATACTCAGAATTGGTCAAAATATTGCTCCCATCCATGTTCATATTAATTGCTTCTCAACTAAAAGTGACATGTCACATGGGGTCACTAGGGGTCATTGAACTTTACAGAAGGAAAATGTAAGACATGCTCCGATTTTGACCGGGTTTGTTTTATTTTGTGGGCATTGATGAGACAAGAACAAAAGTCAATCATAACGTTAAGGTCAAAGGTCAAGAAAAGGTCACTAGGGGTCAAAATGTACATGTTCATTCCCATTCACTCAAAAAGAGCAAATGACTGATGATACTCAGAATAGGTCAAAAGATTCCTTGGATGCATCTTCATATAGGGTGCTTCTCCACTAAAAGTGACATTTCAAACGGGGTCACTAGGGGTCATTGAACTATACAGCTGTAAAACTGAAGACATGCTCTGAATTTGACCGGACTACTTTTTTCTTGTGCGCATTGATAAGCCAAGAAAAAAAGAAAAAAAGTCAATCATAAGTTTGGGGTCAAAGGTCAAGAAAATGTAGGGGTCAAAATGTAATTTTTCACTCCATTCACTCAAATTACTACTTGTCCGAGAGGAAATGACTGATGATTGTCAGAATTGGTTAAAAGATTTCTCGTATCAATGTTCATATAGGGTGCTCCTCCACTAAAAGTGACATGTCACACGGGGTGATTGAACAATACAGGTGTAAAACTGAAGACATGCTCTGATTTTGACCGGACTACTTTTTTCTTGTGCGCATTGATAAGCCAAGAAAAAAAGTCAATTATAAGTTTGGGGTCAAATGTCAAAAAAGGTAATTACGGTTCAAAATGTATTTTTTTAACTACTTTAGGGCTGAAATTTATAAAAACAATTATCAAATATAGTACAATTTAAGGTTATTGCCCTTTGACAACATATACCAAGGTCAAAGGTCAAAGCCCTCGACTAATATCCGTGATCTAAGATCACAATTATCTCTAGTTTCTTCTTCTTTCTTCTTCTTCTTCCTTCTTCTTCCGCCATGGGACCTATAGCTCCGTAACCATTGAGCCGATTTTGACCATATTTGGTCATAAGTACCCTTATGTGCACCACTACTCAGGTTGTAAAGCATAAGGGGTCAAAGGTCACACAAGGGTAACTAGGGGTCAAAACGGGATTTTCACTTAAAACGCATTTGCAATTTATTGAAATGACCTAGGATCTTGAGAATTGGCCAACATATTCCTTTTGACCGTACGCATATATAATAGTTCGGTTTTTTAAATCGAAAAATGTTTGGGGTTACTAGGGGTCAAAATGTAAATTTTACTCCATTCACTCAAAACCCTACTTGTCCGAGGGAAAATGACTGATGATACTCAGAATTGATCAAAAGATTCCTTGGATCCATGTACATATAGGGTGCTTCTCCACTAAAAGTGAAATGTCGAACGGGGTCACTAGGGTTCATTGAACTTTACAGGGGGAAAATGTAAGGCATGCTCCGATTTTGACAGGGTTTCTTTTATTTTGTGGGCATTGATTAGACAATAACAAAATTCAATCATATCGTTAAGGTCAATGGTCAGAAAAAGGTCACTAGGGGTCAAAATGTACATTTTCACTCCTCGCACTCAAAATACTACTTGTCCGAGAGGAAATGACTTATGATTGTCAGAACTTGTCAAAAGATTCCTCTTATCCATGTTCATATAGGGTGCTTCTCCATTAAAAGTGACATGTCAAACGGGGTCACTAGGGGTCATTGAACTATACAGGTGTAAAACTGAAGACATGCTCTGATTTTGACCGGACCACTTTTTTCTTGTGCGCATTGATAAGCCAAGAAAAAAAATCAATTATAAGTTTGGGGTCAAAGGTCAAGAAAAGGTCATTAGGGTTCAAAATGTATTTTTTTAACTACTTCAGGGCTGAAATGTATAAAAACAATTATCAAATATAGTTCAACTTAAGGTTATTGCCCTTTGACAACATATAGCAAGGTCAAAGGTCAAAGCCCTCGACTAATATCCGTGATCTAAGATCACAATTATCTCTAGTTATATTAGTCGAGAAACGACTAATATACTGTATTCGTCCTGTTTCTTCTTCGTCTTCTTTCTTCTTCTGTCATGGGACCTATAGCTCCGTAACCATTGACCCGATTTTGACCATATTTGGTCATAAGAACCCTTGTGTGCACCACTACTCAGGTTAAAAAGCATAAGGGGTCAAAGGTCACACAGGGGTCACTAGGGGTCAAAACGTGATTTTCACTTAAAACGCATTTCCAATTTAGTGAAATGACCTAGGATCGTCAAAATTGGTCCACATATTCCTTTTGACCGTACGCATGTACAAAAGAACGGTTTTTAAAATTAAAAATCATTTGGGGTCACTAGGGGTCACTATGTAAATTTTACTCCATTCACTCAAAACCCTACTTGTCCGAGGGAAAATGACTGATGATACTCAGAATTAATCAAAAGATTCCTTGGATCAATGTTCATATAGGGTCCTTCTACACTAAAAGTGACATATCAAACGGGGTCACTAGGGGTCATTGAACTTTACAGGGGGAAAATATAACGCATGCTCCGATTTTGACCGGGTTTCTTTTATTTTGTGGGCATTGATGAGACAAGAACAAAAGTCAATAATATTGTTAAGATCAAAGGTCAAGAAAAGGTCACTAGGGGTCAAAATGTACATTTTCACTCCTCGCACTCAAAATACTACTTGTCCGAGAGATAATGACCTATGATTGTCAGAATTGGTCAAAAGATTCCTCTTATCAATGTCCATATAGGGTCCTTCTTCACTAAAAGTGACATGTTACACGAGGTCACTAGAGGTCATTGAACTATACAGGTGAAAATCTTAAGACATGCTCCGATTTTAACAAGATTACTTTTTCCTTGTGCGCATTGATCAGCCAAGCAAAAAAGTTAATTACAAGTTTTGGGTCAGAGGTCAAGAAAAGGTCACTAGGGGTCAAAACGTGATTTTCACTAAAAACGCATTTGCAATTTAGTGAAATGACCTAGGATCGTCAGAATTGGTCAACATATTTCTTTTGACCGTACGCATGTACAATAGTTCGGTTTTTAAAATCAAAAAATATTTGGGGTCACTAGGGGTCAAAATGTAAATTTTCACTCCATTCACTCAAAATGCTACTTGTCCGAGAGGAAATGACCTATGATTGTCAGAATTAGTCAAAAGGTTCCTCTCATCCATGTTCATATAGGGTCCTTCTCCACTAAAAGTGACATGTCACACGGGGTCACTAGAGGTCATTGAACTTTACAGGTGAAAATCTTAAAACATGCTCCGATTTTGACGGGACTACCTTTTTCTTGTGCGCATTGATCAGCCAAGCAAAAAAGTCAATTACAAGTTTTGGGTCAGAGGTCAAGAAAAGGTCACTAGGGGTTCAACTGTATTTATTAACTCCATTTACCACTCGAAGGGGTTAACATGTAACACACCCGACTAATATTCGTGATCTCCGATCACAGGTCATGTCTAGTTATATTAGTCGTGTCAACGACTAATATACTGTATTCGTCCTGTTTCTTCTTCTTCTTCTTCTTCTTCTGTCATGGGACCTATAGCTCCGTCACCATTGAGTCGATGTTGGCCATGTTTGGTCAGAAGTACTCTTATGTGCACCACTACTCAGGTTTTAAAGCACAAAGTGTCACATGTCGCACAGGGGTCACAAGGGGTCATTGAACTTTACAGAGGGAAAATGTAAGACATGCTCCGATTTTAACCGGGTTTGTTTTATTTTGTGGGCATTGATGAGACAAGAACAAAAGTCAATCATACCGTTAAGGTCAAAGGTCAAGAAAAGGTCACTAGGGGTCAAAATGTACATGTTCACCCCATTCACTCAAAATGCTACTTGTCCGAGAGGAAATGATCTATGATTGTCAGAATTGGTCAACAAATTCCTCCAATCCATGTTCATATAGGTTGCTTCTCCACTAAAAGTGACATGTCACATGGGGTCACTAGGGGTCATTGAACTTTACAGGGGGAAAATGTAAGACATGCTCCGATTTTGACCGGGTTTGTTTTATTTTGTGGGCATTGATGAGAGAAGAACAAAAGTCAATCATACTGTTAAGGTCAAAGGTCAACAAAAGGTCACTAGGGGTCAAAATGTACATGTTCACCCCCATTCACTCAAAATGCTACTTGTCCGAGAGGAAATGACCTATGATTGTCAGAATTGGTCAAAAGATTCCTTGGATCCATGTTCATATAGGCTGTTCAGCGATTAAAAGTGACATGTCAAATGGGATCACTAGAGGTCATTGACCTAAACAGGGATATAATGTAAGACAAGCTCCGATATTGACCAATCATGGCTCATTTTGTAGGCATTGATGAGACAAGCAAAAAAGTCAATCATTTCTTTGGGATCAAAGGTCAAAAAAAGGTCACTAGGGGTCGAAATGTACATTTTTACTACATTAGGACCCCTAGTGACCTTTTCTTGACCTTTGACCCCAAAAAAATTATTGACTTTTTTTCTTGTCTCATCAATGCCTACAAAATGAGCCATGAATGACCGGTCAAAATCGGAGCAAGTCTTAAATTTTACCCTGTGTGTCTTTATATTAATGATTGCCGTGTCCAATAACTGGCATGTCGTGTTGATATCCGTATAATGTCATATACGGCATTCCATCAACACATTTGTAATAGAAAGTATGAATTAATGCAAAAAAATTAATATCACAAAGCGGAAATGGAGTTAGATTTCCTTTCAAACATTTTCGGACTCAGTACTACAAAAGACATAAGTAGTGACAGAATCAGCAAATCATATAAAGGATTAACAAATTATTTGAGAAAAACGGGATGCACATATAATCTTTTCTTATCATAAAATCGCGCCAAACTATGGCACGCCCCAGAGGACAAAAACGTGTTGAGACTAATATATATATCTTTCTTTCTCCTGTCATAAGACCTATAGCTCCGTAACCATTGAGCCGATTTTGACCATATTTGGTCATAAGTACCCTATGTGCACCACTACTGAGGTTGTAAAGCATAAGGGGTCAAATGTCACACAGGGGTCACTAGGGGTCAAAACGTGATTTTCACTTAAAACGCATTTGCAATTTAGTGAAATGACCTATAATCGTCAGAATTGGTCAACATATTCCTTTTGACCGTACGCATGTACAATAGTTCGGTTTTTTAAATCAAAACATATTTAGGGTCACTAGGGGTCAAAATGTAAATTTTACTCCATTCACTCAAAACCCTACTTGTCCGAGGGAAAATGACTGATGATACTCAGAATTGGTCAAAATATTGCTCCCATCCATGTTCATATTAATTGCTTCTCAACTAAAAGTGACATGTCACATGGGGTCACTAGGGGTCATTGAACTTTACAGAAGGAAAATGTAAGACATGCTCCGATTTTGACCGGGTTTGTTTTATTTTGTGGGCATTGATGAGACAAGAACAAAAGTCAATCATAACGTTAAGGTCAAAGGTCAAGAAAAGGTCACTAGGGGTCAAAATGTACATGTTCATTCCCATTCACTCAAAATGCTACTTGTCCGAGAGGAAATGATCTATGATTGTCAGAATTGGTCAAAAGATTCCTCCCATCCATGTTCATATAGGTTGCTTCTCCACTAAAAGTGACATGTCACATGGGGTCACTAGGGTCATTGAACTGTACAGGTGTAAAACTTAAGACTTGTTCTGATTTTGACCAGATTACTTTTGTTTTGTGCGCATCGATGAGCCTAGAAAAAAAAGTCAATCATAAGTTTGGGGTCAAAGGTCAAGAAAAGGTCACTTGGGGTCAAAATGTGATTTTCACTTAAAACGGTCTTGCATTTTAATGCTGATACTTGTGGCTTCGCTGGTATTGCCAGATAAGGTAAACCTACGTTGTGATACAGTGGTAAAATGTCTTTCTTACGTCATGAAACTAATAGCTCCGTAACCATTTGGCCGATTTTGACCATATTTAGTCATAAATACCCTCATAGTCATGGCCACCACTACCCAGAGTGTCAAGCATAACAGGCCAAAAATGTCACACAGAGTTCAACATAACAAATAACTTCAATGCGCGACTAATATTCGTCGTCTGAGACGACACTCAATTCTAGTATGTTTTTGTATTTGGTTGACAAAAACAAGAAATCTTTCTTCTTCTGTCATGGGACCTATAGCTCCGTAACCATTGACCCGATTTTAACCATATTTGGTCATAAGAACCCTTGTGTGCACCACTACTTAGGTTGAAAAGCATAAGGGGTCAAAGGTCACACAGGGGTCACTAGGGGTCAAAACGTGATTTTCACTTAAAACGCATTTGCAATTTAGTGAAATGACCTAGGATCTTCAGAATTGGTCAACATGTTCCTTTTGTCCGTACGCATGTACAAAAGAACGGTTTTTAAAATTAAAAATCATTTGGGGTCACTAGGGGTCAAAATGTAAATTTTACTCCATTCACTCAAAACCCTACTTGTCCGAGGGAAAATGACTGATGATACTCAGAATTGGTCAAAAGATTCCTTCGATCAATGTTCATATAGGGTCCTTCCACACTAAAAGTGACATGTCAAACAGGGTCACTAGGGGTCATTGAACTTTACAGGGGAAAAATATAAGGCATGCTTCGATTTTGACCGGGTTTCTTTTATTTTGTGGGCATTGATAAGACAAGAACAAAAGTCAATCATACCGTTAAGATCAAAGGTCAATAAAAGGTCACTAGGGGTCAAAATGTACATTTTTACTCCTCGCACTCAAAATACTACTTGTCCAAGAGATAATGACCTATGATTGTCAGAATTGGTCAAAAGATTCCTCTTATCCATGTCCATATAAGGTCCTTCTCCACTAAAAGTGACATGTTACACGAGGTCACTAGAGGTCATTGAACTATACAGGTGAAAATCTTAAGACATGCTCCGATTTTAACAAGACTACTTTTTTCTTGTGCGCATTGATCAGCCAAGCAAAAAAGTCAATTACAAGTTTTGGGTCAGAGGTCAAGAAAAGGTCACTAGGGGTCAAAACGTGATTTTCACTAAAAACGCATTTGCAATTTAGTGAAATGACCTAGGATCGTCAGAATTGGTCAACATATTCCTTTTGACCGTACGCATGTACAATAGTTCGGTTTTTAAAATCAAAAAATATTTGGGGTCACTAGGGGTCAAAATGTAAATTTTCACTCCATTCACTCAAAATGCTACTTGTCCGAGAGGAAATGACCTATGATTGTCAGAATCAGTCAAAAGGTTCCTCTCATCCATGTTCATATAGGGTCCTTCTCCACTAAAAGTGACATGTCACACGGGGTCACTAGAGGTCATTGAACTTTACAAGTGAAAATCTTAAAACATGCTCCGATTTTGACGGGACTACCTTTTTCTTGTGCGCATTGATCAGCCAAGCAAAAAAGTCAATTACAAGTTTTGGGTCAGAGGTCAAGAAAAGGTCACTAGGGGTTCAACTGTATTTATTTACTCCATTTACCACTCGAAGGGGTTAACATGTAACACACCCGACTAATATTCGTGATCTCCGATCACAGGTCATGTCTAGTTATATTAGTCGAGAAACGACTAATATACTGTATTCTAACTGTTTCTTTCTTCTTCTTTCTTCTTCTTCTTCTTTCTTCTTCTTCCGCCATGGGACCTATAGCTCCGTAACCATTGAGCCGATTTTGACCATATTTGGTCATAAGTACCCTTATATTCACCACTACTCAGGTTGTAAAGCATAAGGGGTCAAAGGTCACACAAGGGTAACTAGGGGTCAAAACGTGATTTTCACTTAAAACGCATTTGCAATTTATTGAAATGACCTAGGATCCTGAGAATTGGCCAACATATTCCTTTTGATCGTACGCATATATAATAGTTCGGTTTTTTAAATCGAAAAATGTTTGGGGTTACTAGGGGTCAAAATGTAAATTTTACTCCATTTACTCAAAACCCTACTTGTCCGAGGGAAAATGACTGATGATACTCAGAATTAGTCAAAAGATTCCTTGGATTCATGTTCATACAGGGTGCTTCTACACTAAAATTGAAATGTCAAACGGGGTCACTAGGGGTCATTGAACTTTACAGAGGGAAAATATAAGGCATGCTCCGATTTTGACCGGATTTCTTTTATTTTGTGGGCATTGATGAGACAAGAACAAAAGTCAACCATACCGTTAAGGTCAAAGGTCAAAAAAAGGTCCCATGGGGTCAAAATGTACATTTTCACTCCGCGCACTGAAAATACTACTTGTCCGAGACGAAATGACCGATGATTGTCAGAATTTGTCAAAAGATTCCTCTTATCCATGTTCATATAGGGTGCTTCTCCATTAAAAGTGACATGTCAAACGGGGTCACTAGGGGTCATTGAACTATACAGGTGTAAAACTGAAGACATGCTCTGATTTTGACCGGACTACCTTTTTCTTGTGCGCATTGATAAGCCAAGAAAAAGGTCAATCATAAGTTTGGGGTCAAAGGTCAAGAAAAGGTCATTAGGGTTCAAAATGTATTTTTTTAACTACTTCAGGGCTGAAATTTATAAAAACAATTATCGAATACAGTACAATTTAAGGTTATTGCCCTTTGACAACATATAGCAAGGTCAAAGGTCAAAGCCCTCGACTAATATCCGTGATCTAAGATCACAATTATCTCTAGTTCTTTCTTTCTTCCGTCATGGGACCTATAGCTCCGTAACCATTAAGCCGATTTTGACCATATTTGGTCATAAGAACCCTTATGTGCACCACTACTCAGGTTGAAAAGCATAAGGGGTCAAAGGTCACACAGGGGTCACTAGGGGTCAAAACGTGATTTTTACTAAAAACGCATTTGCAATTTAGTGAAATGACCTATGATCGTCAGAATTGGTCAACATATTCCTTTTGACCGTACGCATGTACAAAAGAACGGTTTTTTTAATCAAAAAATATTTGGGGTCACTAGGGGTCAAAATGTAAATTTTACTCCATTCACTCAAAACCCTACTTGTCCGAGGGAAAATGACTGATGATACTCAGAATTGGTCAAAAGATTCCTTGGATCAATGTTCATATAGGGTGTTCAGCGAATAAAATTGACATGTCAAATGGGGTCACTAGAGGTCATTGACCTAAACAGGGATAAAATTTAAGACATACTCCGATTTTGACCGGGCATATCTCATTTTGTAGGTGTTGATGAGACAAGAACAAAAGTCAATCATATTGTTAAGGTCAAAGGTCAAGAAAAGGTCACTAGGGGTCAAAACGTGATTTTCACTAAAAACGCATTTGCAATTTAGTAAAAATGACCTATGATCGTCAGAATTGGTCAACATATTCCTTTTGACCGTACACATGTACAATAGTTCGGTTTTTAAAATCAAAAAATATTTGGGGTCACTAGGGGTCAAAATGTAAATTTTTCTCCATTCACTCAAAATGCTACTTGTCCGAGAGGAAATGACCTATGATTGTCAGAATTAGTCAAAAGATTCCTCTTATCTATGTTCATATAGGGTCCTTCTCCACTAAAAGTGACATGTCACACGGGGTCACTAGAGGTCATTGAACTATACAGGTGAAAATCTTAAGACATGTTCCGATTTTGACGGAACTACTTTTTTCTTGCGCGCATTGATAAGCCAAGAAAAAAAGTCAATCATAAGTTTGGGGTCAAAGGTCAAGAAAAGGTCACTAGGGGTCAAAAAGTGATTTTCACTTAAAACGCCGTTGCAATTTAGTGAAATTACCATAGGATCGTCAGAATTGGCCAACATATTCCTGTTGACCGTACGCATATACAATAGTTCGGTTTTTAAAATCAAAACTGAACGCTGATTGGTTCCAACAAATACGCACATCCCCGCTCTCTAACTACCAAATCCGCTAGACTAATATCCGCGATCTCCGATCGCAGCTTATGTCTAGTTTCATCTGCTTCTGCTTCTTCTTCTGGCAATATTTCTACAAAATGCTTCTTCTCCTACAGTTTACATGCTACAATCACCAGATTTGGTCAGTAGGACCCCCTATCTGACCTACATGTAGGGTCTTCACAGTTTGGGGTCAAAGGTCACACAGGGGTCACTAGGGGTCAAAACGTATTTTTCACTTAAAACGCATTTCCAATTTAGTGAAATGACCTAGGATCATCAAAATTGGTCCACATATTCCTTTTGACCGTACGCATATACAAAAGAACGGTTTTTAAAATTAAAAATCATTTGGGGTCACTAGGGGTCAAAATGTAAATTTTCAATTCGATCACTTAAAATGCTTCTTGTCTCAGAGGAAATGACTCATGACCTTCATAATTGGTCAAAAGATTCCTTAGGTCCATGCTCATATAGGGTCTTAAGCGATTAAAAATGACATGTCATATGGGGTCACTAGGGGTCATTGAACTTTACAGGGGTAAAAGTTAAGACATGCTCCGATTTGAACCAAATTTGTTGCATCTTGTTTGGATTGATAAGCCAAGAAAATAAGTCAACAATATTGACCAGGTCAAAGGTCAAGAAGGGGTCACTAGGGGTCATTGAACGTTACAGAGGTAAATGTTAAGACATGCTCCGATTTGGACCGGGTTTGTTGCATCTTGTTTGGATTGATGAGCCAAGAAAAAAAGTCAATCATATTGACCAGGTCAAAGGTCAAGAAGGGGTCACTAGGGGTCATTGAACTTTACAGGGGTAACAGTTAAGACATGCTCCGATTTGGACCGGGTTTGTTGCATCTTGTTTGGATTGATAAGCCAAGAAAATAAGTCAATCATATTGACCAGGTCAAAGGTCAAGAAGGGGTCACTAGGGGTCATTGACCTTTACAGGGGTAAAAGTTAAGACATGCTCTGATTTGGACCGGGTTTGTTGCATCTTGTTTGATTTGATGAGCCAAGAAAATAAGTAAAACATATTGACCAGGTCGAAGGTCAAAAAGGGGTCACTAGGGGTCAAAATGTTAATTTTCACTTCTATTACTTAAAATGCTTCTCCTCCTACAGTTTACATGCTATAATCACCAGATTTGGTCAGTATGACCCCCTACCTGACTTACATATAGGGTCTTCACAGTTTGGGGTCAAAGGTCACACATCGACATTATTGGGTGTCCAGCGATTAAAATTGAAATGTCATATGGGGGTCACTAGGGATCAATAATCCAAGACGTGCTCCGATTTCGATCATACTTGATGCATCTGATCTCTTTTCATTAGACAATAAGAAAAGTAAATCATGACCTCGGGGCAAATGTCAGGAACAAGACAAAAATCAAGGTCCCCTGGTCTTAGACCGGAGTCATATCTAGTTTCCACCTATTTTCGCTTCCTTTCAACTATCTACATCAGGCCTTCTCAAATGGTGGCGCGTGCGCCAATTGTGGCGCATTGCATCAGTCCGAGTGGCGCGTGGAAGGACGCATGAAAAATAAATTTTAAAAATAAATTTAAAAAAAAGAAAAAGAAGAAATATATCCCCAACTTCAACCAGATCGCAAGAAGCATGAAGAGCCACTTCAGGCACTAACTGCAGTGGGGTAAGTCATGATTATTAGTAGTAGGCCTATTGATTATCACTACATTTGCTGCTAGGCCAAGTGATAGCTTACGATTTTCTTGACTATAATTATATTTAAAAAAAGGAACAAGAATGAATTAATCATTCATTTATTTGTTTAAATCTTGCAGAAGCACTAAAGCTTCCCACGACTCCAAGCGTAATATATTTAACCTTAACTTAGCCTACGTGGATCCTACATTACAACAATGCCTATTATCATCGTTCCGGTAGGACGCACTATTTATCAAAAAGAGATCAACCATTTTCTTGACTATAATTATATTTAAAAAAAGGAACAAGAATGAATTAATCGTTCATTTATTTGTTTAAATCTTGCAGAAGCAACAAAGCTTCCCACGACTCCAAGCGTAATATATTTAACCTTAACTTAGCCAACGTGGATCCTACATTACAACAATGCCTATTATCATCGTTCCGGTAGGACGCACTATTTATCAAAAAGAGATCAACCAAATCTACAAACCTTTTCAATGATGTACAGGTGTCCCAATGAACTTGGTAAACAAAAGTAAAGCACGGGTTATTATTTTCATTCTCTTGCCTCCACGTCCCACCCGGAATATGTTATGGCTACCTAATTAAATGTCCATGGCATGAACATTTTCTAGCATCGCTTTAATTAGCTTTTCAGGCTGTAACCATTCTTATTGGGATACGCAATAGTGTTGAAGAATTATGTATTTTGTTTAATTTACTTCAGAATTCAAGATGAACATAAATAATGGCAATTTTCGCTACTCGCTAATCACGAAATCACGAAATCAGCCGTATGCCCAGCATAATTGTGACTGTGTATTATAGCTGGGAGTACACATGTTGATTAGGTTGGTTACTTTTTTACGAGTTTCAAGTTTCGAGTTACATTTATCGAGTTTCGAGTTTCTTTGTACGAGTTTCGAGTTAATTTGTTTGAGTTTCGAGTTACATTTTTCGAGTTTTATAAGTTAGTAGGCCTATTGATTATCACTACATTTGCTACCAGTTTTTGTACATTTTTACCATCAACATCTCTTTATTTCTTGTACCATATTGCATGCAAATATAGCTCTCCTTAGCCTCTTAAAAGGGGGTAAACCCATGAAATTCCACTCGTTATTCGCTCCGCTCGCTTCACTCGCTATGCTCGCAGGGATAGTGGCGCTTCTAGATCACTAACATCTCAAAAGTGGTGCTTCACAAAATCTAATTGAGAAGGCCTGGTGTAGTGGATAGAACGTCGACATGAAGAGCGAAAGGTTGTGGGTTCGAGCCCCATTAGGAGCACTTTTTGTTTTATATGCTGGATTTGCTTAGCCTGCCGGTATCATCTGTATGCTTGCCCACACGGACTGCTGGAGTTTACCGTATCAGTTACGCCATTTTTTTCTCTCGAAAATGTCAAAAAAAGTACCGTTCTTTTAAAAATAGGGATTATAATCAAATTACAAAGGCAATGTCGTGTTCTCTGCCCAGTGAGCGGAAGTGACGTTTTTTGAACCCCTAGGTTACTGAAAAATAAATCGGGACTGAAATGACGATATTTGTGCTGCGCCCTCTCGTGGCATTTGTTACGTACGATAGGAAATTAGCTAGTAACAATGATGGCGCACTGTGATAAGGGCAATTATCCAACCGTCGGGGATACGGGGGGGGGGGGGGGGGTACCGCGCCATTTTGTCCCGAAGCAATGGTCATGACGTCATATTTTGGTCGATTTTCTGAACTTTTGTATTGGATTTACGTGCAAAATATATGCCTTGGCAGCATACTTTCCCGGGTGTGTGGGTGCACTTTAAATTTCAGATGTTATAAAATGGACTGATATCTAACCAATTTGATTAAAAAAAACACGATCCACACACCCCAGAATTGCAAAAAATGCATAAAATAAGTCCACTTTTTTATGCCTTTGAACAGAGTGGCGGCCGGGATTGTAGAATTTGACACAGTGCATTAACCCATGACCCATGATATAAATAAATTATTTGCGATTTAGTTTTCCAATTAGCACGGTTAGTGTAGTGGATAGCAATTCGACATGAGGAGCGAAAGGTTGTGAGTTCGAGCCCCATTAGGAGCACTTTTTGTTTTATATGCTGGATTTGCTTAGCATCATCTGTATGCTTGCCCACGCGGACACCACACTGCTGGCGTTTACCGTATCAGTTACGCCATTTTTTTCTTCTCGAAAATGTCAAAAAAAATTACCGTTCTTTTAAAAATAAGAATTATAATCAAATTACAAACACATTTTGTGCGAGAGCAACACACATATTTGGCAAAAATGGCACAATAAAAATCCGTTCGTTATAAATAAATGGACATGGTTAAATAATAAAACTATCACAATTACAGTCGCGGATCTCTGTGGCGTGCGTAGGTTGGCCATGTCGTTGGCAATCGGAAATCACGGGTTCGAATTTCATTTTATTTTTCTATTTTTTAAACTTGATGGTAGATTAATGTAACATCATTGTTATGCCAATTTTTATCAATTATAAATGCCGCCCATGCGTTTATAGTTTTCTTTTTATTTATTTATCTATCATAAATGTATCCTTGATTTATTTAACTTTGTATCTAAACAATTAAAATGCGTAAACAATTATATTATTGCTCGATAAATAGAGTGATTTAACTTGAGTTCAGTTTGATAATATGATAGCAAAACTTGTTGTAAAACCATTTTACCAGTGTGTCCAACAATTTCTCCTTTGCACACTTTGGTAATATATTCAGAGATGTCACTTTTAGCTTGTTATAGCTAGGCTCAATTATAAGCAAGTTTGCGACCGGGTTTGCGACCTCTATGATTTTAGGCTGGTAACACAATCCCACAGTGCATTTCGTTAAAACAGTGTAAATTATTTTTCCACGATACGTATCACGTGATAACCACGATCGATTTCGCAAAATATTGCAAAATGGCGAGGTACCCCAGCCCCCCCCCCCCCCCCCCCTACGTCGGGGAGCAGGATACTACATACGATTGTCGATATTATTAGATTGAGTTGATACACTCTAAAAAGTGTTTCATAAATAAATAGCAATAAACGAAAATTATACAGTATGAGTGACAATTGTGAATAATTTGTTTTAAGCTTTAAGGACAGTTTGTTTTGATCCTTATATATATAGTCGTGTCTCATGCCTAGGTCTATGGAAAATTAGAACATTTAACATGGGTACTGGGCACCAAAGACGACTATATATATAGTCGTCTTTGGTGCCCAGTCCCCATGATAAATGTTCTAATTTCCCATAGACTTGGGCATGAAACACGACTATATATAATAGGTTAAAAGCAAACTGTCTTTAAGCACTAAATATTGTTTCATAATTAAATAGCAATAAACGAAAATTCATACAGTATATAATGAGTGAAAATTGTGAATAATTCGTATATATATAGTCGTCTTTGGTGCCCAGTACCCATGTTAAATGTTCTAATTTTCCATAGACCTGGGCATGAGACACGACTATATATATAAGGATCAAAACAAACTGTCCTTAAAGCTTAAAACAAATTATTCACAATTGTCACTCATACTGTATAATTAGTATTTTTACCTTGAGAGCAAACTGGTTAATTCAAATCATTGCTGTTATTGAAGATCTAGATGTCTTCTGCTTAAAAACAATAAGTTTTGCGGGGATGACCGGCATTTATTTTCTCGCTACGAGCCACTGATATCTATCATAGGGTTCGACATGCGGCCGATATCCTAAGATCAGTGATTTTAGCTCTAAATTGGTGGAAACAGTGAATTCGTGTAAAATGACACCATTCAAGAAAAAGCTAGAGATTGTGGGCCTAATGTAGATGAAATGTCCTACAAATGCCAAATTATGAAACATTTAAGTACATTTACAGCACTTTTGACCTTTTCTAGGATGTTGAATTTAGACTTATGGTGGGGTCAATCTTATTTTCAATAACTGCCAGCAATTGCCAGATTACAAAATATTATTTTGGGTTGTGCACCCATAGGGAACTTATTTAGTGGTGTGGGCCTTACAGTTCCACTTCTATGTAATTTCCAACATGCAATATTGCTCATTCATGTCATTTTAATTTGTGTGTGTACATTCCAGCTATTGATGAATGTGCAGGAAATCCATGCGAAAATGGAGGTGATTGTACAGACGGTGAATTGAGCTTTACGTGTGTCTGTACGTCAGGATGGACCGGAGACACATGTGACGGTAAGCTTATTTATCTACTATCAAAGCTTCGTTACATATTAATTGAACACACACACATTCACTAATGCGATTGATGAGATTCTCTGTGTGAAGTGTATAGACTTTAGTTCAACCCTATCAAGTATAGGATGATCATGCCAGTTGCAGCACAAGCATGTGTAACACATCAATACAGTGACTTATGAGTGAACAAAACCAAATAACGTATTCAAGCAATACCCGGTAGTGTTAGAAACTAAGATAGACCCCTCCATAAGTCTAAATTTAACGTCCTACAAAAGGTATAGGTGCTGTGAATGTCCCAAAATGTTTTATAATTAGACATTTGTATGTTATTTCCTCCATAGTAGACCTTATCTAGTTTTATCTTGACCGGTATTATGTTACCATTTCATGCTTCTTTTTTTTACTGTTTCAACCAAATTAGTGCTTCAATCCCTGATCTTAGAATCTAGCTATCATGTCGTACCTAAGCTAGGTTTCATTGGCCCGTAGCGAGAAATAAATGCAGGTCAATCCCCACAAAAGTGATTTTCTTATTTAAAGTAGAAGACGCCTTGACCTACAAAAAAACCCCAGTTATTTGAATGAACCAGTTTGCTCTAAAGGTGACAAAAATTTGCACAAACTTGACCTCTTAACCACCACAGCCATACGGCCCTACACAACCAAATCAGTTCCCTATTGCTTTGTGTGGTTAAAGCGGTCAAGTTCGTGTTAGTATTTTTACCTTTAGAGCAAACTGGTTAATTCAAATCATTGTTGTTATTGAAGATATAGATGTCTTCTGCTTAAAAACAATAAGTTTTGCGGGGATAACCGGCATTTATTTTCCCGCTACGAGCCACTGATATCTATCATAGGGTTCGACATGCGGCCTATATCCTGAGATCAGTGATTTTAGCTCTAAATTGGTGGAAACAGTGAATTCGTGTAAAATGACACCATTCAAGAAAGAGCTAGAGATTGTGGGCCTAATGTAGATGAAATGTCCGACAAATGCCAAATTATGAAACATTTAAGTACATTTACAGCACTTTTGACCTTTTCTAGGATGTTGAATTTAGACTTATGGTTGGGTCAATCTTATTTTCAATCACTGCCAGCAATTGCCAGATTACAAAATATTATTTTGGGTTGTGCACCCATAGGGAACTTATTTAGTGGTGTGGGCCTTACAGTTCCACTTCTATGTAATTTCCAACATGCAATATTGCTCATTCATGTCATTTTAATTTGTGTGTGTACATTCCAGCTATTGATGAATGTGCAGGAAATCCATGCGAAAATGGAGGTGATTGTACAGACGGTGAATTGAGCTTTACGTGTGTCTGTACGTCAGGATGGACCGGAGACACATGTGACGGTAAGCTTATTTATCTACTATCAAAGCTTCGTTACATATTAATTGAACACACACACATTCACTAATGCGATTGATGAGATTCTCTGTGTGAAGTGTATAGACTCTAGTTCAACCCTATCAAGTATAGGATGATCATGCCAGTTGCAGCACAAGCATGTGTAACACATCAATACAGTGACTTATGAGTGAACAAAACCAAATAACGTATTCAAGCAATACCCGGTAGTGTTTGAAACTAAGATAGACCCCTCTATAAGTCTAAATTTAACGTCCTACAAAAGGTATAGGTGCTGTAAATGTTCCAAAATGTTTCATAATTAGGCATTTGTATGTTATTTCCTCCATAGTAGGCCTTATCTAGTTTTATCTTGACCGGTATTATGTTACCATTTCATGCTTTTTTTTTTACTGTTTCAACCAAATTAGTGCTTCAATCCCTGATCTTAGAATCTAGGTATCATGTCGTACCTAAGCTAGATATCATTGGCCCGTAGCGAGAAATAAATGCAGGTCAATCCCTACAAAAGTGATTTTCTTTTTTAAAGTAGAAGACGCCTTGACCTACAAAAAAACCCCAGTGATTTGAATGAACCAGTTTGCTCTAAAGGTGACAAAAATGTGCACAAACTTGACCTCTTAACCACCACAGCCATACGGCCCTACACAACCAAATCAGTTCCCTATTGCTTTGTGTGGTTAAAGAGGTCAAGTTCGTGTTAGTATTTTTACCTTGAGAGCAAACTGGTTAATTCAAATCATTGCTGTTATTGAAGATCTAGATGTCTTCTGCTTAAAAACAATAAGTTTTGCGGGGATAACCGGCATTTATTTTCGCGCTACGAGCCACTGATATCTGTCATAGGGTTCGACATGCGGCCTATTATCTAAGATCAGTGATTTTAGCTCTAAATTGGTGGAAACAGTGAATTCGTGTAAAATGACACCATTCAAGAAAAAGCTAGAGATTGTGGGCCTAATGTAGATGAAATGTCCTACAAATGCCAAATTATGAAACATTTAAGTACATTTACAGCACTTTTTACCTTTTCTAGGATGTTGAATTTAGACTTATGGTTGGGTCGATCTTATTTTCAATCACTGCCAGCAATTGCCAGATTACAAAATATTATTTTGGGTTGTGCACCCATAGGGAACTTATTTAGTGGTGTGGGCCTTACAGTTCCACTTCTATGTAATTTCCAACATGCAATATTGCTCATTCATGTCATTTTAATTTGTGTGTGTACATTCCAGCTATTGATGAATGTGCAGGAAATCCATGCGAAAATGGAGGTGATTGTACAGACGGTGAATTGAGCTTTACGTGTGTCTGCACGTCAGGATGGACCGGAGACACATGTGACGGTAAGCTTATTTATCTACTATCAAAGCTTCGTTACATATTAATTGAACACACACACATTCACTAATGCGATTGATGCGATTCTCTGTGTGAAGTGTATAGACTTTAGTTCAACCCTATCAAGTATAGGATGATCATGCCAGTTGCAGCACAAGCATGTGTAACACATCAATACAGTGACTTATGAGTGAACAAAACCAAATAACGTATTCAAGCAATACCCGGTAGTGTTTGAAACTAAGATAGACCCCTCCATAAGTCTAAATATAACGTCCTACAAAAGGTATAGGTGCTGTAAATGTCCCAAAATGTTTCATAATTAGGCATTTGTATGTTATTTCCTCCATAGTAGGCCTTATCTAGTTTTATCTTGACCGGTACTATGTTACCATTTCATGCTTTTTTTTTTACTGTTTCAACCAAATTAGTGCTTCAATCCCTGATCTTAGAATCTAGGTATCATGTCGTACCTAAGCTAGATATCATTGGCCCGTAGCGAGAAATAAATGCAGGTCAATCCCCACAAAAGTGATTTTCTTATTTAAAGTAGAAGACGCCTTGACCTACAAAAAAAACCCAGTTATTTGAATGAACCAGTTTGCTCTAAAGGTGACAAAAATTTGCACAAACTTGACCTCTTAACCACCACAGCCATACGGCCCTACACAACCAAATCAGTTCCCTATTGCTTTGTGTGGTTAAAGAGGTCAAGTTCGTGTTAGTATTTTTACCTTTAGAGCAAACTGGTTAATTCAAATCATTGTTGTTATTGAAGATCTAGATGTCTTCTGCTTAAAAACAATAAGTTTTGCGGGGATAACCGGCATTTATTTTCCCGCTACGAACCACTGATATCTATCATAGGGTTCGACATGCGGCCTATATCCTGAGATCAGTGATTTTAGCTCAAAATTGGTGGAAACAGTGAATTCGTGTAAAATGACACCATTCAAGAAAAAGCTAGAGATTGCGGGCCTAATGTAGATGAAATGTCCTACAAATGCCAAATTATGAAACATTTAAGTACATTTACAGCACTTTGTACCTTTTCTAGGATGCTGAATTTAGACTTATGGTTGGGTCAATCTTATTTTCAATCACTGCCAGCAATTGCCAGATTACAACATATTATTTTGGGTTGTGCACCCATAGGGAACTTATTTAGTGGTGTGGGCCTTACAGTTCCACTTCTATGTAATTTCCAACATGCAATATTGCTCATTCATGTCCTTTTAATTTGTGTGTGTACATTCCAGCTATTGATGAATGTGCAGGAAATCCATGCGAAAATGGAGGTGATTGTACAGACGGTGAATTGAGCTTTACGTGTGTCTGTACGTCAGGATGGACCGGAGACACATGTGACGGTAAGCTTATTTATCTACTATCAAAGCTTCGTTACATATTAATTGAACACACACACATTCACTAATGCGATTGATGAGATTCTCTGTGTGAAGTGTATAGACTTTAGTTCAACCCTATCAAGTATAGGATGATCATGCCAGTTGCAGCACAAGCATGTGTAACACATCAATACAGTGACTTATGAGTGAACAAAACCAAATAACGTATTCAAGCAATACCCGGTAGTGTTTGAAACTAAGATAGACCCCTCCATAAGTCTAAATTTAACGTCCTACAAAAGGTATAGGTGCTGTAAATGTCCCAAAATGTTTCATAATTAGGCATTTGTATGTTATTTCCTCCATAGTAGGCCTTATCTAGTTTTATCTTGACCGGTACTATGTTACCATTTCATGCTCTTTTTTTTTACTGTTTCAACCAAATTAGTGCTTCAATCCCTGATCTTAGAATCTAGGTATCATGTCGTACCTAAGCTAGATATCATTGGCCCGTAGCGAGAAATAAATGCAGGTCAATCCCCACAAAAGTGATTTTCTTATTTAAAGTAGAAGACGCCTTGACCTACAAAAAAACCCCAGTTATTTGAATGAACCAGTTTGCTCTAAAGGTGACAAAAATTTGCACAAACTTGACCTCTTAACCACCACAGCCATACGGCCCTACACAACCAAATCAGCTCCCTATTGCTTTGTGTGGTTAAAGAAGTAAAGTTCGTGTTAGTATTTTTACCTTTAGAGCAAACTGGTTAATTCAAATCATTGTTGTTATTGAAGATATAGATGTCTTCTGCTTAAAAACAATAAGTTTTGCGGGGATAACCGGCATTTATTTTCCC
The DNA here is from genome assembly GCA_035610835.1 of Ophiura sarsii. NCBI lineage: Eukaryota > Metazoa > Echinodermata > Ophiuroidea > Amphilepidida > Ophiuridae > Ophiura > Ophiura sarsii. Next base: position 54,377,803 of record CM069447.1, on the reverse strand, counting down.
GCTACGAGCCACTGATATCTATCATAGGGTTCGACATGCGGCCTATATCCTGAGATCAGTGATTTTAGCTCAAAATTGGTGGAAACAGTGAATTCGTGTAAAATGACACCATTCAAGAAAAAGCTAGAGATTGCGGGCCTAATGTAGATGAAATGTCCTACAAATGCCAAATTATGAAACATTTAAGTACATTTACAGCACTTTTTACCTTTTCTAGGATGCTGAATTTAGACTTATGGTTGGGTCAATCTTATTTTCAATCACTGCCAGCAATTGCCAGATTACAAAATATTATTTTGGGTTGTGCACCCATAGGGAACTTATTTAGTGGTGTGGGCCTTACAGTTCCACTTCTATGTAATTTCCAACATGCAATATTGCTCATTCATGTCCTTTTAATTTGTGTGTGTACATTCCAGCTATTGATGAATGTGCAGGAAATCCATGCGAAAATGGAGGTGATTGTACAGACGGTGAATTGAGCTTTACGTGTGTCTGTACGTCAGGATGGACCGGAGACACATGTGACGGTAAGCTTATTTATCTACTATCAAAGCTTCGTTACATATTAATTGAACACACACACATTCACTAATGCGATTGATGAGATTCTCTGTGTGAAGTGTATAGACTTTAGTTCAACCCTATCAAGTATAGGATGATCATGCCAGTTGCAGCACAAGCATGTGTAACACATCAATACAGTGACTTATGAGTGAACAAAACCAAATAACGTATTCAAGCAATACCCGGTAGTGTTTGAAACTAAGATAGACCCCTCCATAAGTCTAAATTTAACGTCCTACAAAAGGTATAGGTGCTGTAAATGTCCCAAAATGTTTCATAATTAGGCATTTGTATGTTATTTCCTCCATAGTAGGCCTTATCTAGTTTTATCTTGACCGGTACTATGTTACCATTTCATGCTCTTTTTTTTTACTGTTTCAACCAAATTAGTGCTTCAATCCCTGATCTTAGAATCTAGGTATCATGTCGTACCTAAGCTAGATATCATTGGCCCGTAGCGAGAAATAAATGCAGGTCAATCCCCACAAAAGTGATTTTCTTATTTAAAGTAGAAGACGCCTTGACCTACAAAAAAAACCCAGTTATTTGAATGAACCAGTTTGCTCTAAAGGTGACAAAAATTTGCACAAACTTGACCTCTTAACCACCACAGCCATACGGCCCTACACAACCAAATCAGCTCCCTATTGCTTTGTGTGGTTAAAGAAGTAAAGTTCGTGTTAGTATTTTTACCTTTAGAGCAAACTGGTTAATTCAAATCATTGTTGTTATTGAAGATATAGATGTCTTCTGCTTAAAAACAATAAGTTTTGCGGGGATAACCGGCATTTATTTCCCCGCTACGAGCCACTGATATCTATCATAGGGTTCGACATGCGGCCTATATCCTGAGATCAGTGATTTTAGCTCAAAATTGGTGGAAACAGTGAATTCGTGTAAAATGACACCATTCAAGAAAAAGCTAGAGGTTGCGGGCCTAATGTAGATGAAATGTCCTACAAATGCCAAATTATGAAACATTTAAGTACATTTACAGCACTTTTTACCTTTTCTAGGATGCTGAATTTAGACTTATGGTTGGGTCAATCTTATTTTCAATCACTGCCAGCAATTGCCAGATTACAAAATATTATTTTGGGTTGTGCACCCATAGGGAACTTATTTAGTGGTGTGGGCCTTACAGTTCCACTTCTATGTAATTTCCAACATGCAATATTGCTCATTCATGTCCTTTTAATTTGTGTGTGTACATTCCAGCTATTGATGAATGTGCAGGAAATCCATGCGAAAATGGAGGTGATTGTACAGACGGTGAATTGAGCTTTACGTGTGTCTGTACGTCAGGATGGACCGGAGACACATGTGACGGTAAGCTTATTTATCTACTATCAAAGCTTCGTTACATATTAATTGAACACACACACATTCACTAATGCGATTGATGAGATTCTCTGTGTGAAGTGTATAGACTTTAGTTCAACCCTATCAAGTATAGGATGATCATGCCAGTTGCAGCACAAGCATGTGTAACACATCAATACAGTGACTTATGAGTGAACAAAACCAAATAACGTATTCAAGCAATACCCGGTAGTGTTTGAAACTAAGATAGACCCCTCCATAAGTCTAAATTTAACGTCCTACAAAAGGTATAGGTGCTGTAAATGTCCCAAAATGTTTCATAATTAGGCATTTGTATGTTATTTCCTCCATAGTAGGCCTTATCTAGTTTTATCTTGACCGGTACTATGTTACCATTTCATGCTTCTTTTTGTTTACTGTTTCAACCAAATTAGTGCTTCAATCCCTGATCTTAGAATCTAGGTATCATGTCGTACCTAAGCTAGATATCATTGGCCCGTAGCGAGAAATAAATGCAGGTCAATCCCCACAAAAGTGATTTTCTTATTTAAAGTAGAAGACGCCTTTACCTACAAAAAAACCCCAGTTATTTGAATGAACCAGTTTGCTCTAAAGGTGACAAAAATTTGCACAAACTTGACCTCTTAACCACCACAGCCATACGGCCCTACACAACCAAATCAGTTCCCTATTGCTTTGTGTGGTTAAAGAGGTCAAGTTCGTGTTAGTATTTTTACCTTTAGAGCAAACTGGTTAATTCAAATCATTGTTATTGAAGATATAGATGTCTTCTGCTTAAAAACAATAAGTTTTGCGGGGATAACCGGCATTTATTTTCCGCTACGAGCCACTGATATCTATCATAGGGTTCGACATGCGGCCTATATCCTGAGATCAGTGATTTTAGCTCAAAATTGGTGGAAACAGTGAATTCGTGTAAAATGACACCATTCAAGAAAAAGCTAGAGATTGCGGGCCTAATGTAGATGAAATGTCCTACAAATGCCAAATTATGAAACATTTAAGTACATTTACAGCACTTTTAACCTTTTCTAGGATGTAATAAATATAAGAGGACCTGACGTTTCGATTCTAACAGAATCTTTATCGAAGGTAAAATGACAGAATACAACATTACACAACATATATATAGACAGAGGAACAATAGGCAGGAAGTCAAAGTGACAGATGAATGAATAGGGGAAGATATCATGCTAGACAGCTGATTGATGAAGTGGATAAAATAACAAAAGGATGACATAGACAAAGGGGAGATTATAAAGTAAAAGGCAAATGGGATATAAAAATAATTGGTGAGTGAAATCAATAATGGTGATTGATGACAACAAATAGAAAATAAAATGGATGGAAATATAAAAGGACTGAGAGAATGCATGAGAAAACAAGAAAAAACAAAGTGGGACTAGGCCTTTATGGTAACAAATAATGGAAATGCACTGGAACAAGTAATGATGAAAATTACTGTGCATAGGATACAATGTAGAAAATGAAAACAAAGTATCACATATATCAAGAAGTAAAAAATGAAAAATGGAGTGAAGAAAAAGTGGAGAAAAACAAATGGGTAAAAAATACAAATGATAGGTTTATCAGATACAAATGGAGGAGGTGGGGGGGGGGGGGGTTGAGTCTAATCATTCCCTTCCTGGATGTTTAGGCCATGGGGCTGAATAGTGAGAAGACGCTTCATCCATAACTTCTCTCTACTGAGACGTACCACTTCTGAACGGCTACCTAAAGATTCAATGCCCTGTAAGATCATATCAGACATAGTGTGGTTGGGAAGGTTGAAGTGGTGTCCGACAGGTGGCTTGTTGGTGTTGACCGTCGATCTGTGTCCATAGAAGCGCCTCTTCAGTGAGTTTTTAGTCTCACCAACATACTGGACTCCACACACTCTACATGATAAGAGGTAAATGACATTAGATGTGGTGCAAGTGATGTGACCCTTCGTCTTGTAGGTGGCATGGGTGGTGTGGCTGGTGAAGGAATCGCCTTCCTTGATGTGTTCCCGGCAAACGACGCACCTGCTGGTCGACTCGCACTTAGAAGTGCCATGCTGCGTGGGGAGAGAATCATCAGTTACCGGGGGGATGGTAGCCCGTACTAACATATCTCGTAGGTTGCGGGGGCGTCTGTAGGCCAGGATTGGTATGTCAGGAACTGCACGACGAAGACGGTCTGATGTGTGGAGAATGTGGTGGTTAGTGTTGGTGATGTGACGCAGAGGAGGAAGGTTAGGATGAAATGTGGTAACAAGGGGAATCTTAGGGGTGGGGTCTTGGTTTCTGGGCTTCTCCTGAAGGACTGTGGCTCTCGGGAGAGAGTGGACTTTCTTGATGGCTTGCTGGACTTTGGTGGAGCTGTGACCCCTGGTAACCAGATGCTTCTTCAAATTCTGTGCATGATATGAGAATCTAGATTCGTTAGAACAAATACGTCGGAGACGGAGAGCCTGACTATATGCTATGCCTGTCTTACAATGGCGAGGGTGGCAGCTTGAAGCATGGAGATACTGGTGCGTATCTGTAGGCTTGGTGAAGAGATCTGTAGATAGTATACCATTCTCAGCTTTCTGTATGGTTACATCAAGAAAGTGTGCCTGTTGGTGGGAGTAGTCAGAAGTGAACTTAATGGTCCTGTGAAATGAGTTCATGTGATCAATGAATGTGAGGAGACTGCTTTCATCACTGGTCCAGATAAAGAATATGTCGTCAATGTACCGCAACCAAATCCAAGGTCGACAAGGTGCTTCAGCTAGCAATTGTTCCTCCAGCCTAGACATTTCTAGGATGCTGAATTTAGACTTATGGTTGGGTCAATCTTATTTTCAATCACTGCCAGCAATTGCCAGATTACAAAATATTATTTTGGGTTGTGCACCCATAGGGAACTTATTTAGTGGTGTGGGCCTTACAGTTCCACTTCTATGTAATTTCCAACATGCAATATTGCTCATTCATGTCCTTTTAATTTGTGTGTGTACATTCCAGCTATTGATGAATGTGCAGGAAATCCATGCGAAAATGGAGGTGATTGTACAGACGGTGAATTGAGCTTTACGTGTGTCTGTACGTCAGGATGGACCGGAGACACATGTGACGGTAAGCTTATTTATCTACTATCAAAGCTTCGTTACATATTAGTTGAACACACACACATTCACTAATGCGATTGATGAGATTCTCTGTGTGAAGTGTATAGACTTTAGTTCAACCCTATCAAGTATAGGATGATCATGCCAGTTGCAGCACAAGCATGTGTAACACATCAATACAGTGACTTATGAGTGAACAAAACCAAATAACGTATTCAAGCAATACCCGGTAGTGTTTGAAACTAAGATAGACCCCTCCATAAGTCTAAATTTAACGTCCTACAAAAGGTATAGGTGCTGTAAATGTCCCAAAATGTTTCATAATTAGGCATTCGTATGTTATTTCCTCCATAGTAGGCCTTATCTAGTTTTATCTTGACCGGTACTATGTTACCATTTCATGCTTCTTTTTTTTTACTGTTTCAACCAAATTAGTGCTTCAATCCCTGATCTTAGAATCTAGGTATCATGTCGTACCTAAGCTAGATATCATTGGCCCGTAGCGAGAAATAAATGCAGGTCAATCCCCACAAAAGTGATTTTCTTATTTAAAGTAGAAGACGCCTTGACCTACAAAAAAACCCCCAGTTATTTGAATGAACCAGTTTGCTCTAAAGGTGACAAAAATTTGCACAAACTTGACCTCTTAACCACCACAGCCATACGGCCCTACACAACCAAATCAGTTCCCTATTGCTTTGTGTGGTTAAAGAGGTCAAGTTCGTGTTAGTATTTTTACCTTTAGAGCAAACTGGTTAATTCAAATCATTGTTGTTATTGAAGATATAGATGTCTTCTGCTTAAAAACAATAAGTTTTGCGGGGATAACCGGCATTTATTTTCTCGCTACGAGCCACTGATATCTATCATAGGGTTCGACATGCGGCCTATATCCTGAGATCAGTGATTTTAGCTCAAAATTGGTGGAAACAGTGAATTCGTGTAAAATGACACCATTCAAGAAAAAGCTAGAGATTGCGGGCCTAATGTAGATGAAATGTCCTACAAATGCCAAATTATGAAACATTTAAGTACATTTACAGCACTTTTTACCTTTTCTAGGATGCTGAATTTAGACTTATGGTTGGGTCAATCTTATTTTCAATCACTGCCAGCAATTGCCAGATTACAAAATATTATTTTGGGTTGTGCACCCATAGGGAACTTATTTAGTGGTGTGGGCCTTACAGTTCCACTTCTATGTAATTTCCAACATGCAATATTGCTCATTCATGTCCTTTTAATTTGTGTGTGTACATTCCAGCTATTGATTGATAGTAGGCCTTATCTAGTTTTATCTTGACCGGTACTATGTTACCATTTCATGCTCTTTTTTTTTACTGTTTCAACCAAATTAGTGCTTCAATCCCTAATCTTAGAATCTAGGTATCATGTCGTACCTAAGCTAGATATCATTGGCCCGTAGCGAGAAATAAATGCAGGTCAATCCCCACAAAAGTGATTTTCTTATTTAAAGTAGAAGACGCCTTGACCTACAAAAAAACCCCAGTTATTTGAATGAACCAGTTTGCTCTAAAGGTGACAAAAATTTGCACAAACTTGACCTCTTAACCACCACAGCCATACGGCCCTACACAACCAAATCAGTTCCCTATTGCTTTGTGTGGTTAAAGAGGTCAAGTTCGTGTTAGTATTTTTACCTTTAGAGCAAACTGGTTAATTCAAATCATTGTTATTGAAGATATAGATGTCTTCTGCTTAAAAACAATAAGTTTTGCGGGGATAACCGGCATTTATTTTCCGCTACGAGCCACTGATATCTATCATAGGGTTCGACATGCGGCCTATATCCTGAGATCAGTGATTTTAGCTCAAAATTGGTGGAAACAGTGAATTCGTGTAAAATGACACCATTCAAGAAAAAGCTAGAGATTGCGGGCCTAATGTAGATGAAATGTCCTACAAATGCCAAATTATGAAACATTTAAGTACATTTACAGCACTTTTAACCTTTTCTAGGATGCTGAATTTAGACTTATGGTTGGGTCAATCTTATTTTCAATCACTGCCAGCAATTGCCAGATTACAAAATATTATTTTGGGTTGTGCACCCATAGGGAACTTATTTAGTGGTGTGGGCCTTACAGTTCCACTTCTATGTAATTTCCAACATGCAATATTGCTCATTCATGTCCTTTTAATTTGTGTGTGTACATTCCAGCTATTGATGAATGTGCAGGAAATCCATGCGAAAATGGAGGTGATTGTACAGACGGTGAATTGAGCTTTACGTGTGTCTGTACGTCAGGATGGACCGGAGACACATGTGACGGTAAGCTTATTTATCTACTATCAAAGCTTCGTTACATATTAGTTGAACACACACACATTCACTAATGCGATTGATGAGATTCTCTGTGTGAAGTGTATAGACTTTAGTTCAACCCTATCAAGTATAGGATGATCATGCCAGTTGCAGCACAAGCATGTGTAACACATCAATACAGTGACTTATGAGTGAACAAAACCAAATAACGTATTCAAGCAATACCCGGTAGTGTTTGAAACTAAGATAGACCCCTCCATAAGTCTAAATTTAACGTCCTACAAAAGGTATAGGTGCTGTAAATGTCCCAAAATGTTTCATAATTAGGCATTTGTATGTTATTTCCTCCATAGTAGGCCTTATCTAGTTTTATCTTGACCGGTACTATGTTACCATTTCATGCTCTTTTTTTTTACTGTTTCAACCAAATTAGTGCTTCAATCCCTGATCTTAGAATCTAGGTATCATGTCGTACCTAAGCTAGATATCATTGGCCCGTAGCGAGAAATAAATGCAGGTCAATCCCCACAAAAGTGATTTTCTTATTTAAAGTAGAAGACGCCTTGACCTACAAAAAAAACCACCAGTTATTTGAATGAACCAGTTTGCTCTAAAGGTGACAAAAATTTGCACAAACTTGACCTCTTAACCACCACAGCCATACGGCCCTACACAACGAAATCAGTTCCCTATTGCTTTGTGTGGTTAAAGAGGTCAAGTTCGTGTTAGTATTTTTACCTTTAGAGCAAACTGGTTAATTCAAATCATTGTTGTTATTGAAGATATAGATGTCTTCTGCTTAAAAACAATAAGTTTTGCGGGGATAACCGGCATTTATTTTCTCGCTACGAGCCACTGATATCTATCATAGGGTTCGACATGCGGCCTATATCCTGAGATCAGTGATTTTAGCTCAAAATTGGTGGAAACAGTGAATTCGTGTAAAATGACACCATTCAAGAAAAAGCTAGAGATTGCGGGCCTAATGTAGATGAAATGTCCTACAAATGCCAAATTATGAAACATTTAAGTACATTTACAGCACTTTTTACCTTTTCTAGGATGCTGAATTTAGACTTATGGTTGGGTCAATCTTTTTTCAATCACTGCCAGCAATTGCCAGATTACAAAATATTATTTTGGGTTGTGCACCCATAGGGAACTTATTTAGTGGTGTGGGCCTTACGTTCCACTTCTATGTAATTTCCAACATGCAATATTGCTCATTCATGTCCTTTTAATTTGTGTGTGTACATTCCAGCTATTGATGAATGTGCAGGAAATCCATGCGAAAATGGAGGTGATTGTACAGACGGTGAATTGAGCTTTACGTGTGTCTGTACGTCAGGATGGACCGGAGACACATGTGACGGTAAGCTTATTTATCTACTATCAAAGCTTCGTTACATATTAATTGAACACACACACATTCACTTATGCGATTGATGAGATTCTCTGTGTGAAGTGTATAGACTTTAGTTCAACCCTATCAAGTATAGGATGATCATGCCAGTTGCAGCACAAGCATGTGTAACACATCAATACAGTGACTTATGAGTGAACAAAACCAAATAACGTATTCAAGCAATACCCGGTAGTGTTTGAAACTAAGATAGACCCCTCCATAAGTCTAAATTTAACGTCCTACAAAAGGTATAGGTGCTGTAAATGTCCCAAAATGTTTCATAATTAGGCATTTGTATGTTATTTCCTCCATAGTAGGCCTTATCTAGTTTTATCTTGACCGGTACTATGTTACCATTTCATGCTCTTTTTTTTTACTGTTTCAACCAAATTAGTGCTTCAATCCCTAATCTTAGAATCTAGGTATCATGTCGTACCTAAGCTAGATATCATTGGCCCGTAGCGAGAAATAAATGCAGGTCAATCCCCACAAAAGTGATTTTCTTATTTAAAGTAGAAGACGCCTTGACCTACAAAAAACCCCCAGTTATTTGAATGAACCAGTTTGCTCTAAAGGTGACAAAAATTTGCACAAACTTGACCTCTTAACCACCACAGCCATACGGCCCTACACAACCAAATCAGTTCCCTATTGCTTTGTGTGGTTAAAGAGGTCAAGTTCGTGTTAGTATTTTTACCTTTAGAGCAAACTGATTAATTCAAATCATTGTTATTGAAGATATAGATGTCTTCTGCTTAAAAACAATAAGTTTTGCGGGGATAACCGGCATTTATTTTCTCGCTACGAGCCACTGATATCTATCATAGGGTTCGACATGCGGCCTATATCCTGAGATCAGTGATTTTAGCTCAAAATTGGTGGAAACAGTGAATTCGTGTAAAATGACACCATTCAAGAAAAAGCTAGAGATTGCGGGCCTAATGTAGATGAAATGTCCTACAAATGCCAAATTATGAAACATTTAAGTACATTTACAGCACTTTTTACCTTTTCTAGGATGCTGAATTTAGACTTATGGTTGGGTCAATCTTATTTTCAATCACTGCCGGCAATTGCCAGATTACAAAATATTATTTTGGGTTGTGCACCCATAGGGAACTTATTTAGTGGTGTGGGCCTTACAGTTCCACTTCTATGTAATTTCCAACATGCAATATTGCTCATTCATGTCCTTTTAATTTGTGTGTGTACATTCCAGCTATTGATTGATAGTAGGCCTTATCTAGTTTTATCTTGACCGGTACTATGTTACCATTTCATGCTTTTTTTTTTTTACTGTTTCAACCAAATTAGTGCTTCAATCCCTGATCTTAGAATCTAGGTATCATGTCGTACCTAAGCTAGATATCATTGGCCCGTAGCGAGAAATAAATGCAGGTCAATCCCCACAAAAGTGATTTTCTTATTTAAAGTAGAAGACGCCTTGACCTATAAAAAAAACCCAGTTATTTTAATGAACCAGTTTGCTCTAAAGGTGACAAAAATTTGCACAAACTTGACCTCTTAACCACCACAGCCATACGGCCCTACACAACCAAATCAGTTCCCTATTGCTTTGTGTGGTTAAAGAGGTCAAGTTCGTGTTAGTATTTTTACCTTTAGAGCAAACTGGTTAATTCAAATCATTGTTATTGAAGATATAGATGTCTTCTGCTTAAAAACAATAAGTTTTGCGGGGATAACCGGCATTTATTTTCCGCTACGAGCCACTGATATCTATCATAGGGTTCGACATGCGGCCTATATCCTGAGATCAGTGATTTTAGCTCAAAATTGGTGGAAACAGTGAATTCGTGTAAAATGACACCATTCAAGAAAAAGCTAGAGATTGCGGGCCTAATGTAGATGAAATGTCCTACAAATGCCAAATTATGAAACATTTAAGTACATTTACAGCACTTTTAACCTTTTCTAGGATGCTGAATTTAGACTTATGGTTGGGTCAATCTTATTTTCAATCACTGCCAGCAATTGCCAGATTACAAAATATTATTTTGGGTTGTGCACCCATAGGGAACTTATTTAGTGGTGTGGGCCTTACAGTTCCACTTCTATGTAATTTCCAACATGCAATATTGCTCATTCATGTCCTTTTAATTTGTGTGTGTACATTCCAGCTATTGATGAATGTGCAGGAAATCCATGCGAAAATGGAGGTGATTGTACAGACGGTGAATTGAGCTTTACGTGTGTCTGTACGTCAGGATGGACCGGAGACACATGTGACGGTAAGCTTATTTATCTACTATCAAAGCTTCGTTACATATTAGTTGAACACACACACATTCACTAATGCGATTGATGAGATTCTCTGTGTGAAGTGTATAGACTTTAGTTCAACCCTATCAAGTATAGGATGATCATGCCAGTTGCAGCACAAGCATGTGTAACACATCAATACAGTGACTTATGAGTGAACAAAACCAAATAACGTATTCAAGCAATACCCGGTAGTGTTTGAAACTAAGATAGACCCCTCCATAAGTCTAAATTTAACGTCCTACAAAAGGTATAGGTGCTGTAAATGTCCCAAAATGTTTCATAATTAGGCATTCGTATGTTATTTCCTCCATAGTAGGCCTTATCTAGTTTTATCTTGACCGGTACTATGTTACCATTTCATGCTTCTTTTTTTTTACTGTTTCAACCAAATTAGTGCTTCAATCCCTGATCTTAGAATCTAGGTATCATGTCGTACCTAAGCTAGATATCATTGGCCCGTAGCGAGAAATAAATGCAGGTCAATCCCCACAAAAGTGATTTTCTTATTTAAAGTAGAAGACGCCTTGACCTACAAAAAAAAACCCAGTTATTTGAATGAACCAGTTTGCTCTAAAGGTGACAAAAATTTGCACAAACTTGACCTCTTAACTACCACAGCCATACGGCCCTACACAACCAAATCAGTTCCCTATTGCTTTGTGTGGTTAAAGAGGTCAAGTTCGTGTTAGTATTTTTACCTTTAGAGCAAACTGGTTAATTCAAATCATTGTTGTTATTGAAGATATAGATGGCTTCTGCTTAAAAACAATAAGTTTTGCGGGGATAACCGGCATTTATTTTCTCGCTACGAGCCACTGATATCTATCATAGGGTTCGACATGCGGCCTATATCCTGAGATCAGTGATTTTAGCTCAAAATTGGTGGAAACAGTGAATTCGTGTAAAATGACACCATTCAAGAAAAAGCTAGAGATTGCGGGCCTAATGTAGATGAAATGTCCTACAAATGCCAAATTATGAAACATTTAAGTACATTTACAGCACTTTTTACCTTTTCTAGGATGCTGAATTTAGACTTATGGTTGGGTCAATCTTATTTTCAATCACTGCCAGCAATTGCCAGATTACAAAATATTATTTTGGGTTGTGCACCCATAGGGAACTTATTTAGTGGTGTGGGCCTTACAGTTCCACTTCTATGTAATTTCCAACATGCAATATTGCTCATTCATGTCCTTTTAATTTGTGTGTGTACATTCCAGCTATTGATTGATAGTAGGCCTTATCTAGTTTTATCTTGACCGGTACTATGTTACCATTTCATGCTTCTTTTTTTTTACTGTTTCAACCAAATTAGTGCTTCAATCCCTGATCTTAGAATCTAGGTATCATGTCGTACCTAAGCTAGATATCATTGGCCCGTAGCGAGAAATAAATGCAGGTCAATCCCCACAAAAGTGATTTTCTTATTTAAAGTAGAAGACGCCTTGACCTATAAAAAAAACCCAGTTATTTTAATGAACCAGTTTGCTCTAAAGGTGACAAAAATTTGCACAAACTTGACCTCTTAACCACCACAGCCATACGGCCCTACACAACCAAATCAGTTCCCTATTGCTTTGTGTGGTTAAAGAGGTCAAGTTCGTGTTAGTATTTTTACCTTTAGAGCAAACTGGTTAATTCAAATCATTGTTATTGAAGATATAGATGTCTTCTGCTTAAAAACAATAAGTTTTGCGGGGATAACCGGCATTTATTTTCCCGCTACGAGCCACTGATATCTATCATAGGGTTCGACATGCGGCCTATATCCTGAGATCAGTGATTTTAGCTCAAAATTGGTGGAAACAGTGAATTCGTGTAAAATGACACCATTCAAGAAAAAGCTAGAGATTGCGGGCCTAATGTAGATGAAATGTCCTACAAATGCCAAATTATGAAACATTTAAGTACATTTACAGTATTTTTACCATTTCTAGGATGCTGAATTTAGACTTATGGTTGGGTCAATCTTATTTTCAATCACTGCCAGCAATTGCCAGATTACAAAATATTATTTTGGGTTGTGCACCCATAGGGAACTTATTTAGTGGTGTGGGCCTTACAGTTCCACTTCTATGTAATTTCCAACATGCAATATTGCTCATTCATGTCCTTTTAATTTGTGTGTGTACATTCCAGCTATTGATGAATGTGCAGGAAATCCATGCGAAAATGGAGGTGATTGTACAGACGGTGAATTGAGCTTTACGTGTGTCTGTACGTCAGGATGGACCGGAGACACATGTGACGGTAAGCTTATTTATCTACTATCAAAGCTTCGTTACATATTAATTGAACACACACACATTCACTAATGCGATTGATGAGATTCTCTGTGTGAAGTGTATAGACTTTAGTTCAACCCTATCAAGTATAGGATGATCATGCCAGTTGCAGCACAAGCATGTGTAACACATCAATACAGTAACTTATGAGTGAACAAAACCAAATAACGTATTCAAGCAATACCCGGTAGTGTTTGAAACTAAGATAGACCCCTCCATAAGTCTAAATTTAACGTCCTACAAAAGGTATAGGTGCTGTAAATGTCCCAAAATGTTTCATAATTAGGCATTTGTATGTTATTTCCTTCATAGTAGGCCTTATCTAGTTTTATCTTGACCGGTACTATGTTACCATTTCATGCTCTTTTTTTTTACTGTTTCAACCAAATTAGTGCTTCAATCCCTGATCTTAGAATCTAGGTATCATGTCGTACCTAAGCTAGATATCATTGGCCCGTAGCGAGAAATAAATGCAGGTCAATCCCCACAAAAGTGATTTTCTTATTTAAAGTAGAAGACGCCTTGACCTACAAAAAAAAAACCAGTTATTTGAATGAACCAGTTTGCTCTAAAGGTGACAAAAATTTGCACAAACTTGACCTCTTAACCACCACAGCCATACGGCCCTACACAACCAAATCAGTTCCCTATTGCTTTGTGTGGTTAAAGAGGTCAAGTTCGTGTTAGTATTTTTACCTTTAGAGCAAACTGGTTAATTCAAATCATTGTTGTTATTGAAGATATAGATGTCTTCTGCTTAAAAACAATAAGTTTTGCGGGGATAACCGGCATTTATTTTCTCGCTACGAGCCACTGATATCTATCATAGGGTTCGACATGCGGCCTATATCCTGAGATCAGTGATTTTAGCTCAAAATTGGTGGAAACAGTGAATTCGTGTAAAATGACACCATTCAAGAAAAAGCTAGAGATTGCGGGCCTAATGTAGATGAAATGTCCTACAAATGCCAAATTATGAAACATTTAAGTACATTTACAGCACTTTTTACCTTTTCTAGGATGCTGAATTTAGACTTATGGTTGGGTCAATCTTATTTTCAATCACTGCCGGCAATTGCCAGATTACAAAATATTATTTTGGGTTGTGCACCCATAGGGAACTTATTTAGTGGTGTGGGCCTTACAGTTCCACTTCTATGTAATTTCCAACATGCAATATTGCTCATTCATGTCCTTTAAATTTGTGTGTGTACATTCCAGCTATTGATTGATAGTAGGCCTTATCTAGTTTTATCTTGACCGGTACTATGTTACCATTTCATGCTTTTTTTTTTTACTGTTTCAACCAAATTAGTGCTTCAATCCCTGATCTTAGAATCTAGGTATCATGTCGTACCTAAGCTAGATATCATTGGCCCGTAGCGAGAAATAAATGCAGGTCAATCCCCACAAAAGTGATTTTCTTATTTAAAGTAGAAGACGCCTTGACCTATAAAAAAAACCCAGTTATTTTAATGAACCAGTTTGCTCTAAAGGTGACAAAAATTTGCACAAACTTGACCTCTTAACCACCACAGCCATACGGCCCTACACAACCAAATCAGTTCCCTATTGCTTTGTGTGGTTAAAGAGGTCAAGTTCGTGTTAGTATTTTTACCTTTAGAGCAAACTGGTTAATTCAAATCATTGTTATTGAAGATATAGATGTCTTCTGCTTAAAAACAATAAGTTTTGCGGGGATAACCGGCATTTATTTTCCGCTACGAGCCACTGATATCTATCATAGGGTTCGACATGCGGCCTATATCCTGAGATCAGTGATTTTAGCTCAAAATTGGTGGAAACAGTGAATTCGTGTAAAATGACACCATTCAAGAAAAAGCTAGAGATTGCGGGCCTAATGTAGATGAAATGTCCTACAAATGCCAAATTATGAAACATTTAAGTACATTTACAGTATTTTTACCATTTCTAGGATGCTGAATTTAGACTTATGGTTGGGTCAATCTTATTTTCAATCACTGCCAGCAATTGCCAGATTATAAAATATTATTTTGGGTTGTGCACCCATAGGGAACTTATTTAGTGGTGTGGGCCTTACAGTTCCACTTCTATGTAATTTCCAACATGCAATATTGCTCATTCATGTCCTTTTAATTTGTGTGTGTACATTCCAGCTATTGATGAATGTGCAGGAAATCCATGCGAAAATGGAGGTGATTGTACAGACGGTGAATTGAGCTTTACGTGTGTCTGTACGTCAGGATGGACCGGAGACACATGTGACGGTAAGCTTATTTATCTACTATCAAAGCTTCGTTACATATTAATTGAACACACACACATTCACTAATGCGATTGATGAGATTCTCTGTGTGAAG
Source organism: Ophiura sarsii (assembly GCA_035610835.1). Lineage (NCBI taxonomy): Eukaryota > Metazoa > Echinodermata > Ophiuroidea > Amphilepidida > Ophiuridae > Ophiura > Ophiura sarsii. The sequence continues at coordinate 54,362,190 of CM069447.1, read as the reverse complement.
TGTATAGACTTTAGTTCAACCCTATCAAGTATAGGATGATCATGCCAGTTGCAGCACAAGCATGTGTAACACATCAATACAGTAACTTATGAGTGAACAAAACCAAATAACGTATTCAAGCAATACCCGGTAGTGTTTGAAACTAAGATAGACCCCTCCATAAGTCTAAATTTAACGTCCTACAAAAGGTATAGGTGCTGTAAATGTCCCAAAATGTTTCATAATTAGGCATTTGTATGTTATTTCCTCCATAGTAGGCCTTATCTAGTTTTATCTTGACCGGTACTATGTTACCATTTCATGCTCTTTTTTTTTACTGTTTCAACCAAATTAGTGCTTCAATCCCTGATCTTAGAATCTAGGTATCATGTCGTACCTAAGCTAGATATCATTGGCCCGTAGCGAGAAATAAATGCAGGTCAATCCCCACAAAAGTGATTTTCTTATTTAAAGTAGAAGACGCCTTGACCTACAAAAAAAAAACCAGTTATTTGAATGAACCAGTTTGCTCTAAAGGTGACAAAAATTTGCACAAACTTGACCTCTTAACCACCACAGCCATACGGCCCTACACAACCAAATCAGTTCCCTATTGCTTTGTGTGGTTAAAGAGGTCAAGTTCGTGTTAGTATTTTTACCTTTAGAGCAAACTGGTTAATTCAAATCATTGTTGTTATTGAAGATATAGATGTCTTCTGCTTAAAAACAATAAGTTTTGCGGGGATAACCGGCATTTATTTTCTCGCTACGAGCCACTGATATCTATCATAGGGTTCGACATGCGGCCTATATCCTGAGATCAGTGATTTTAGCTCAAAATTGGTGGAAACAGTGAATTCGTGTAAAATGACACCATTCAAGAAAAAGCTAGAGATTGCGGGCCTAATGTAGATGAAATGTCCTACAAATGCCAAATTATGAAACATTTAAGTACATTTACAGCACTTTTTACCTTTTCTAGGATGCTGAATTTAGACTTATGGTTGGGTCAATCTTATTTTCAATCACTGCCAGCAATTGCCAGATTACAAAATATTATTTTGGGTTGTGCACCCATAGGGAACTTATTTAGTGGTGTGGGCCTTACAGTTCCACTTCTATGTAATTTCCAACATGCAATATTGCTCATTCATGTCCTTTTAATTTGTGTGTGTACATTCCAGCTATTGATGAATGTGCAGGAAATCCATGCGAAAATGGAGGTGATTGTACAGACGGTGAATTGAGCTTTACGTGTGTCTGTACGTCAGGATGGACCGGAGACACATGTGACGGTAAGCTTATTTATCTACTATCAAAGCTTCGTTACATATTAATTGAACACACACACATTCACTTATGCGATTGATGAGATTCTCTGTGTGAAGTGTATAGACTTTAGTTCAACCCTATCAAGTATAGGATGATCATGCCAGTTGCAGCACAAGCATGTGTAACACATCAATACAGTGACTTATGAGTGAACAAAACCAAATAACGTATTCAAGCAATACCCGGTAGTGTTTGAAACTAAGATAGACCCCTCCATAAGTCTAAATTTAACGTCCTACAAAAGGTATAGGTGCTGTAAATGTCCCAAAATGTTTCATAATTAGGCATTTGTATGTTATTTCCTCATAGTAGGCCTTATCTAGTTTTATCTTGACCGGTACTATGTTACCATTTCATGCTCTTTTTTTTTACTGTTTCAACCAAATTAGTGCTTCAATCCCTGATCTTAGAATCTAGGTATCATGTCGTACCTAAGCTAGATATCATTGGCCCGTAGCGAGAAATAAATGCAGGTCAATCCCCACAAAAGTGATTTTCTTATTTAAAGTAGAAGACGCCTTGACCTACAAAAAAAACCCAGTTATTTGAATGAACCAGTTTGCTCTAAAGGTGACAAAAATTTGCACAAACTTGACCTCTTAACCACCACAGCCATACGGCCCTACACAACCAAATCAGTTCCCTATTGCTTTGTGTGGTTAAAGAGGTCAAGTTCGTGTTAGTATTTTTACCTTTAGAGCAAACTGGTTAATTCAAATCATTGTTGTTATTGAAGATATAGATGTCTTCTGCTTAAAAACAATAAGTTTTGCGGGGATAACCGGCATTTATTTTCTCGCTACGAGCCACTGATATCTATCATAGGGTTCGACATGCGGCCTATATCCTGAGATCAGTGATTTTAGCTCAAAATTGGTGGAAACAGTGAATTCGTGTAAAATGACACCATTCAAGAAAAAGCTAGAGATTGCGGGCCTAATGTAGATGAAATGTCCTACAAATGCCAAATTATGAAACATTTAAGTACATTTACAGCACTTTTTACCTTTTCTAGGATGCTGAATTTAGACTTATGGTTGGGTCAATCTTATTTTCAATCACTGCCAGCAATTGCCAGATTACAAAATATTATTTTGGGTTGTGCACCCATAGGGAACTTATTTAGTGGTGTGGGCCTTACAGTTCCACTTCTATGTAATTTCCAACATGCAATATTGCTCATTCATGTCCTTTTAATTTGTGTGTGTACATTCCAGCTATTGATGAATGTGCAGGAAATCCATGCGAAAATGGAGGTGATTGTACAGACGGTGAATTGAGCTTTACGTGTGTCTGTACGTCAGGATGGACCGGAGACACATGTGACGGTAAGCTTATTTATCTACTATCAAAGCTTCGTTACATATTAATTGAACACACACATTCACTAATGCGATTGATGAGATTCTCTGTGTGAAGTGTATAGACTTTAGTTCAACCCTATCAAGTATAGGATGATCATGCCAGTTGCAGCACAAGCATGTGTAACACATCAATACAGTGACTTATGAGTGAACAAAACCAAATAACGTATTCAAGCAATACCCGGTAGTGTTTGAAACTAAGATAGACCCCTCCATAAGTCTAAATTTAACGTCCTACAAAAGGTATAGGTGCTGTGAATGTCCCAAAATGTTTCATAATTAGACATTTGTATGTTATTTCCTCCATAGTAGGCCTTATCTAGTTTTATCTTGACCGGTATTATGTTACCATTTCATGCTTTTCTTTTTACTGTTTCAACCAAATTAGTGCTTCAATCCCTGATCTTAGAATCTAGGTATCATGTCGTACCTAAGCTAGGTTTCATTGGCCCGTAGCGAGAAATAAATGCAGGTCAATCCCCACAAAAGTGATTTTCTTATTTAAAGTAGAAGACGCCTTGACCTACAAAAAAAACCAGTCATTTGAATGAACCAGTTTGCTCTAAAGGTGACTACAATTTGCACAAACTTGACCTCTTAACCACCACAACTATACGGCCCTACACAACCAAATCAGTTCCCTATTGCTTTGTGTGGTTAAAGAGGTCAAGTTCGTGTTAGTATTTTTACCTTTAGAGCAAACTGGTTAATTCAAATCATTGTTGTTATTGAAGATCTAGATGTCTTCTGCTTAAAAACAATAAGTTTTGCGGGGATAACCGGCATTTATTTTCTCGCTACGAGCCACTGATATCTATCATAGGGTTCGACATGCGGCCTATATCATAAGATCAGTGATTTTAGCTCTAAATTGGTGGAAACAGTGAATTCGTGTAAAATGACACCATTCAAGAAAAAGCTAGAGATTGTGGGCCTAATGTAGATGAAATGTCCTACAAAGGCCAAATTATGAAACATTTAAGTACATTTACAGCACTTTTTACCTTTTCTAGAATGTTGAATTTAGACTTATGGTTGGGTCGATCTTATTTTCAATCACTGCCAGCAATTGCCATATTACAAAATATTATTTTGGGTTGTGCACCCATAGGGAACTTATTTAGTGGTGTGGGCCTTACAGTTCCACTTCTATGTAATTTCCAACATGCAATATTGCTCATTCATGTCATTTTAATTTGTGTGTGTACATTCCAGCTATTGATGAATGTGCAGGAAATCCATGCGAAAATGGAGGTGATTGTACAGACGGTGAATTGAGCTTTACGTGTGTCTGTACATCAGGATGGACCGGAGACACATGTGACGGTAAGCTTATTTATCTACTATCAAAGCTTCGTTACATATTAATTGAACACACACACATTCACTAATGCGATTGATGCGACTCTCTGTGTGAAGTGTATAGACTTTAGTTCAACCCTATCAAGTATAGGATGATCATGCCAGTTGCAGCACAAGCATGTGTAACACATCAATACAGTGACTTATGAGTGAACAAAACCAAATAACGTATTCAAGCAATACCCGGTAGTGTTTGAAACTAAGATAGACCCCTCCATAAGTCTAAAATTAACGTCCTAGAAAAGGTATAGGTGCTGTAAATGTCCCAAAATGTTTCATAATTAGGCATTTGTATGTTATTTCCTCCATAGTAGGCCTTTGTATATCTAGTTTTATCTTGACCGGTATTATATTACCCATTTCATGCTTTTTTTTTACTGTTTCAACCAAATTAGTGCTTCAATCCCTGATCTTAGAATCTAGATATCATGTCGTACCTAAGCTAGGTTTCATTGGCCCGTAGCGAGAAATAAATGCTGGTCAATCCCCATGAAAGTCATTTTCTTTTTTAAAGTAGAAGACGCCTTGACCTACAAAAAAACCCAGTAATTTGAATGAACCAGTTTGCTCTAAAGGTGACACAAATTATAGCACAAACTTGACCTCTAAACCACCACAGCCATACGGCCCCACACAACCAAATCAGTTCCCTATTGCTTTGTGTGGTTAAAGAGGTCAAGTTCGTGTTAATATTTTTACCTTTAGAGCAAACTGGTTAATTCAAATCATTGTTGTTATTGAAGATATAGATGTCTTCTGCTTAAAAACAATAAGTTTTGCGGGGATAACCGGCATTTATTTTCCCGCTACGAGCCAATGATATCTATCATAGGGTTCGACATGCGGCCTATATCATAAGATCAGTGATTTTAGCTCAAAATTGGTGGAAACAGTGAAATCGTGTAAAATGACACCATTCAAGAAAAAGCTAGAGATTGCGGGCCTAATGTAGATGAAATGTCCTACAAATGCCAAATTATGAAACATTTAAGTACATTTACAGCACTTTTTACCTTTTCTAGGATGTTGAATTTAGACTTATGGTGGGTTCAATCTTATTTTCATACACTGCCAGCAATTGCCAGATTACAAGATATTATTTTGGGTTGTGCACCCATAGGGAACTTAGTTAGTGGTGTGGGGCTTATAGTTCCACTTCTATGTAATTTCCAACATGCAATATTGCTCATTCATGTCATTTTAATTTGTGTGTGGACATTCCAGCTATTGAAGAATGTGCAGTAAATCCATGCGAAAATGGAGGTGATTGTACAGACGGTGAATTGAGCTTTACGTGTGTCTGTACATCAGGATGGACCGGAGACACATGTGACGGTAAGCTGATTTATCTACTATCAAAGCTTCTTTACATATTAATTGAACACACACACATTCACTAATGCGATTGATGCGACTCTCTGTGTGAAGTGTATAGACTTTAGTTCAACCCTATCAAGTATAGGATGATCATGCCAGTTGCAGCACAAGCATGTGTAACACATCAATACAGTGACTTATGAGTGAACAAAACCAAATAACGTATTCAAGCAATACCCGGTAGTGTTTGAAACTAAGATAGACCCCTCCATCAGTCTAAAATTAACGTCCTAGCAAAGGTGTAGGTGCTGTAAATGTCCCAAATTGTTTCATAATTAGGCATTTGTATGTTATTTCCTCCATAGTAGGCCTTTGTATATCTAGTTTTATCTTGACCGGTATTATGTTACCCATTTCATGCTTTTTTTTTTACTGTTTCAACCAAATTAGTGCTTCAATCCCTGATCTTAGAATCTAGGTATCATGTCGTACCTAAGCTAGGTTTCATTGGCCCGTAGCGAGAAATAAATGCTGGTCAATCCCCATAAAAGTGATTTTCTTTTTTAAAGTAGAAGACGCCTTGACCTACAAAAAAACCCAGTAATTTGAATGAACCAGTTTGCTCTAAAGGTGACAAAAATTATAGCACAAACTTGACCTCTAAACCACCACAGCCATACGGCCCCACACAACCAAATCAGTTCCCTATTGCTTTGTGTGGTTAAAGAGGTCAAGTTCGTGTTAATATTTTTACCTTTAGAGCAAACTGGTTAATTCAAATCATTGTTGTTATTGAAGATATAGATGTCTTCTGCTTAAAAACAATAAGTTTTGCGGGGATAACCGGCATTTATTTTCCCGCTACGAGCCACTGATATCTATCATAGGGTTCGACATGCGGCCTATATCATAAGATCAGTGATTTTAGCTCAAAATTGGTGGAAACAGTGAAATCGTGTAAAATGACACCATTCAAGAAAAAGCTAGAGATTGCGGGCCTAATGTAGATGAAATGTCCTACAAATGCCAAATTATGAAACATTTAAGTACATTTACAGCACTTTTTACCTTTTCTAGGATGTTGAATTTAGACTTATGGTGGGTTCAATCTTATTTTCATACACTGCCAGCAATTGCCAGATTACAAGATATTATTTTGGGTTGTGCACCCATAGGGAACTTATTTAGTGGTGTGGGGCTTATAGTTCCACTTCTATGTAATTTCCAACATGCAATATTGCTCATTCATGTCATTTTAATTTGTGTGTGTACATTCCAGCTATTGATGAATGTGCAGGAAATCCATGCGAAAATGGAGGTGATTGTACAGACGGTGAATTGAGCTTTACGTGTGTCTGTACATCAGGATGGACCGGAGACACATGTGACGGTAAGTTTATTTATCTACTATCAAAGCTTCGTTACATATTAATTGAACACACACACATTCACTAATGCGATTGATGCGACTCTCTGTGTGAAGTGTATAGACTTTAGTTCAACCCTATCAAGTATAGGATGATCATGCCAGTTGCAGCACAAGCATGTGTAACACATCAATACAGTGACTTATGAGTGAACAAAACCAAATAACGTATTCAAGCAATACCCGGTAGTGTTTGAAACTAAGATAGACCCCTCCATAAGTCTAAAATTAACGTCCTAGAAAAGGTGTAGGTGCTGTAAATGTCCCAAAATGTTTCATAATTAGGCATTTGTATGTTATTTCCTCCATAGTAGGCCTTTGTATATCTAGTTTTATCTTGACCGGTATTATGTTACCCATTTCATGCTTTTTTTTTTACCGTTTCAACCAAATTAGTGCTTCAATCCCCGATCTTAGAATCTAGGTATCATGTCGTACCTAAGCTAGGTTTCATTGGCCCGTAGCGAGAAATAAATGCTGGTCAATCCCCATAAAAGTGATTTTCTTTTTTAAAGTAGAAGACGCCTTGACCTACAAAAAAACCCAGTAATTTGAATGAACCAGTTTGCTCTAAAGGTGACAAAAATTATAGCACAAACTTGACCTCTAAACCACCACAGCCATACGGCCCCACACAACCAAATCAGTTCCCTATTGCTTTGTGTGGTTAAAGAGGTCAAGTTCGTGTTAATATTTTTACCTTTAGAGCAAACTGGTTAATTCAAATCATTGTTGTTATTGAAGATATAGATGTCTTCTGCTTAAAAACAATAAGTTTTGCGGGGATAACCGGCATTTATTTTCCCGCTACGAGCCACTGATATCTATCATAGGGTTCGACATGCGGCCTATATCATAAGATCAGTGATTTTAGCTCAAAATTGGTGGAAACAGTGAAATCGTGTAAAATGACACCATTCAAGAAAAAGCTAGAGATTGCGGGCCTAATGTAGATGAAATGTCCTACAAATGCCAAATTATGAAACATTTAAGTACATTTACAGCACTTTTTACCTTTTCTAGGATGTTGAATTTAGACTTATGGTGGGTTCAATCTTATTTTCATACACTGCCAGCAATTGCCAGATTACAAGATATTATTTTGGGTTGTGCACCCATAGGGAACTTATTTAGTGGTGTGGGGCTTATAGTTCCACTTCTATGTAATTTCCAACATGCAATATTGCTCATTCATGTCATTTTAATTTGTGTGTGTACATTCCAGCTATTGATGAATGTGCAGGAAATCCATGCGAAAATGGAGGTGATTGTACAGACGGTGAATTGAGCTTTACGTGTGTCTGTACATCAGGATGGACCGGAGACACATGTGACGGTAAGTTTATTTATCTACTATCAAAGCTTCGTTACATATTAATTGAACACACACACATTCACTAATGCGATTGATGCGACTCTCTGTGTGAAGTGTATAGACTTTAGTTCAACCCTATCAAGTATAGGATGATCATGCCAGTTGCAGCACAAGCATGTGTAACACATCAATACAGTGACTTATGAGTGAACAAAACCAAATAACGTATTCAAGCAATACCCGGTAGTGTTTGAAACTAAGATAGACCCCTCCATAAGTCTAAAATTAACGTCCTAGAAAAGGTGTAGGTGCTGTAAATGTCCCAAAATGTTTCATAATTAGGCATTTGTATGTTATTTCCTCCATAGTAGGCCTTTGTATATCTAGTTTTATCTTGACCGGTATTATGTTACCCATTTCATGCTTTTTTTTTTTACTGTTTCAACCAAATTAGTGCTTCAATCCCTGATCTTAGAATCTAGGTATCATGTCGTACCTAAGCTAGGTTTCATTGGCCCGTAGCGAGAAATAAATGCTGGTCAATCCCCATAAAAGTGATTTTCTTTTTTAAAGTAGAAGACGCCTTGACCTACAAAAAAACCCAGTAATTTGAATGAACCAGTTTGCTCTAAAGGTGACAAAAATTATAGCACAAACTTGACCTCTAAACCACCACAGCCATACGGCCCCACACAACCAAATCAGTTCCCTATTGCTTTGTGTGGTTAAAGAGGTCAAGTTCGTGTTAATATTTTTACCTTTAGAGCAAACTGGTTAATTCAAATCATTGTTGTTATTGAAGATATAGATGTCTTCTGCTTAAAAACAATAAGTTTTGCGGGGATAACCGGCATTTATTTTCCCGCTACGAGCCACTGATATCTATCACAGGGTTCGACATGCGGCCTATATCATAAGATCAGTGATTTTAGCTCAAAATTGGTGGAAACAGTGAAATTGTGTAAAATGACACCATTCAAGAAAAAGCTAGAGATTGCGGGCCTAATGTAGATGAAATGTCCTACAAATGCCAAATTATGAAACATTTAAGTACATTTACAGCACTTTTTTCCTTTTCTAGGATGTTGAATTTAGACTTATGGTGGGTTCAATCTTATTTTCATACACTGCCAGCAATTGCCAGATTACAAGATATTATTTTGGGTTGTGCACCCATAGGGAACTTATTTAGTGGTGTGGGGCTTATAGTTCCACTTCTATGTAATTTCCAACATGCAATATTGCTCATTCATGTCATTTTAATTTGTGTGTGTACATTCCAGCTATTGATGAATGTGCAGGAAATCCATGCGAAAATGGAGGTGATTGTACAGACGGTGAATTGAGCTTTACGTGTGTCTGTACATCAGGATGGACCGGAGACACATGTGACGGTAAGTTTATTTATCTACTATCAAAGCTTCGTTACATATTAATTGAACACACACACATTCACTAATGCGATTGATGCGACTCTCTGTGTGAAGTGTATAGACTTTAGTTCAACCCTATCAAGTATAGGATGATCATGCCAGTTGCAGCACAAGCATGTGTAACACATCAATACAGTGACTTATGAGTGAACAAAACCAAATAACGAATTCAAGCAATACCCGGTAGTGTTTGAAACTAAGATAGACCCCTCCATAAGTCTAAAATTAACGTCCTAGAAAAGGTATAGGTGCTGTAAATGTCCCAAAATGTTTCATAATTAGGCATTTGTATGTTATTTCCTCCATAATAGGCCTTTGTATATCTAGTTTTATCTTGACCGGTATTATGTTACCCATTTCATTCCTTTTTTTTACTGTTTCAACCAAATTAGTGCTTCAATCCCTGATCTTAGAATCTAGGTATCATGTCGTACCTAAGCTAGGTTTCATTGGCCCGTAGCGAGAAATAAATGCTGGTCAATCCCCATAAAAGTGATTTTCTTTTTTAAAGTAGAAGCCGCCTTGACCTACAAAAAAACCCAGTAATTTGAATGAACCAGTTTGCTCTAAAGGTGACAAAAATTATAGCACAAACTTGACCTCTAAACCACCACAGCCATACGGCCCCACACAACCAAATCAGTTCCCTATTGCTTTGTGTGGTTAAAGAGGTCAAGTTCGTGTTAATATTTTTACCTTTAGAGCAAACTGGTTAATTCAAATCATTGTTGTGATTGAAGATATAGATGTCTTCTGCTTAAATACAATAAGTTTTGCGGGGATAACCGGCATTTATTTTCCCGCTACGAGCCACTGATATCTATCATAGGGTTCGACATGCGGCCTATATCATAAGATCAGTGATTTTAGCTCAAAATTGGTGGAAACAGTGAAATCGTGTAAAATGACACCATTCAAGAAAAAGCTAGAGATTGCGGGCCTAATGTAGATGAAATGTCCTACAAATGCCAAATTATGAAACATTTAAGTACATTTACAGCACTTTTTACCTTTTCTAGGATGTTGAATTTAGACTTATGGTGGGTTCAATCTTATTTTCATACACTGCCAGCAATTGCCAGATTACAAGATATTATTTTGGGTTGTGCACCCATAGGGAACTTATTTAGTGGTGTGGGGCTTATAGTTTCACTTCTATGTAATTTCCAACATGCAATATTGCTCATTCATGTCATTTTAATTTGTGTGTGTACATTCCAGCTATTGATGAATGTGCAGGAAATCCATGCGAAAATGGAGGTGATTGTACAGACGGTGAATTGAGCTTTACGTGTGTCTGTACATCAGGATGGACCGGAGACACATGTGACGGTAAGCTTATTTATCTACTATCAAAGCTTCGTTACATATTAATTGAACACACACACATTCACTAATGCGATTGATGCGACTCTCTGTGTGAAGTGTATAGACTTTAGTTCAACCCTATCAAGTATAGGATGATCATGCCAGTTGCAGCACAAGCATGTGTAACACATCAATACAGTGACTTATGAGTGAACAAAACCAAATAACGAATTCAAGCAATACCCGGTAGTGTTTGAAACTAAGATAGACCCCTCCATAAGTCTAAAATTAACGTCCTAGAAAAGGTATAGGTGCTGTAAATGTCCCAAAATGTTTCATAATTAGGCATTTGTATGTTATTTCCTCCATAGTAGGCCTTTGTATATCTAGTTTTATCTTGACCGGTATTATGTTACCCATTTCATGCTTTTTTTTTACTGTTTCAACCAAATTAGTGCTTCAATCCCTGATCTTAGAATCTAGGTATCATGTCGTACCTAAGCTATGTTTCATTGGCCCGTAGCGAGAAATAAATGCTGGTCAATCCCCATAAAAGTGATTTTCTTTTTTAAAGTAGAAGACGCCTTGACATACAAAAAACCCAGTAATTTGAATGAACCAGTTTGCTCTAAAGGTGACAAAAATGTGCACAAACTTGACCTCTTAACCACCACAGCCATACGGCCCTACACAACCAAATCAGTTCCCTATTGCTTTGTGTGGTTAAAGAGGTCAAGTTCGTGTTAATATTTTTACCTTTAGAGCAAACTGGTTAATTCAAATCATTGTTGTTATTGAAGATATAGATGTCTTCTGCTTAAAAACAATAAGTTTTGCGGGGATAACCGGCATTTATTTTCCCGCTACGAGCCACTGATATCTATCATAGGTTCGACATGCGGCCTATATCCTAAGATCAGTGATTTTAGCTCAAAATTGGTGGAAACAGTGAAATCGTGTAAAATGACACCATTCAAGAAAAAGCTAGAGATTGCGGGCCTAATGTAGATGAAATGTCCTACAAATGCCAAATTATGAAACATTTAAGTACATTTACAGCACTTTTTACCTTTTCTAGGATGCTGAATTTAGACTTATGGTGGGTTCAATCTTATTTTCATACACTGCCAGCAATTGCCAGATTACAAGATATTATTTTGGGTTGTGCACCCATAGGGAACTTATTTAGTGGTGTGGGGCTTATAGTTCCACTTCTATGTAATTTCCAACATGCAATATTGCTCATTCATGTCATTTTAATTTGTGTGTGTACATTCCAGCTATTGATGAATGTGCAGGAAATCCATGCGAAAATGGAGGTGATTGTACAGACGGTGAATTGAGCTTTACGTGTGTCTGTACATCAGGATGGACCGGAGACACATGTGACGGTAAGCTTATTTATCTACTATCAAAGCTTCGTTACATATTAATTGAACACACACACATTCACTAATGCGATTGATGCGACTCTCTGTGTGAAGTGTATAGACTTTAAATCAACCCTATCAAGTATAGGATGATCATGCCAGTTGCAGCACAAGCATGTGTAACACATCAATACAGTGACTTATGAGTGAACAAAACCAAATAACGAATTCAAGCAATACCCGGTAGTGTTTGAAACTAAGATAGACCCACAGAATTATAAAGGAGAAACCAGACGATTTTTTTGCCCTATCTCTTTACGTGTAACGGTCGCCATTTTGGATTCCCACCATGGGGGGAAAATTGGAGGTATGTCGGTATTTTTTCGGAAGTGCACGGAAAAGAACGAATGCAGCATCGTGCGTGTACATGAGTACATGAGCCGTGACTTTCTCCGCGTAAAACGCAATCGTCGCGTGTGATTTCGCGCCGGGCTACTTCGCGCGTACCACTGCGTACTTTTCGTGAACGTCACACCGAAAACGCCATATTTGAACCAGGGTAAATACCGCGCTACACGGGCGGTGAGTGGTCCGATGCTGTTTTATTCAAAAGGTAACTTGCTTGAAATAATTGGTTCCGTATTTTGTTGAATCTTCACATAGGGCCTAGACAACAGACAATGATCATTTTGAAAGTTTATTTTAATTAAAATGTTGACGGTCCAAAGCCGTCAGAGAAACCGTCACTCAGGCTCATCGATTTACGCTTCGTAGTTCAAATCACTCTCCTCATAGTTGCGCTTTGATTATTTAAATATTGATGCTTTAGCATATTTTTCATATGTTTTAAACAAAATACATTTTGCTTATTCATACCGTTCAAATAGGTTTCATGATTATCGTAATAACTCAAGTTGTATTAATCTCAAGCAGACCAAATAAGTGCCGCGCTCCCTTGAAGTCCATTTTTGTCAAAACATTGGTACTATTATGTTGAATTTTATTTAATGACGATAACTGTCTTTGGTTTAATCATGTTAAATTGTTAATATACATGCATAATAATAATCTTCAGTATAGCTATCATCGCTAGCTAAGGTTATTTTAAAGATATATTATAGCATATAACTAGCAAGCGCTGATCCAGGATTATATTTTGAGGGGGGGGGGGGTGCACAATAATATTTTAATTTTTTTAATTTTATGAATGCTAGATAGGTTTTTTTGTTATATGTAAGAAATAATTCGTGCATACTGATATTTTCCTGATTTAAGTAGGCCTATATATAGATGGTTGAACTTGTTATGCTGAAAAACAGGTTCCATAAATGGGTTGGTTGAAAAATAGGTTGGCCTATTTACCCCCGGGTCGCGGGATAACGGCAAATGGAAGATTGTTTTGAAAATAAATCGTTATCACGTTTTGAGGGGAGGAGGCCCAACATTTTTAGCTGAAGTTCTTTTTAGCTATCCCTTCAAATTCTGAGTCAAAGGCCTTTTACTTTAAATGTCATGTTAATCACTAACACTAGGAGAGATCATTTTGACACTTTCATTACTTTCGTTTAGTAATGATATCATATAGGCCTAGTATTACAAATACAAAGAAAGAAAAAATATTGTTTTTTATAATATATTTGAATATTGGCAAAAGTGTAGCGCGTACGTGGCGGGAGAGTATGATAAATGTAGATAATAACATTATTATTTATTCGGCTTCTCATACATCACAGTATAATTTCATAATAGTATTATCGCTGTACAAACGGTAGGCCTACCGCAAATATATGACCACAGCAGAAAATAATACTATAGGCCTTTCTAAACTTATTTTGCGACACGCGACTTTTAGCTAATTTGTAAGTCGGCATGCGACACAGTTGAAAAATAGCCAAATTGCGACACACGACATCTCGTGAAGACAAGCCGACAGCCGTTTTATTTTGTCAACCCATGACCATGTGACATGTAGACGGTACGTAGACCCCTTTACCCGGGGCAAATATACCCTGCCCCTCCCCCCCCCCCCCACCATCCCACTCCCACTCTTTCTCTTCTCCCTTTCTCAAATTGTAATGGGGGGGGGGGGGCGGGGCGCGAGGGGGAGGCCTGAGATCAGGGGCATTAAACATGCAAGATATCACCAATTAAAACAAAATAAGACAGCGGCAATGTATACAGTTAGTGGCTAAGGCCTACACATTCAATCAGCAAGGAGTGCAGTGGATCAAGTCTTTCCGCCTTTGGAAATTCTAACTAATTTTTTATGGTCATGATGGTAGGCCTATTTGGGTTTGGTAGGACTCGATATCTGAATGTATTTCATTCTCGTCTATACCTGTTTTGTTAACAACATGAATGACATTATTTTGAACTTAGGATTTTTTGCGACTACAACTACAAAACCACTACAAAACAGATTTTTCAGAAACCTTTCCTTACTTTCATGTGTATCCCAAGGATAATTGAACAAATAATAGGCACGTTTGTACTTATTTGAATGCATTTCACATGGTTATTCCAAATATGGAAATTGACATTCAATAATGTTGACATTTTTAAAACATTTTATGCTATTTTGGATTGTCGTCTGCAGACGCCTGCCGCGTGGAAATTGTTAAAAGGGTTATAAAATGTTTAAGGTAAATGTAATATTAAGGGGCGGCCTAATCAACAATTTTAATGGGCTTTGTCATGAAACCTTTGGCCCGTTGTAACGTAAAATAGTCATTGCATTTTGGGATTGCATTTCGGTACATCTCGAGTGTGTGTATGATATTTTGAAACATAAATCATATTGATAAATAATTCCGATCTTTTTTGTGCGCAGTTTGTCCTTGATTTGATTAGCTTTAACCCTGTTGTGTATGGCGTTTTTCGTGTCTCTACTGAACGGATGAATCCTATATGGTCAGATCAAAGACAGTAAAATGACCGTCTTTGGTCAGAGGGTTTAGTTGTGGACGCGCTCACCCTTCCGGCTGGGGTCTCCTCGACGGCGCAAAAATTCAATATTTTTACTAGAAAAACGTTTTCCATATCCAGACCCATAATGTGTTTATAGCAACTTGGGTCTTCATCCTGATCATAGGCCTATTTCGGTAAGATAAGCTTAAAAAAGGGACTTATCATTATCTTTGGTTACTGGACTAAAAGTTCGCTTCTTAATACTAATAGTCTTTCCCTCATAATTTCGTTGGGCGCTTTTAAAGAACGACCCATCATGTACTTAGGACATATTTGTTCGTCATTATGGTCATGTTAAGAACGACATATTTGGTTACTGGACTAAAAGTATATTCTTTATATCATAATCTCGTTGGCCGAACGACCCATCAGTATGGGCAACTTTGGCCGCTCTTTTATCATAATTTCCCTTGCTGCTTGTTTTTAGAAGAAACTATTTCGGGTAGGCCTACTAATAATTTGGAGATAATTCACCATGTTGTATTGAATGACCCGAATTTCTTTTGTGTCCCTCTATACATTTATATACTAAAGTTCACATGGCAGCTAATCTGAAAACACGGTACTTCTCTCTAAAGTTCACACTCATCATCACTGTAATCATGGTAATATAAATTGTACGGTCCTGGGCCGCACAATGGGTTTTCAATCATTTGATAGCTTACTCGCTTGTATGAGATTCAATAGTGACATAATGCAAGGTTAATTAATATTAAACTTGGCCTATTGGCACCGTTGCAAGTTAATTTCCCGGTTTGCGTGCCTATCGTGCGTGCAGACCGAAGTGAAGCGTCGGACCGTTGATCGCGCAACTCAATAAATCTCCGCGTTATTTTTGGCAGTGACTGCGTACGCGTTGGACCATGGTTTGAAATACGCGGAAAGAATGGCACTTTCCGAATGCTCACGAGCATTTACGGAAAATACCGACATACCTCCAATTTGGTCCCCATAGTGGTTTCAAAATGGCGGCGGCATACTTGATCTCTATTTTTAAATCTATGGATAGACCCCTCCATAAGTCTAAAATTAACGTCCTAGAAAAGGTATAGGTGCTGTAAATGTCCCAAAATGTTTCATAATTAGGCATTTGTATGTTATTTCCTCCATAGTAGGCCTTTGTATATCTAGTTTTATCTCACACACCCAAATCAGTTCCCTATTGCTTTGTGTGGTTAAAGAGGTCAAGTTCGTGTTAATATTTTTACCTTTAGAGCAAACTGGTTAATTCAAATCATTGTTGTTATTGAAGATATAGATGTCTTCTGCTTAAAAACAATAAGTTTTGCGGGGATAACCGGCATTTATTTTCTCGCTACGAGCCACTGATATCTATCATAGGGTTCGACATGCGGCCTATATCCTAAGATCAGTGATTTTAGCTCTAAATTGGTGGAAACAGTGAAATCGTGTAAAATGACACCATTCAAGAAAAAGCTAGAGATTGCGGGCCTAATGTAGATGAAATGTCCTACAAATGCCAAATTATGAAACATTTAAGTACATTTACAGCACTTTTTACCTTTTCTAGGATGTTGAATTTAGACTTATGGTGGGTTCAATCTTATTTTCATACACTGCCAGCAATTGCCAGATTACAAGATATTATTTTGGGTTGTGCACCCATAGGGAACTTATTTAGTGGTGTGGGGCTTATAGTTCCACTTCTATGTAATTTCCAACATGCAATATTGCTCATTCATGTCATTTTAATTTGTGTGTGTACATTCCAGCTATTGATGAATGTGCAGGAAATCCATGCGAAAATGGAGGTGATTGTACAGACGGTGAATTGAGCTTTACGTGTGTCTGTACATCAGGATGGACCGGAGACACATGTGACGGTAAGCTTATTTATCTACTATCAAAGCTTCGTTACATATTAATTGAACACACACACATTCACTAATGCGATTGACGCGACTCTCTGTGTGAAGTGTATAGACTTTAAATCAACCCTATCAAGTATAGGATGATCATGCCAGTTGCAGCACAAGCATGTGTAACACATCAATACAGTGACTTATGAGTGAACAAAACCAAATAACGAATTCAAGCAATACCCGGTAGTGTTTGAAACTAAGATAGACCCCTCCATAATACACCTATCAGTTGTAAGACGCACTATACGACCCCCTGGAGAGGTGCGTCGTGGGTGCGTCGTTTACCAATAATTCTTGACGGAGGGTACGTCAGTGGCAGCCTTTGGTCCGTCAAAAAAATGACGGAGGGTGCGTAAAGGTCCGTCACTTTACATGGGTGCGAATGGGCTGGTAGTTGACTGAGGGTGCGTATTTGGATGGCAATGGTCCGTCGTTTTTTTGACACAGGGTGCGTCATGGTATATGAGAAGTTGACGCACCTCGGTAAAGTGACGCACCACTCCCGGGGGTCGTATAGTGCGTCTTACAACTGATAGGTGTATAAGTCTTAAATTAACGTCCTAGAAAAGGTATAGGTGCTGTAAATGTCCCAAAATGTTTCATAATTAGGCATTTATATGTTATTTCCTCCATAGTAGGCCTTTGTATATCTAGTTTTATCTTGACCGGTATTATGTTACCCATTTCATGCTTTTTTTTTACTGTTTCAACCAAATTAGTGCTTCAATCCCTGATCTTAGAATCTAGGTATCATGTCGTACCTAAGCTTGGTTTCATTGGCCCGTAGCGAGAAATAAATGCTGGTCAATCCCCATAAAAGTGATTTTCTTTTTTAAAGTAGAAGACGCCTTGACCTACAAAAGAACCCAGTAATTTGAATGAACCAGTTTGCTCTAAAGGTGACAAAAATTATAGCACAAACTTGACCTCTAAACCACCACAGCCATACGGCCCCACACAACCAAATCAGTTCCCTATTGCTTTGTGTGGTTAAAGAGGTCAAGTTCGTGTTAATATTTTTACCTTTAGAGCAAACTGGTTAATTCAAATCATTGTTGTTATTGAAGATATAGATGTCTTCTGCTTAAAAACAATAAGTTTTGCGGGGATAACCGGCATTTATTTTCCCGCTACGAGCCACTGATATCTATCATAGGTTCGACATGCGGCCTATATCCTAAGATCAGTGATTTTAGCTCAAAATTGGTGGAAACAGTGAAATCGTGTAAAATGACACCATTCAAGAAAAAGCTAGAGATTGCGGGCCTAATGTAGATGAAATGTCCTACAAATGCCAAATTATGAAACATTTAAGTACATTTACAGCACTTTTTACCTTTTCTAGGATGCTGAATTTAGACTTATGGTGGGTTCAATCTTATTTTCATACACTGCCAGCAATTGCCAGATTACAAGATATTATTTTGGGTTGTGCACCCATAGGGAACTTATTTAGTGGTGTGGGGCTTATAGTTCCACTTCTATGTAATTTCCAACATGCAATATTGCTCATTCATGTCATTTTAATTTGTGTGTGTACATTCCAGCTATTGATGAATGTGCAGGAAATCCATGCGAAAATGGAGGTGATTGTACAGACGGTGAATTGAGCTTTACGTGTGTCTGTACATCAGGATGGACCGGAGACACATGTGACGGTAAGCTTATTCATCTACTATCAAAGCTTCGTTACATATTAATTGAACACACACACACATTCACTAATGCGATTGATGCGACTCTCTGTGTGAAGTGTATAGACTTTAGTTCAACCCTATCAAGTATAGGATGATCATGCCAGTTGCAGCACAAGCATGTGTAACACATCAATACAGTGACTTATGAGTGAACAAAACCAAATAACGAATTCAAGCAATACCCGGTAGTGTTTGAAACTAAGATAGACCCCTCCATAAGTCTAAAATTAACGTCCTAGAAAAGGTATAGGTGCTGTAAATGTCCCAAAATGTTTCATAATTAGGCATTTGTATGTTATTTCCTCCATAGTAGGCCTTTGTATATCTAGTTTTATCTTGACCGGTATTATGTTACCCATTTCATGCTTTTTTTTACTGTTTCAACCAAATTAGTGCTTCAATCCCTGATCTTAGAATCTAGGTATCATGTCGTACCTAAGCTAGGTTTCATTGGCCCGTAGCGAGAAATAAATGCTGGTCAATCCCCATAAAAGTGATTTTCTTTTTTAAAGTAGAAGACGCCTTGACCTACAAAAAAACCCAGTAATGTGAATGAACCAGTTTGCTCTAAAGGTGACAAAAATTATAGCACAAACTTGACCTCTAAACCACCACAGCCATACGGCCCCACACAACCAAATCAGTTCCCTATTGCTTTGTGTGGTTAAAGTGGTCAAGTTCGTGTTAATATTTTTACCTTTAGAGCAAACTGGTTAATTCAAATCATTGTTGTTATTGAAGATATAGATGTCTTCTGCTTAAAAACAATAAGTTTTGCGGGGATAACCGGCATTTATTTTCCCGCTACGAGCCACTGATATCTATCATAGGTTCGACATGCGGCCTATATCCTAAGATCAGTGATTTTAGCTCAAAATTGGTGGAAACAGTGAAATCGTATAAAATGACACCATTCAAGAAAAAGCTAGAGATTGCGGGCCTAATGTAGATGAAATGTCCTACAAATGCCAAATTATGAAACATTTAAGTACATTTACAGCACTTTTTACCTTTTCTAGGATGTTGAATTTAGACTTATGGTGGGTTCAATCTTATTTTCATACACTGCCAGCAATTGCCAGATTACAAGATATTATTTTGGGTTGTGCACCCATAGGGAACTTATTTAGTGGTGTGGGGCTTATAGTTCCACTTCTATGTAATTTCCAACATGCAATATTGCTCATTCATGTCATTTTAATTTGTGTGTGTACATTCCAGCTATTGATGAATGTGCAGGAAATCCATGCGAAAATGGAGGTGATTGTACAGACGGTGAATTGAGCTTTACGTGTGTCTGTACATCAGGATGGACCGGAGACTCATGTGACGGTAAGCTTATTCATCTACTATCAAAGCTTCGTTACATATTAATTGAACACACACACACATTCACTAATGCGATTGATGCGACTCTCTGTGTGAAGTGTATAGACTTTAGTTCAACCCTATCAAATATAGGATGATCATGCCAGTTGCAGCACAAGCATGTGTAACACATCAATACAGTGACTTATGAGTGAACAAAACCAAATAACGAATTCAAGCAATACCCGGTAGTGTTTGAAACTAAGATAGACCCCTCCATAAGTCTAAATTTAACGTCCTAGAAAAGGTATAGGTGCTGTAAATGTCCCAAAATGTTTCATAATTAGGCATTTGTACGTTATTTCCTCCATAGTAGGCCTTTGTATATCTAGTTTTATCTTGACCGGTATTATGTTACCCATTTCATGCTTTTTTTTACTGTTTCAACCAAATTAGCAATTATGGCACGATTTAGGGGTGCTTCAATCCCTGATCTTAGAATCTAGGTATCATGTCGTACCTAAGCTATGTTTCATTGGCCCGTAGCGAGAAATAAATGCTGGTCAATCCCCATAAAAGTGATTTTCTTTTTTAAAGTAGAAGACGCCTTGACCTACAAAAAAACCAGTAATTTGAATGAACCAGTTTGCTCTAAAGGTGACAAATATTATATAGCACAAACTTGACCTCTTAACCACCACAGCCATACGGCCCCACACAACCAAATCAGAAGGACAAAACCAAATAACGTATCAGATGTCTTCTGCTTAAAAACAATAAGTTTTGCGGGGATAACCGGCATTTATTTTCCCGCTACGAGCCACTGATATCTATCATAGGGTTCGACATGCGGCCTATATCCTAAGATCAGTGATTTTAGCTCTAAATATTGGTGGAAACAGTGAAATCGTGTAAAATGACACCATTCAAGAAAAAGCTAGAGATTGTGGGCCTAATGTAGATGAAATGTCCTACAAATGCAAATGTCCTACAAAAGTACATTTACAGCACTTTTTACCTTTTCTAGAATGCTGAATTTAGACTTATGAAAGGGTACAGTATAGCAAATATAAAGAAAAATAACGGTTCTAATCTCATTGATTTTGATGATGAAAATAAAAATTGAACTTTTGGCATCGATGGGTACTAATCATTTTGGGACAGCCTGTATAAAATTCAATAAAACGAATTTAAACCTGTGATTGGGCCTAAAAAGAAGGTTGGATTGCCCTTTGACCTCGATTGTTTTGTTTGGGACGGTAGGTCGATTAAAGATTTAAAGAATTGTAGATGCCAAAGAATGCCCAAATCACACTTGAATACACTGAGGTTTATTAACTTAGCTACATTTTGATATTAAAATATTTCAGAGTGGAGCAGATAATTTAGCCATGTATTGTTTGATTGTATATTGAAAACACTGGGACGGATTGAGACAATCAGGGGTCCAAATTGGGTATAATTTATTTCAATTTCTTTTCTTTTTGTTTGAAATTCAACTATTAAAAATTACTGATTCACTTTGTAAATTATGTATGTGATGTAACGAAAGATGTTTCACGTATGCAGGATGGATGTAACAACACATCTTAATATCGAGAATGCACACAGGTTTACCATTTTTCATTACTAGATCACATGCATAAGAACTACAACAGTAAATTTTATGACTTAAATTTCCAAATACTTTTCGATTATTCTATTGTTAAATCATGCAACAGGCAACGCTTCTCTTGTCATTATTCACTGATAATTTACTAAATTTAGATATTTTTCATTATCCGCTTGTGAGTGTCGATATCAGGAATTTTCGGTAACATGCCTTTCATTTCCGTAGGTCCAATTAGCTCTCAAGCGTACTTATCAATCAGACTTATATGTTGTGGGATTTTATTATATAATCTTTTTTTCTCAAAAAATTGTGCACAGGAAATTGAAAATAAAAACCCCTCTAACCATACTCAGAACTGCTGAATCTGTACGATATCATCATTTTAATAAATATAAATAAAAACAAAGGGTCCGGATACTGTTTTGATCTGGTGTTCTTAAAGGCCTGACTATTTAGACAAATCAACATTGATGCATACAAATATGTTTATGAGAATCATTCTCAATGAATTTCTTTATTAAAGATGTATAATATATTTAAGATATATAACTACATTTTTATTGGTGCAATTTTCAGATATTGATGAATGTCTTGATGTTGTAGACAATAATTGCGATGAAAATGCCGCCTGTCAGAATACAGCTGGATCCTTTCAGTGCACATGTATGTCAGGCTGGGAGGGGGATGGAACACAGTGTACAGACCTGAATGAATGCCTACAGGGAAATGCTGGATGTCACTATAGAGCTGACTGTACTAATACAGAAGGCAGCTATCGATGTGATTGCCAGAATGGATTCATTGGGAACGGAGAGATGTGTGAAGGTAAGTCGAGTTGCAAGAGACAAAACGGGGACGTTAAGATGGGGTGATAGTCTACTGTTGAATCCCTGAGAGTGTATAATCTAATCGCAATTGAAATGACGGAATAGTACAAATTGGACCGAGCGATATAATAGGTTTGCTATTTAACAAAACAATAAGCATGTTTTATATCTTGATATGACATGATTCTTTTCCAGCCAAGTGGTAGTATAAACTGTAACATGGTTGAAAATTTATTGTCCAATATCATTATCATTAATATATAAGCAAATATCGCGTGTCTTATGTCATTGCAATATTAAAACTATATATTTTATTGTCCATAATACTTGGAGAAATTTGACCTCGTACTAATACACTACCAGGCTTGCAATATTTGGTATACTATCACATGGCTGAAAAAGAATCAGTCAATATCGTGATATTGAATAGATATTGGATGCTTGTTGTTTCGTTAAATAGTAAAGCTATATGTATATTACCAATTTAGAATATCCCATTGCATAAGGCGAAGCTGGGTGTAGTAGACGGTTCACAGTATACCCCGTGATATCACACAGAAAACTTCCCTAACCACGGCTTCCAGGCTATATCCGTGGTTATAAATCTCGATGGCTCCCCTCCCCTCCCCACCCCAACTCTTTGAGTTATTGCACCAGCTGTTAGGACCTTTCCACACGCATTTGATTAGGTTTTTGTAGCAAGGCCGTCACACTAGTGGGGGTCATTGTGAAATGTAATCAATGCAGTTTTTGTTGATATTCGTGATTTAAAGTACAAAAATGAATACATTATATCAACATAGCACAGTATTTTTTTTTAACGAGCAACATTGATGGGATTTATCTGAACTTATGGTATTAGAAAAGATGTCGTGTTCACAATAATTTCATATTCCATCCACTCCATAGCTGTCTATAAATAGCTTCAACCTTCGATAATACGTTGGGTGGAGCAGCAAGCTCAAAAAGTTATGTTATAAACATTATACTTTGAACTTCAATTTGTTTTGTAATTCAAATTTCGAGACAAATCACGATATAGTATTCCTAGAGCATATTTTAGTTTTAGAAATGAGCCTAATGTGGACTTTAATAAACGACCTCATGTGGCAATACTCTAGTGCCGTTTGGTCAAGTAAGCCCGCAAGCAAGTTCCCCATCATGTGGGCATGTTGTCGAGTGACGCTTGATCTGCCAATTGCTTGTTGAAACAACACCCAAAGTGTAAGGTTTTCGCATGTTTTAGCGTGGTTGTATAAAGAATTTCTAGCTTTGAATTTCAATTTGCTATACAAATTAGTGCTTAGTATTTCAGATGTTATAAAATAAAAACTAGAGTAGATTTTAGTTTCCATTATTAGCCCAATTTGGCTACTTGAAATACTAAATATAAAGCGTGGCGATACTGTATTGGCTAGACAAAAAGCGTTTCCTCCTATTTTTTTACAAGCGAGTGAATTCGACGCCCTCAAAAGCCTTTGCTTGTAGCAGAACGCCATGATGGGCGGCCTTGATGGGCGGCCTCGACATCTACAAATAAATCACTGTAGATGTCGAAATTCTTCTGGGACATCTGAATGGCCTCCGTTAAATCGGTGACAGCTCACTCTAATAGAGGAGCTGTATTTGTGAACGTGTATTATATGGCATGCGGCAGACATGTCCTGCCCGGCGAACTGGGGACCGTTGAAGGATGGTGAAGATAAAAGAAAGATTTGCCCTTAAAAGAACCTCGGTGTTTGGTACTGTGTCTTTCCACTAGACGTTAAGAAGTTTGCAGAGGCAGGTAATATGTAAATGATTCAGAGCCTTTTGGCATATCTGACGTAAACAGTCCACGTCTCACTAGCATTAGCAAACAGCAGGGTGGTGAGGACAACTGCCTTGTAAACATGTAGCTTGGTTGGAAGTCGGAATGCCTCAACACTCCCAAACATTAGGGCAGAATCTACCAAATACGGCACTAGCCTTTCCTATTCTGCCGTTGATCTCATATTATGCGAACATCTCTTGGCGAAGTACTGCATATAAGAATGTGAACTTGTCAACCAATTCAAGGTTTTTCCCATGCAACATAATATGGCTCGGGAGCTGACTGGTGCATTACTTATGTCTTCTTTCTACTGGTGGTAACACTGAAGTTGTCGCATGCTCTGGAGAAATTGACCATGTTATGCTGCATATTGGATTCTGAATTGGCATTTAGGGCACGGTCATCAGCAAAGAACAGGTACCGGATGATGTTGCAGCATGCAAACATCTGTCCGGTATCGGATGCTGATTCAATGGATCGTCTTCGTTGTACGCATCGAACAACATGGCATCGAGCATCATACTGAACCATGCAGGGGCTAGCACGCATACTTGTATCACGCCAAATCAGGAGAAGCCTCACCATCATCATGAAAACGGGCCATCACGCCATCATGGAATTGTCAGATAATGGTGATGAGTGATTGGGCCATCCAAATTGACCATAATCTTTCACAATCCTTGAAGGCTGACGGTGTCAAATGCCTTAGTTAGATATGGTGTAAACATAAGAAAAGGTACTGGCACTGTTCTTGGCATTTCTGTTGGAGTAGACGGGCAGCAAACATCATGTCAACCGTACCACGTCCAGCACGGGAGCCACGCTGGCTCTCTGATAGAAGACCATCTTTCAGGTGCCAAATCAAGCGATTGAGTAGCAATCTAACGAGGATCTTCCCTGCAATGCTGAGAAGAGTTGTATACTATCACATGGCTGAACCAGGCGTATCATTATAAATAAAACTATCTCTATCACAACTTGAGAGCTGATTGCACTAATCGCCAAGGCAGTTTTCAGTTTGTTAACAGAATAGATTCATGGGGTGAACAAACCATTGACTTGATTGGTCGTATGCAATCCGGAATGTGTATACCATTTCTGTTTTGTAGAGAGAAAAGATACTTGAGAATAAACTAAATGAAACACCATTTTAATCTCAGTCTCATTCCTCTC
Organism: Ophiura sarsii; assembly: GCA_035610835.1. Classification (NCBI taxonomy): domain Eukaryota; kingdom Metazoa; phylum Echinodermata; class Ophiuroidea; order Amphilepidida; family Ophiuridae; genus Ophiura; species Ophiura sarsii. The sequence goes on along the minus strand of CM069447.1, from coordinate 54,336,704 downwards.
CCAAAACAATAAATGGCGTCATTTCTTGCTCACGTGCTAATAAGGCATAATTTAACATTGATTTTAAAGGAACAGAACACCCTGTTACTCAAAATCCTTGACCCAACATGGTTTTTATCTATAGTTACTAGTAGTTTGAATGCCAACTTTTAAATAATATTTACGTGGTGCTCTTCTTTTTCAGATATTGATGAATGTGATAAACAAATCGATGACTGTGCACATATTTGCGACAATACTGCACCTGAGTATATATGTAGTTGCGAAACAGGTTTTTAATTAAGCAATGACAACGTTTCTTGTACCGGTAAGTACACCCAGCACAAACATTTCCCGACCAGGTGCTTATAATATATGTTCCTGACCAGGTGCTTGCTATTTCAAAATCAATGATCGGTACCAGAAAATCTGAGATAAACATTTAGTGCTTAAAATCCTTCCTCATTATTAATTGACTCTTCACAAAAAGTGAGCTGAGTTGATATTTTTCATAATGTAAAACTAATTCGTTTTCGATGATAATATCATTGCTTAGTGTGTGCGCTTAAATCATCTATGCCTGGCTGCTTTTTTCTTCATCAAATCAATGATATCCCATACAAAATCTTTTATTTCGTTAGGTCTGGTTACTTAAGGCTGTCATAAATTTAAAAGTATTCACTCAATCTTTTATGAGCGAGGTAGCAAATTAAGGGGAAGAGATTTCCTCAGATTGTTTGCACCGATTATTGATTTTGAATTAAGTAACATACTATATCTACTTACCGGGTCAGGAAGTGGTTGGGTTAATTGTCTGTGTGGGGGGTGCATGTGCTATGGTAAGGCCAAAAAAATGTTATGTTGTCCTCCACAGCTTTCAGAAGAGAAGGGGCGGGCGGGCGGATTTTTTTTTTAAATTTAATTTTACCAGCGGAAGCTCAAAGTTCAGCCAACAAGAAGTTGAAATCACTCTGAGAGTCGCACATATATGTTATAAACACTTAATTTAATATTCATTGCCATACCATTTAAACTGTTAAAGAAGGTGTCCGACAAGCAAAACATTGTGCATTATATGTTTGAAAAAGAATTATCACGCCCAAATCACGTAGTAATATAGAACAAAACATCATACTTATCTTAAAAACCGAATAAATACTGCCATCTCTCAACATGCCATTTTTAAAATTCGCGGCAATCGAAAGTCCCGGCATCAGAAAAAAATCTGAAAAAAAATCTGAAAAAAAAAAAAATCTGAAAAAACAAGAAGAAACAAAATCCGATTTTTTACAAAAAATTGAAGAAAAAAAATCGAAACAAAAAATCGGAGCGGCCCTAAATCCGGAGTAAGGGAATATCACATGTAGCTGTTACACATGATTTGAATTACGCAATAGCAATGTGTATCGTTCTGGTAAGTGTACACATACATGACCGTGTTCCATGATGTTTATGTTACTATTTTAACTTATTTAACAGTCAGCTCCGGAACGAGAGCCCATTTCACTTGAGGGCGCTTCAAATTGAATGATGTTCGTCACCATGGTAACTTGTACCCGTCAATTTGTGCTATTGTTGCATTTTCGCTTTTCAACCCTAAATATTTGCATACAAATTAACATCTAAACACATTTAGGGCAGCCTAGCTACCTCAATTCCTCGCGGCAGCAAGTCCGATGATTTTAGCTCACATTTGACCTCAACAACTCGCAATACAGGTCGAAATTATACCTTTTGAGCCTATTATACAGTGACGAGACTACTACTAATTACTAGGCGAGTTTACCACATTTTAATGATTTATAGGTTATGTGTGATAATTATTTCTAACATTAAATATACGTCTTGTAGTAGTGCTACATCTTTTAACATTATCTCAGAGATAAGAGACTTATCTGTATGGTTGAAAAGCAGCAACATTTGGAGCGCAGTTCCGTTCACAAGCCTGCCCTCTATTGAAATATCAAACTTATTCGTCACTCAGAGGAAGACGGACTCCCGTCACTTGATGTAACGCATGTAGGAAAATTGGTCACTAAATAGCACGCCCTCAAGCCGAACGCGTTCCCGTTCCGGAGCAACCTGTATAATAAAGATGGAAATTCCAATAGTCTCATTTCTTCTCATGTTTTTAGTACAAGCAGGCGGCGAATGTCTTGATATAGGTATGACTTGTGGAGATTATGGTCAATGTTTACGTGATGAAAACGGTGATGCCTGTTTCTGTGATCAAGGAGCTGAAATTAATGATGATGGAACGTCTTGCCAAGGTATTGTATCTTATCTGCAGACAAATTAAAATCACATTTTGAGAAAATGACCGTTAAAGTTGAAACATATAATGTAAAATGATATAATGACGTTGAGATAGCACTTGCTATCTTTAAAACAAAGCATCATGGGATTTTAAGACTTTGATAAATGGAAATAGTGCCCTCAATTTACCAAAAAATGATTAAAACTCAAAAAGGGTGTATTTTGAGATACACCCTTTTACCAAATCAGGAGGGTGCTAGAGTCTGTTACACATCCGACAGTGACGTCAATGCAGCACATTATCACGCACTCTACTCGATACGCTAACGTATACATACACGAGCGTTTGCATAAGCGCAAGAATGGCGCCAAAGACGCACTGCAGAAGTGCGCGTTATGGAGCAAACCCGCATAATGAATGTCGAACGCACTATTAAAACATGCAACATGGCAACTTTCATTTGTCAATGAGGTCAAAGTTCACTTATGAAGGTCAAGGGTTAGTTCAGATTAAGCTGTACGATAAAAACATATAAAGACCGATTGGAGTCAAGTTTAATTTCATTCATTGCTGCAACATGAAAACCGTCTGGTTCATATGTTAACCAGGTCAGAATGATTCGCATTCTATGATTAGGTGGTACATTACGGATGACCTCTATCAGACCGTGTCTGTGCTTTTTAAAGTAATGCTTACGTACCATTCACTTGTATGCATGTATCATTGTTACAGATTTTGATGAATGTACAAGCGGCTCTGTTAATGAATGTGATGCTGACCATGGAACGTGTATCAACCAAGCACCTGGGTATAACTGTAGCTGTGATACGGGCTATCAACTCGATAATGATCAGAGAACTTGTAAAGGTTGGTAGAAAATATTTCAGTAAACGTTTCAAGAAAAATATGTAAATGAAGCCCTATTAAGTGATTGTTTAATTTGCACTGAGTCTGTACCAGGCTTCCAACACAAGCTTATACCCGGCAACTCAAGATCCTTTAGATATATATCTTCAGTTCGAGAAATGATTGTAATTTTGGATCTCGGCCAGTGCCACTGGAAACATAAACATTGGAAACTCGTAACTTTAAACAAAATCGGTGAGTGGTTAATGTTTGTGTGGGGTTGGCTTGAGATTCGTCGTAACAACGTTACCAGTATAGAATTATCATAATCATACGGTATCATACCAGTTGCAGCCGAAGCACTGACATTGCACTGATATTGCAATGACATTGCACAATGCCTAGCGATGTAATCCGATTAGTGCAATGACGACATTGCACGACATTGCAATGATGTGCGTTGATATTGTACATTCTATTTCGAGCTGTACTGTATTCATCAATATAGTGACTTATATTTCCACTAATATGTAATGTACTATATGCAATATAATTGCTCATTGTATTTTGTGTGTACATTCCAGATATTGACGAGTGTGCCTCAAGTCCATGCATGAATGGAGGAACTTGTAACGACGCCATAAATAGCTATACTTGTGGATGTGTGCCTGGATGGGATGGAGACACATGTGGAAACAGTGAGCAACAGTGAATTTTTTCATTGTAGACAATATAAAGTATATATTCCCTATATCATGATATATCATTTTTGTATCTAGTGACTTTAAAAATTAATACTGAATTAAGGGACATTAATTAGCGTCCAATCTCCGCCTTCCAAAAAATTCAGAACTTCTCAAAAAATATATTTATATTAACCACCCAGGTTCACTCATCGAACCCAAAATATCAACCGCCTAGGTTTACTCATCTAGCGGGTCCCGCGCGAAGGGCGGGTGCCCGCTAGTATTAAACAAAACATACTGTCATCTCTAATACCGTTTTTAAAAATTCGAGGTGATTCAAAGCCGATTGCATTGACGTCACGGTTATTGTTGCTTAAATTGGCATTGTATTGCATTGTATAACTATGACTTTATTGAAATCGGGGCTTTAAATCACCGCGAATTTTAAAAATTGCATGTACATGTATAAGAGATGGCAGTGTTTATTCGTTTTCATGGTAATTATATAGTCGAGTGTTGAGCGCCATGCGCCAGGGCCTTAACTCAAAAAAGGCTATTGTGAGATAATTTACTTTGAATATTTGGGACCAGTACAACACACTGTAGCACCCAACTCATACCTCTAATTATAGTCAAAATTATTTTTGAGTTAAGTCTTTACATCTGTGGGTTATATGGATTATTTTGGTACCAAAATCTCATTTTGCCAAAAAGTTGAGTTACGGACTTTTGGCGCTCAACACTCGATATGATGTGTTGTTCAATATACGCGATTTGGGCTCGATAATTACTTTTCTAACATAGTGGTCAATATTGTGCTAGCCGGACACCTCCTTAAAGTAACGGATCCTCGTGTGTTAACCAGCAAGCAGCTGAATAACGTCCAATTCATTGATCCGGTGACGTATTATAGTTAATTTATTTCCTACAAGTAGGCATAGCACACATAACATTCAAATGATTGAGACATGTACAAAATTGGATTCAAATGAAAGATTGCAATGAAAGATTTATTTTCCAAAAAGAATTATGATAATCGGTCAATGCATTCTTGTGGTACGGTGTTTTGAGATACTCGGAAAATGGCCGAAAACCTGCCAAAAACAGTAACAATGCCCACAAATATAATTTATCAGGATTTAGAGAGCTCAATTTGTTAATAATGTAACATTCAAAACACCATTTACACGTATTTCTTTAACAATTGAATATCTATATACCATGTTAAATTAAAAAATATGGTAACATTATATTGCATTAAGCTAAAATAACCTAGTGAAATTGGTCATTTTGACCAGTTTTACTGACTGCAATCAAAAAAGTGACTAAGTCCAGCTAATTAATATGCGTAAATGTTATAAATCCAGATGTGAATGGTGTATTGCAATCAAACTTGGTATTATGGCTAATTGTACGATACCCAATCTTTTAAACTATAATTTAGTTTCATAAGCTCATTAAATATGCAAATTAGCTAATTATCTATTCAAGTCATTGATATGCAAATGAGCAATGTCCGACAATTTTTTTCCCATCATAAGAGTGCTCGGTAATAGATATATAACATGTATACCCAATTTGATTGACAAATATTGATGGATTTAGAAATTAAACAAGCTTTTCCATTTCTTAAATACCCATATTCAAATTCTCAGTCTTTTCCTCACACGAGGCACTCAAAGGATGCAAAAACTGAGCATATCACTAAATTGATTGAAGTGTTTAGTACAATATCTCAGGTTAGGTTTATTTAAATCGGCCCAATATATTCAAGTTCAGAGCCAATTTCAAAAATTGGTAAAAACAGTCATAACTAAAAAACCTGATGATAAGTATTTATACCTGGATCAAGGTTATATAGTCCAAGGTCATGACTACCAGGGGTCGCATTCTGACGCGTCTGCGCGTCCTATCCTAGACCTCTCACTTTCTAATAGTGACGCGTCGGGTTTCAAATTGGAAAGACTTGCGGGTCCCGATCAAAATTGAAGGGACCCCTTAAATTTGACGATGTGTGGAAATGGAAACCTTAAGAAATTCTGTAAATTACATATCCATCCTTTGCTCACAATATAAATCCATTAAAACTGCCCGTAAAAAGTATTTTTTTATAAATACCGAAACTTCAGGACCCCTCATTTTCTTGGGGGACCCCTTAAATTTGTTTTTTGAAGTCCTACGGGGTCCTGAAAAATGTCATGGGACCTCTCACATTTTGGATCCAGTGCTATCCCTGATGACTACCATATATGGCAAGCCCACTGCCCTACAATGAGTGCCTCTTGTGAGGATAATTAATTTTATATAGGGATGTTTTTCAAAGTGGAGCTGCATACATTATATGAAAAGATTGTTTTGCATAAGGGCTTACAGACCACTCCTACATGTTACTCATTTTGCATGATTAATTAATCCAAATATTGTATGGCTGTCTTCATAACTTGGATTAGTGCATCCATGCACGCCAATTGAGGCAACAATACAAAACCACATTCCACATCGTGAATAGCCATCCATTCAATAATGCAAAATGAGTAACAGGTAGAAGTGGATGTAGGGCTTTATGCAACACAGCTTTTCATATGTTGTTGTTCACTGGTGAAATGCTCCCAGTGGCAGACTCTGTGTGTGTGCATTGTGCTATGCCTACTACAAGCATTATTTCTCATTGTATTTTATGTGTGTACATTCCAGATATTGATGACTGTAACTCAGATCCATGCTCAAATGGAGGTACTTGTACTGACCAGCTTAATGGCCACACTTGTTCCTGTGTGACAGGTTGGACTGGACCAACATGTAGAACCGGTATTGTTATTTATCTACTAATACTATCAAAACATCATTACCGTAAAACGGGGTGAATAGGGACAAGGGGTTGAATAGGGATACAAACGGGACAAGTTTTTGAATCTCAATTTTTTGTACCCCTAATCAAAACATCATTACATAATAAATGAACACACACTTTAACCATGGCGATTGATTTGACGCTATTTGTGAAGTTTGTAGACATTTACTAAAATCCTCATCTTACCAGCCTACTTTAAACCTATATTTGTGAAGAATTCGAGTGGAAATCTTGGAATGGACATTCTTGCGCACAGAACAATTTAATATTCAACATATAAAACCTATATTGACAAATCTGTTAAAAAGAGCTTCATTGAGAAAATGTTAGGTTGTGTTTAACACCCAGAAGTCCTTGGTGAAATGCTACAAGATGCCAAGAAGAGCGGCAAGCCAAACGTGATAACTTGGATAGATTTACAGAACGCATATGGAACTGTGCCACACAATCTCAAACAATTTGCCTTGGAATGTACTATGTGCCGGAACATGTTAGGAAGATCATATTATACAACTACTATGACGAGGTGTTAATCCGTGTGAAAACAGAGGCGTAACGGTAGACAACTTACTTGATACAGTGATACATTGGAGTATTCCAAGGCTGCCCGCTATCATGAATTCTGTTTCTAGCTGTCTTCAATCTATGTATAGATCTACTTGAACCATCATATTGGATACTGCATATGTGATTCCATCAATACTACTCCAGCTAAAGCATATGCTGGCGACTTTCCGCCGGTAGCCAGAAGCACAGAGGGTTGTCAACGACTCCTAGCACAAATGATCAAGAACCATGAAGGCCAAGTCTGCTAAATATAAATCTCATGCCATGAAGAAAGTGGTTTAAAATAAAGAACAGAAGCAGAGAGGCCATAAGACACAATATCAAATATCAGATGGTGTAAACAGCTGGACATGCAACGGGAAGGGTGGCGAGTTCAAAACACATGGCCGAACACCTTGTAAATCGATATGTACTGACTTATTAAACGCGGATATTATAGGACATTGCGAAATATTCCACAGACGCTTCAAGGCATACGCATATTGTAGTGTCATCTGCATATCGTAAGTTGTGAAGCTGCCAGCCACCTACTGATATGCCGCCAGCCCATCCATTAAGGACATGTCTCATGATGTGCTCGGCATACAAATTAAACAGAGTAGGTGAGATGCATCCTTGACGCACAACTACTATGGCGAGGGGTTAATCCGTGTGAAAACAGAGGCGTCCGTGCAGACAACTTACTTGATACAGTGATACATTGGCGTATTCCAAGTCTGTCCGCTATCACGAAATATGTTTCTAGCCCAGAGGGTTGTCACAGAAGTTTCAAGTTGAGGCATACGCATAGCTTCAAAATAAAATACCCACTTAATGTCCATCCACCATCCTTATCTTGCTAATGTGCTTATAAAGGGTTCAAAAGAAAGTATACAAAAGAAAGTATACACTTTGTTTATGTCATTTTGAGTAACATTCAATTTTTGTTTTGACCAAACAGGCTAGATAGGCATTTAGATGAATCTTTTAGGCATCATTTGATACCAAATTTGCCCCCTAGCAACAAAGATAACCCATGATTAGCACCATTTAAAGAAAATTGGTCACTTTTCAAAAGTCACATTTTCAACGCACGCAAGCCGCGAGAATATGCTGTGCGTGGCACTTTGAATGGCCGGGAATGAAATGGATATTGATCACACAGTGGGGATGCGTTAGGCTGTGCCTGAGTGAGCGGGCTATTTGATTATGGACAGGTAACATGTGGTCTTTTCTTCCCGCGTAGTGTATTGAAAATGTGACTTTTAAAAAGTGGTTTATCGAGATCGTCACCCGCGGCACAGAAGAACAATTGACAGGGCACCTCAATAATGTTGACGACACTGGCAGCCTCAAATTTACCTATGAATGTGAACAAGACGGTAAAATTCCATTCTTAGACACCCTCATTGTCAAAAAACCGGACGACAGCGTAAAGTTATTGATATACCGGAAACCAACCCACACAAATCAGTACTTGAACTTTGACTCAGCTCACCCTCTCTATCACAAACTCGGCGTCATAAGAACATTGTTAGACCGGAATGAAAAAGTTGTGACGGAAGCAGCGGATAAACTAGTTGAAGAAGAGACTATCAAATCGGCACTTAAAACGTGTGGCTACCCGGAGTGATCTTTTGACAAAGTCAAAAAACAAATGTCCAATCCAAAAGTGAGACCCAAAGTCAACAAAAAGACGACTGTCACAGACAAGAAATCGGTCAACTTCGTCACCCTCCCATATATACAAGGTGTCACTGAATCGGTTCAGCGCATACTGAGGAAGCATAATATCAGTACGGCAGTAAAACCTCACACCAGCCTTAAGAAAATCCTTGTCCCCCCTAAAGACAAGGTCGACAACGACGATAAGGCGGTGTCGTGTACGAAATCCCCTGTTCCAATTGTGCAAAAACTTACATTGGCGAAACAGGTAGAAAGTTCGACACGAGAAAGAAAGAACATAAAACTGAAACTGCTAGAACGAGCACTCGCAATTACACTCGGGCAGCGAGAAAGGAATCTCAAAGTGCGGAGTTAAAATCCTCGGTAGCGGAACACGCAGCTAAAGAGAACTATGTCATCCAATGGGAGGAGTCAAAAATCATAGCCAGAGACGAGACCAGAAACACCAGATGGATTCGCGAATCTATCTGGATTAGGAGGAGAGGCGGCAACAACCAACACAAGCACCTTATGAACGGCGACGAAGGGGCTTACCAACTCAGTCACCTTTACGACCCTCTGATCCAGAGTACGTCATCATCAGCATCTGATGACGTCATCATCAAAAAACAGACTAGAAACACTAGCTCTGGATCAAACACAATCCACTGAGGAAGACAACAGACAAGTTGTTGAAACCCGTATGGAAAAATAGTAAGTTTCCATTCTGGAATTTTTCTACGAAAAATTCATAATGGTTTATCTTTGTTATTAGGGGGCAAATTTGGTATCAAATTATGCCTAAAAGATTCATCTAAATGCCTATCTAGCCTGTTTGGTCAAAACAAAAAATTGAATGTTACTCAAAATGACATAAACAAAGTGTATACTTTCTTTTGTTGAACCCTTTATAAGCCATAATATGACATTTGGACTTGATCCTGCTACATGGTTTTACTGATCTGTTTCGTAAGGATCGTAATGACCCATTAGACTCACACAGAATAAGCCACGACCTTGTAGACGAAGCTAAGGAACTACTGATATGAGCATTAGGAGACTCTAATGGTCGAATCCAACGAAAAGTGTACACGTGATGTTCAGGCCTATAATAAAATAATCTATATCTTGTAAATTTTATTTTTGTGTTATACGTATCCGCCTCGATGAGACGGTTCGTGCCATATATAACATGACTAACTTGAATGCACAATTTGGCCTATACGAGCAATAAACCTGCTATTTTTACCCTTTTTACAAAATAGTTGTTAAGGTTTTTTTGTTGGACATATAACCGTTTAGATGAAAACGAGCTTAAGTGGAAATAATGTTGCCTGTTTGGTTGGTGGATATCTCAAGAATGCCTCTTTTAATTTTTGTTACTTTCGATAAATCCCCTGAGTTGTTGTGATTTTCTTCGCTGTGGTAAGTTTTGACGTTACCTACAAATACATGTTTTGTTAAATCTCACTTTCGGGGAAGAATTCGCATGAGGTAGAGTAATTTGTGCTGTAAGGAAGCCTAAATATATTAAATACTTAAATGCATTGTCCCCATTCAAGTCTGTTTTTTGATAAAGCTGTTAGAAATGTTAAAAGCGGAAACGATCGGTTTGGTAAAAAAAATGCATTACCTCCGAATACCTATTTAAAACACTGCCATTTTCATATAAACACAGATTAGTGAAAAAAATCTATAGAATAAGCGGAGTGTGATACAATGTACATGTGTGCCAAGTTTTATCATTTTGAAGGCAAGATTTTTTGAAATATCAGCAATAAAAGGCTGTATTCGTAGGCAAATTTGAAATATGAACTGTTACCTTCAAATACAAATAACGATACCGTGGTACTTCCCTCTGTTGTTACATACTTGTATCGACTGGAATAAAGTAGAAGTATGCGCTGCTTTCGGCAAGCAACGTAGAAATTTTGCATCAATCTTTCAGCTTTTGTAAGTAACTTTAAACAAAATTCTGTAGTTTTTGTACAAATGCATTAATAATATGTTATTGTCTTAAAAGTTGATTGTATATAGCCTCCCTCTGTCTCAATCTTATTACTCCTGTTAGTGTAGTTTTCTATGCTATTCACGCAAAGACATCCTCTGACAGTTGATTTAAATCGCAATAGGGGTGATTAATGTTATATAAATATTCAGCATCTCGTGCATGACTTCATGTTGTATTCGGAGGTAACATGTATATGTAGGCAACATTCAAAAATATACACGGTGCATATTGGGCCTAAACTATCTTATTTTACGTAAAAGCAGTGCGCAATCATACAATCTGACTGGATATATTATTATATTTATATTTGGAGGGGAAAAAATAATATTTCCTTATTAAACGAAAATGGGAGGTGTTGATTTAAATAAAATGCATGGTGTAATCACACTGTTTTTTGCCGAGAACATATTTTTGTTGGTGTTAGAGTGAATGAATGATATTTATATCCATGGATTACACGTTGATCGTTTTGAAATGGGTGCATTTAGTCATAACATCCATGAAATTTCGGATTCATAATCAATATTTCCAAATTCCATTTTGTATTCGTAGGTAACTTATATATTAGTTAATGAGCATGGTACAATTCCTGTATTGTTTGTCGCTTTCATTCGCACCTAATATTATGTAAATATTAAGTAGGAATGTATAAGACGGGAATAATATGGTTCGGTGCGTAATATTGTTTTAAACCAGCTTGTCTATGTGATGTATGCGTAAGTTAACCAATTTCCCTTGGAATTGCAGAGCAGTGACTACTGAGGTACATAATATTGGCCATTATTGTAGTTGTATTTGAAAATGGAATTCATATGTAACAAATATAAAATAACTTGCTTCATTTTTACTGTGGCAGGTTGTGTAATGTCACCGAAACGTATTTTAAGTGAACAAGAACTTTAGTAATACCTTTTCCTTTATTTTTAAAGGTGGGATGGAATCAAGGGTAGGCCTAACTGATTTCAGTCTCAAATCAAAAATTGCTCATGAATAATGCTTCCGACATTTATTACTTAGTGAAATTGAACTAAGCAGTGGTTGATTTTAAAAGAAAATCATAATGAAAGGCACACGCTCGACAATATCTCTGTCGTGGCAAAACTTTTAGATTAGATAGTGTTGTTAAATCAAACAACATTGAATTTCAAAACATAAAATTCTTATTTTGTCTACATCTGACAAAATATATCATATTGGTGATTCTATGTCAAACGGAATCTGCCTCCATTTGAAACTCGATAAAAACTGACTATGTACGACATTTAGAATGATACAAATTCCAAACTAGGAAATTATATCTTAATTCTAATCTGATAACTGAATGACTTGATGAAAGTTGTATGTGTTTCATTCCGTTGTGAACTGAAAGGCAAAACATTTGAATGTTCTATAGATTTTGAACATGTTCGGCTCATATTAAACTTATATATTATACGGTATAAGGTCTGATATGAAATTATTTCAAAGTATATATTAAATGAATCAAAAAGCGATCCGGCTTTCGTGTTTAAAACAGCTATTCGAAATGATAAATTCCACTTGCCCTCTTTATTTAGAACAAATTGAGGAAGGCAACCGGTTGTTTATTGCTTAAAACAGATAACCTGACATTCAAGACTATGAGTTACAGGCAAATTAAACTATTTGCTTAAAGGAAACCGCTCGCTTTCTAATTAAAGATGGCTCGGTGAACTATTCAATAGTTGATTCGATCCAATACTTTGGATTCACACCGAAACTGAAACGTTCATTCTTAACATTCTGGAATGTCCTATATAATAAACAAAGAGTAATTATGTTCTATTAGATATAATTCATCCTCGCGACATGAGAGATTTGAAGAACTAACTACTCACAGAATACAACAAGAACCACTAAACTTATTAAGTAGAGATTAAAAGGCTGAATGATAAGATATTTCTTAATTAAAATGTGTCTACATGTATGTGCTTTATCATGTTTAGTTTTAATGATGAACATGCTTTTTACCGAATTAGATCAGTAATAATATTATTATTACTAGCGAGTTAATTAAATGTTTAACTACATCTATACCTTTACTTACGAAATTTTAACCCGGTACGATATGTATGTTGTCATCGTCTTGCCTTAAATCAGATATTAAATATACTTACACACTTCTGACTGTTTTGTAGAAGTTAAACGCACATTCTTAATAATTGAAAGTCAAGCAAGAAAGACACTAACAAAATTGGATGATAGTTAGCATAATAAAACATTTTTCTGCCATAATTATCATGTGTAAAAAGGTTAATTCTATTCAATATGCATTAACCAAATTAGGGGATCAAGAATAATAACAGTATATATCTATCACTAGTGAGGTTATTGATGCTTAGGGTGTTTTCTTTTATATCTTAGAAAAAGGAACATGGTTTTATATTATTTTAATGTTTATTTGGTTAATCTTGCTGTTCTATTCAAATGTTGAATATTACGCAATTCTGATTGTTTTGTAAAAGCAGCGCTGGGCGCACATTCTTAAATATACTTATAAAGTCAAGTAAGACACCATTTTGATACGACATTCCCCTCACACGCGATTCAGGGCATAAAAACACTACCGTCGAGTACAAATTTGCCCTTAAACCTATGTTAAATCAACGAATACAACTGTTCTTAGTCAACGAAGTTGAAGTTGAGAACAAATTTGTTACCTACGAATACTTTGATTATTGCAATGTAAGCTACCGTGTTTTAAGTCTTAACATGTTTTTCTCTTATAGGAATGCTTAAAAATGTTGCCTGATATATTGTTCTTAATAAACCTATTCAAAATTACAACTGACAGTTAGATATTGTATATTTTTTCAACATCAAATTAATATGCTAGTATCTATTTAAAGTAAACTCCTGGATATGTTCATAATATTAGTATTTAAACATGTTTTAACATGTTTTTATTTTAAATATTGTTAACAACCCTCCTGCATGATTATTTCACCCCAAAATGTAACATAGATTAAGTAGAACATTAATTTATTACAGTTATACTTCTCTTACCTACGTATACATTAACTGTTACCTTCGAATACCAAATTTCCACATTCCTCTATGTACTTAGGTTTTGGGCGCATGCTCAAAATTCTTGATTTTACAAAAAGGGTCATTCCCCCTCTTTGAGGTACATGAAAACAAATGTTCATTAAAATCATCTTGGTGAAAGTACACAAAGTGACTCAACCTCATGTTTTAAAGTATTGAGAGCCTGAAAATGCTACCTAACTGTGTGAATCTAAAATGTAAATCAAAATGAGTACCTGGACAAATATGATCACTTTCTATCAGCATTAGCATCTTCTGAATACAATACAATCACAAATTTGAATGAAATATGTAAATAGGTGGAATAATCATCACTTAATCAAAATATAGGTAACATCGAGAAGTGTACCTTCAACTTCATCATTCCGCCACGTGGTCAAATGAAGAGATTAGTGATGGCACTTTTTTTCCATACAAGCTTGATATGTTGACTTTGAGTGGGGAAAAAAATAAGAGATCGAAGCATTTTGAAACTGGACCTTAAAAATCTAGCCGTGGACACTTTTCGTTGGATTCGACCATATATATATAGAATTCATTATTTCAAAATATCTGCATAAACCATATTTTGTAACGGATCATCATGATCTAACCAGCAAGCAGCCGAAGAACGTGCAATTCATGGGTCCAGTGTCGTAAAGTTAATGTATTTCCTACAAGCATCATTACTCATTGTATTCTATGTGTGTACATTACAGATATTGATGACTGTAACTCAGATCCATGCTCAAATGGAGGTACCTGTACCGACCAGCTTAATGGCTATACTTGTTCCTGTGTAGCAGGGTGGATTGGACCAACATTTGGAACCGGTAATGTTATTTATCTACTATCAAAACCTCATTACATAATAAATTAAAACACACATTTAACGATGAGATTGATCTGACGCTATTTGTGAAAGTTTGTAGACATGTATTTAAGTACACCTAAACTCGAAATCATAGCGGGATGGGTAGTAGGACATCTTTTGAAATCGATATACAGACTGTAACAACAACAAAAGTTACACAATTGCAATTTAACCCAAAATTAAAATCATGCGATATCAAAATCATTTACACTCTGTGATAACTTATGTGTTGACTACCAGAATAATTTCATTTGGTCTTTTTAATTGCTTCTGGTTACAATTTATGACCAATCTACTAAGTCGTCTAGTAAATTGGTTGGGCCACTTTCACTAGCATGTAATTCAATCTTGTTTGTTGAAATTAAATAGTTAGGGTATCATACAAGGATCATTAAAAGAACTACATGATTATTTTTCAAATAGTTTTATTTAATTTCAATAAGAACATGAATAAATTCATAAATTAATAAATAACAATATCTTGATCAATTTCGTTGAGTCCATAACTTAAATGGCGCATTTATTCCTCCTGACATGGTACCCATCCCGAAACCACCATTAGACGAGATATGGAGCCAATCTGGTTCAACAGGCATATTCCAAAGCGTTGTCGATTGAGGTAAACCCACTGTTCATATGCAAATTATTAGGATGGCGAACCTTTCAATTTGGATACCATTGTATGCATAATACATCATGCATGCGTATCGTACGTATGAACATAAATCAAACTGCATGTACACCCACACTTGACCAGACTGGACAAGTTTAGCCTTTCTTTTATAAAGTAAATAAAAACAGCAATGTAGGGAAGCGAGTTGCGACCACTTTACCTTTCTCGTCACTGAACAGCTTTGTTCGATACCGAAAAACTATTGTTCGAAAAACCACGATTTCTGATAATTAAAGCTCACCTAACAAAATCAGTGGTATTTTCATGTAGAAAAAACTAAGCCTACCTAAACATATCAACATATTTCACAGGCCGCTAATGACAGGGCAAATGTTAGCTCTCAAACTTGATTTTGAAATATAAAGTATGCCAAATTCGGTAATTCAGTAGAAATGCAAGCATTTAGCCCACATATGTCCATTCATTTTGTGAAAATGAATGAGATCGGTCATACAAAACAGTCTATCCGCAAAAAAAACAGGCCCAAATTGCATTATTTGGTTCAATAATGCTATTTTGTTTGGTTATGTATGAGATCGGTCATACAAAACATCTGCAATCAATTTACGACAAAAACGTCGATCCCGTAGAAAATTGAGCGAAAATGTTTTTGTTTTTTTAGTAGAAAACCGTCAAATGTCATTTTTTAAACAGACTCAAATTGCATTATTTGGTTAAATCATACAAAACAGTCTACCCACAATCAATGTTACCATAAAAATGTCGTTCATGCAGAAATCAGAACGAAAAAGCTCTAGGCCTAACGTCAAATGTCAACTTGATGTATGTCCTACAAGCATTATTACTCATTGTATTTTATGTGTGTACATTACAGATATTGATGACTGTAACTCAGATCCATGCTCAAATGGGGGTACTTGTACCGACCAGCTTAATGGCTATACTTGTGCCTGTGTTGCAGCATGGACTGGACCAACATGTGGAACCGGTAAGCTTAATTTATCTACTCGAAACATCATTAGCTGATAAATGATCACACAGTGTTACCAATACGATTGATCTGACGATATTTGTGAAGTTTGGAGACATTTGTATGTGTGTATGTAGGGCGGGTGTGTTCTGTTTGTTTTGATTTTTCTTTTTGTCTTTTGTTCACCTTCTTTGTGTTGTTTTTAAAGTGGTAATACATATTGGAATATTAATGTACATGTTTCTGATTTATACAACTCAAACCACGTCATCAACAGTTGTGGTTCAAATGTAGGTTAATGATTGGTTGGGGAGATGGTGGATGGTCCTGTGAAGCATGTAGCCAGCTGGGCTGGTGATACGGTCACGCCCCAACAGGTGACGACAGGCAGCTCCTGGTAGATTAAGTTCCCAAGTTTGTTGTGTAGGTTCTCGTGATACCCATGACCTCACGATAATGTTTTTAAATGTTATTCCTATTTTGAGGTTGTTCTCTATGTTTGGGTTTTTATCTAATTCGTATGTCACTTTCATTGGCATTTTTAACCCTGCCTATTTGTGTTTCTTGTTGCATTTTTTCTGAGTTGCAGTGAACCAATTGATTGGCCTTCCAGAGCTTTTTGTAGAGAGTTACAAGTTTTATTTCTTATCACTCAGTTCAATAAACATATTTTAATAAGTCGTTGGGCTATTTTTCACATTTGCTCTTTAATTATACCCGAAAAATGTATAGGGTATTGCACATTTTATTGTTTTTTTTATTACACTGATTTACTTTGATAAATCATATTTATGAAACCAAATGTCCGTTTTGAGTATTAACCCTAACACACAATTCGTATGTCACTTTCATTGGCATTTTTAACCCTGCCTATTTGTGTTTCTTGTATCTTGCATTTTTTCTGAGTTGCAGTGAACCAATTGATTGGCCTTCCAGAGCTCTTTGTAGAGAGTTACAAGTTTGATTTCTTATCACTCAGTTCAATAAACTTATTTTAATAAGTCGTTGGGCTATTTTTCACATTTGCTCTTTAATTATACCCGAAAAATGTATAGGGTATTGCACATTTTATTGTTTTTTTAATTACACTGATTTACTTTGATAAATCATATCTATGAAACCAAATGTCCGTTTTGAGTATTAACCCTAACCCTGCCATATCCAACAGAATCCAACGAGCCAGGATGTGTGTTCCACCCGGCGTGGAAGCTTTTCACCGAAATTCTGGGCCAGCCTATATAATTGGCGCGGTATACTGCGCCAAGTAGCCTTGACACCCATGGTGTACTGGAAAAACCCAAGTTTCGTGTGCTGGAGGTCCGTGGTTCAAATCCGGGATGTTCGCGGCGATATTTTGGGTCACCTATCGCCGCGGGGAAAAATAAATCTGGAAAAAGTGTCCTCGGGGTTAGGGTTATAATCAGCAGAATGCAACGCTACATGTAGCATTAGTTCATACATGTATGCATGGATAGACATGATGGTGTGCCCCCCCCCCCCCTCCCCCTGGTCGCATGTGCTACAATCACAATGCCGAGTCATTTACAATACCAGTACCTGCCAGTACAGCTTGGAAAATAGCTTACACACCATTACTAGTTGAAGCTCGTGTACCAGCTGGGTAGATGAGACAGGCGCAAATGCAGTGCTATTTGAATGGAATTTCTGTGTTCTCTCCGAAATGGCCGCTAATCCAAAATACTCAAATAGATACGGATTGGTAATAAAGCCGTTCACTGGATTTGCATTTGAAATACAGAATAAGCCGGTTGAATCATTCAGTATAATGATAAGGGCGTATAACGTACTTGTTGGGCTGGTTAATGTATCATTTGATAAATAAATCCTAATCAAATGATACCATTTACTTTACAGTGAATTGCGATCCGCTGTGTCAGAATGGAGGATTATGCGCCGCACCTAACGATTGTGACTGCTCCGGTACCGGATATAGTGGAGCTGATTGTACAAATGGTTTGTATGATATTTATGTAAAGTCCATGTAAGGTCCATGATTCTAAACGTGCATAATCGTGTGTTACGTTGAAAGAAATATACGATGTCTAATAAGGTCACGTACTTATCATTTGATAGATTTTTTTTGTTTGTTTTTTGTTTAGACATTTTTTTATAAATGTCATTTAGATGATGGAAATATTTTCTGAACATAATCAAGTCCACAATAAAACTGTTTCTTGTTTGATGCGTGCAGTGTAAAATATATACAGTAAGAGCGTGTTTCTGTTGGGGAGAAAACAGATAATAAACGCTATGTTTGCCCAGTAGAAACAGGCAGAACCCGGCAATAATCGGTATTTTGGGTAATCTCAAAACCTTCACAAACCAGGTTTGGATTCATCAATACAGTGACTTTAATATAAAGGGTTCAACAAAAGAAAGTATACCACTTTGTTTATGTCATTTTGAGTAACATTGAATTTTGTGTTTTGACCAAACAGGCTAGATAGGCATTTAGATGAATCTTTTAGGCATAATTTGATACCAAATTTGCCCCCTAATAACAAAGATAAACCATTATGAATTTTTCGTAGAAAAATTCCAGAATGGAAACTTACTATTTTTCCATACGGGTTTCAACAACTTGTCTGTTGTCTTCCTCAGTGGATTGTGTTTGATCCAGAGCTAGTGTTTCTAGTCTGTTTTTTGATGATGACGTCATCAGATGCTGATGATGACGTACTCTGGATCAGAGGGTCGTAAAGGTGACTGAGTTGGTAAGCCCCCTCGTCGCCGTTCATAAGGTGCTTGTGTTGGTTGTTGCCGCCTCTCCTCCTAATCGAGATAGATTCGCGAATCCATCTGGTGTTTCTGGTCTCGTCTCTGGCTATGATTTTTGACTCCTCCCATTGGATGACATGGTTCTCTTCAGCTGCGTGTTCCGCTACCGAGGATTTTAACTCCGCACTTTGAGATTCCTTTCTCGCTGCCCGAGTGTAATTGCGAGTGCTCGTTCTAGCAGTTTCAGTTTTATGTTCTTTCTTTCTCGTGCCGAACTTTCTACCTGTTTCGCCAATGTAAGTTTTTGCACAATTGGAACAGGGGATTTCGTACACGACACCCGCCTTATCGTCGTTGTCTTTAGGGTGGACAAGGATTTAGTTACTGGTTTATCTTAGAAATTAAATGTTACTCAAAATGACATAAACAAAGTCAAAGTGGTATACTTTCTTTTGTTGAACCCTTTAGTTCCACTGATATGTAATTTACTATGCAATATTGCTCATTGTATTTTGTGTGTACATTCCAAATATTGATGAATGTGCCTCAAGTCCATGCATAAATGGAGGTACTTGTAACGACGCCATAAATAGCTATACTTGTGACTGTGTGGCAGGATGGGATGGAACAACCTGTGAAAACAGTAAGTACCAGTGAATATTTGCATTGTAGACAAAATGAAGTCATTAATTTTGTTATATCCTATTTTGGTAATTAGTGACTTTAAAAAACTAAAATGAAATATCCCATATGCAATATTGTTCATGGTATTTTGTGTTACATTCCAGATATTGATGAATGTGCCTCAAGTCCATGCGTAAATGGAGGTACTTGTAACGACGGCATAAATAGCTATACTTGTGACTGTGTGGCAGAATGGGGTGGAGACACATGTGAAACCAGTAAGTACTAGTAAATGTTGTCAGTGTAAAGTCCATTACTTTTGTTATATCCCATTTTGGTAACTATAATGACTTTGGTGGGTGGTTTTGGTAGAGATCATCATGATCATACCAGTTACAGCCCAAGATGGAATTCATCAGTTCAGTGACGTATAGTTCCACTAAAATGTATTTTTTAGCTGAGAGTTCTAGCTCCCATTGACTCTTACGGATTAAGCCACAATATTGTAGACGAAGCTACAGAGCTACTGATACGAGTAGTATGACATACATGTTAAGAGGGCCACAGACTCTTATATATAGGTTTAATTACTTCAATACATCTGCATCAACCCAGATAATCATTGATCCCGTGACGTATAGTTAATGTATTTCCTACAAGCACTATCATTTATTACTCATTGTCAGGCGCGTACGCAGGATTTTGTAAAGGGGGATGTTTTAGAAATATTGATATAATTATTTCACTATCCATGCCTGCGCGAGGTGCTGGCCGGGACACGCTTGCGTGTCCCGGGGGAGTTCGAGGGGAGGTGGGGGGTATCCCCCCTCGACGCCAGAAGTTTTTTTGAAATTCACGGTTGAAAAGAACGCATTTCCTTGCATATTTTTGAACACTTATTGCAGGTTTTTCTTAGTTCAACGTTGCAATTTCTCACCAGTAACTCATGTGTTAACACCAAATCTTAATACTTTAGACTGAGTTCAACCCTAAAACATCATTATGTAGGCCTACAGTAACTTAATCTGCAGGCATTGGTTTTACCGGCGATATCATTTGTTCAATGTGTGTCACATGACACGGCAGTGGCGAAGCTAGGTTGGGTGGGGGCGAGAACTGAAAATGAGCCGACAAGATTTTGTGAATGAAGAAATGCGCGCGTAGCGCGCAAATTTTTTCGAGTTTACACCTATTCTATTCCCAAAGAATATTGCATTTGGGGAAGCCATATGCGCGCGTAGCGTGCGAACAAATTTCATCTGTGTATTTTGACCATGATTCCTTTGGTCAAATGAACCGACAGTGCCAATCTCAACCGACACGACGTCAATATTGGTGTGGGGGAGGTCGCTCCCTTCGCCCCCTCCCCCACCCCCCCCCCCCCCCCCCCCCCCCCCCATCCTCTGGCTACGCCACTGTGACACGGGTTATTCTCCCTTTCAAGTTTAACAGACTGACAGAAAAAAGCATAGATGCCTAACTCTTCAATTTAGTTTCTTTTAGTTTATCTATTTTTCTCTTTTCATTTTTATCCTGTCTTTTCCCTTCATATTTTCTTATTTCTCTTTTCACCCGGCTTGGAGGGGGTGTTTAATACACGTGATTAACCCTTTGAATCCTAGCTGTCCCCGCCTGTTTGTAACCCTCAAGAAAAGGAAACAGAACATTTTCGACTTTACATTTATTTGTGCTATGATTGAGGTACATTTCTGCTTTTAAACAAGCTCCTACTCCCAAACTATTCCATTTTTGAGACATATCCGCGCGTAGCGCGCGAATTCTTTTCGTTTGTGTACTTTAAACCATCATAATTCCATGATTCCTCTTGTCAAATGAACAGACAATGCCAATCTCAACCGACATACAGTCAATATTGGAGGGCAATCCCCCCGTGACCCTCCTCTGGTTACGCCACTGCCCCTTCCCCTGTCTCCGTTGTCCGGGCTCCGCTCTTCCTTTCTCTTTTTCCTTCTACTTTCCCTTCTCTTTTCCTCTCCTTTCCCTTCTCTTTTTCCTCTTCTTTTCCTTCCCTCTCCTTTCCCCTTTTTTATTTTTTAGGACAGACCCAAGGGGGGTGTTTCACACCCAAAACACCCCCCCCCCCTCCCCCTGCGTACGCGCTTGCTCATTGTATTTTATGTGTGTACATTCCAGATATTGATGACTGTAACTCGGATCCATGCTCAAATGGAGGTACTTGTACCGACCAGCTTAATGGCTATACATGTTCCTGTGTGGCAGGGTGGACCGGGCCAATATGTGGAACCGGTAATCAAAACACCATTACATAATAAATTAACACACACATGCGATTGACTTGACGCTTTTTGTGAAGCGTGTAGACATTTATTTAACCTAGTTTTTAGTACAGTTAAACTCGAACGCATGAGCGCAATGGGTAGTAGGCCATCGTTTATATCAATATCTACTGATTCATTAAACGCGGTTAGGAACAAGAGTTACGTTTCATGTATGCGTGTTGAGAAGTTATTTCAAGACATTGTGAACGATTCAATGGAATCTTCGCGTTGAGGAATCTTAGTCCGAAACACATATCTTCAAAATAAAATACCCGCCTGTCCATCCTTATCTAGCTAATCTGTGCTTATATAAACCATATAAATTATCCGAACCCCGGCGATACATTTTACGTTAATTTCGTAGCTGAGAGCCTGAGAGTCCTAGGTACCATAGACTCACACGGAATAAGCCACAACGAATACGAGTAATATGACATACATACAGTATTATATGCCATAGGACTCATTGCATCAGGACATCTGCATCATTCCTATTAAGTAAGTAACGGATCATCCTGATCTAACCAGCAAGCAGCCGGCGCAGCACATGCAATTCATTAATCCCGTGACGTATATTTAACGTATTTTCTACAAGCATTATTACTTATTGTATTTCATATGTGTACTTTCCAGATATTGATGACTGTAACCAAGATCCATGCTCAAATGGAGGTACTTGTACCGACCAGTTTAATGGCTATACTTGTTACTGCGTGGCAGGGTGGAGTGGACCAACTTGTGGAACCGGTGAGCTTATCCATACTATCAAAACATTACATAATACATGAGCAAACGTTTTCACATCACAGATGCGATTGATCTGATGCTATACACCTAAACTCGAACTCATGAGCGCGATGTGTAGCAGGTCATCTTTTGAAATCGATACTACTGATTTATTAAACGCGGATGGGAACGAGAGAGACGTGTCATTTATGGATGTTGAGAAGTTATTTTAAGACATTGCGAGCGATTCCACGGAATCTTCACGTTGAGGCATCTTTGTCCGAAATACATAGCTTCAAAATAAAATACCCGTTTGTGTATCCTTATCTTGATAATCTGTACTTATTTAAACCATTTAAATTATCCGATAAATACATGGAACCCCGTTGAGACAGTTTACGTTCCCTCTCAGCTTCCTAGCTATATACCATAGACTCACACATGGAATAAGCTATAACCTTGTAAACGAAGCTAATGAACTATTGATAGCAGTATGAGACACATACCGTTTTAAGAGGGCCATAGACTCTTAGATAAATAAGTCCTTACTTCAAGACATCTGTATCAACCCTATTATAAGTAACGGAACATCATAATCTAATCAGCAAGCAGCCCAAGCACATGCAATTCATTGATTCCGTTACGTATGGTTAATGTATTTCCTTCAAACATTATTACCCATTGTATTTTATGTGTGTACTTTCCAGATATTGATGACTGTACCCCAGAACCATGCTCAAATGGAGGTACTTGTACCGACCAGCTTAATAGCTATACTTGTTCCTGTGTGGCAGGGTGGTCTGGACAAACATGTGGAACCGGTAAGCTGTTGTATCTATGTATACCATTGAAACATCATTCACCGATGCGATTGATCTTATGCTATTTGTCGCCAGTGTCTACTGGTTCCCTTTAACATTGCATTGCAATGAAATGTTTATAATGTTGTTAAATGAGAGTCTTTAAGAAAATCTTGCTGCAAGTAGAACAATTGATGTAGCCCCTGGTTCAGCCCTCTCTTGTTTTTCTTAAAGACCGTTTATTTTTTTATTACACATTTTAGTTCAGATTTAACTTATTGTCATATCTGTACCATCATGGAAGTACGATTCAATGGTACCATGTATTATGAAGGAGGACGTCAGATGATCTCCAGCTGTTTATTTCGTTAACACATGTTTACCCTGCTTGTTTGGCGGGAAATTCCTGTTGGTATCGTAGTGGTGCTCATCATGCTGGACTACACAAGAAATCTTATTTTGACATTTGTTTTGACATTTGTTTAGATGTTGATGAATGTGAACAAGTCACCGACAACTGTCATGTCGACGCGGCATGCACGAACGCAGTAGGATCATTTAAATGTGCTTGCAACGAAGGCTATAGTGGAGATGGAAAGACCTGTTCGGGTGAGTATCCAACGCATACCTTGAAAGTGCGTGTGCAACACATGTGTTGTTATTGAAACCCAAGTTTCTCTCCAGGAAGACATTGCTCTTTTAAAATGACTTCCGAAGACTTTGATAACGTTTCCGCGGTACCACGAATAGGAAGGGAAATCCAATAAATTGAGCCAGCCTATCATTGTTAACATGTGTCTGTAGGTGCATTGGTCATGCCCATTTAGACCATTATTTAATCAGAGAAAAAATCATTGGTCTCCGTTTGTAGCCCAAATAGGTGGTGAAAAGCACCCACATTTGGCATCAAATATGTAAGCTATCTACAGCTTCGTATAGAACCCCATTGTATTGAAAATATTGATATAATAAGTGAAAATCACATTTTAATGCACTAGGCGCTTTAAGCAGCACTACGATAGACACCTTACCGACCTATATAACCTTAGTTGATAACCAATCAGCAAATGTGTTAATAGGGTTTTTTAACACACCCTATTCGTTGGGAAATTGTGTTAACCATGCTATTCTGAGGGGTTGGCGTCACTAAATAGCACGTCCACGGGCCGAACGCGTTCACGTTCCGGAGCAGACTGTTCATGTAGGTGTGCATGAAGACGATATCATGTGTTCATCGTTTTTCTTTAACTTTCATCTCTATGCGGACCAATATAGATGTTGACGAATGTTCATCAGGAGAAAATGACTGTCAGGAAGGTGCTACGTGTACTAATACACAAGGGTCGTACACGTGTGATTGTTCACCCCCGTGTTCCGGTGAGTATTGAGGTTCTGCGGGAAAGTATCTACCTCAAACAACCAATTTGAACTGCGCCGCCTAGGCAGCAAAGAATTACCATGGTGGTTTTTTTTTTAATATTGTATTAATTTATAGCAAATTGTGTTCTGTTCATGTTTTAAACGCATAGAGGTTTAGGAAAGAAGAAATATGTCCAGCATGCATTCTTTATCAAATCTGTATTATTGTGTAGTATATTATGTTTACCTAAAAATGTTAGAGGGCAAGTCATCGTTTTAGCCCTCTCGGGGTGTCTTATAGCATATTCAACAGGAGGTTGTAACCAACCATTGATAGCAATTGTCCATAAGAATGAGTGGTTTTGCTTAAAAATCCATTTAATGTACTTCATGCCGCCATGTTTACGGGTAACCACGTCAAACCACGATTCAATTTAAACTCTGTATTTCTGTCTTCAAATGCATGAATAATTATATTGCACCATTTATCTAATCTACTGTCGCCGTATGTCCCGTATGTCCCTCAAAGAACTCTTCGTTCTGCTCATGACATAATCCACCGGAATGTTCCTGGAACAAACAAGGTCTTGGGTTAGAAATCATTCGGTGTAGCTGGACCGCCTTCATGGAACAATCTCCCTCGTACTACAGGGTGGTTCAATAAAACCTTGACAGTTTTTTGAAGCCATTTTTTTGAAATTCTGTAGATTTAAAAAAAGATCTTTTTCAATATTCATCAACTATATGATCTTGACCATCTATGCTGAAAATATCGTTACAAATAACCTTACGGTTGCAAAATAACAGCTATTTGAACAAAGTCTGTCCCATTTCACTCTGTCCACGGGTACTGATTTCGCGACGTTACAACCAGTGTGGTTCAATAAAACGTTGGCAGTTTTTCAAAGCCATATTTTTAAAAATTGTGGGATTTGAGTGTTTTTTTACATATTCCTCAAAAATATCATCTTGGCCGGATATGCTGAAAATGTCAATGTTAATAATGCTATGGCGGCAAAATGATAGCTATTTGAAGAGAATCTCTCCAAATCTCTTTGCCCACGAGTAAGTCTACGGGAAATGCCCAGCAAGATAACATTAAATGGCATCGTCACTGTTAAGGCACAGAGCATAGACACTTCCAATCTATGAAAATCAATAATTCTAATTAGGGTCACTCGTGGTATTATTATTACGTATTGATTTCACACCTGAATAGATAGTTAAGATGTTAACAATTACACTGGTTTCAACTGGCGGGATCTTCAAATCTTAGATTACTTGCATGCAATTCATCATTCAGTATTCAATGTAACGTTGCGAAATCAGTACCCGTGGACAGAGTGAAATGGGACAGACTTTGTTCAAATAGCTGTTATTTTGCAACCGTAAGGTTATTTGTAACGATATTTTCAGCATAGATGGTCAAGATCATGCAGTTGATGAATATTGAAAAAGATTTTTTTTTAAATCTACAAAATTTTAAAAAAATGGCTTCAAAAAACTGTCAAGGTTTTATTGAACCACCCTGTATAATAGAAACTGACAACTTCTCTCAATTAATTAAGACTCACCTTTTCCATGCTAATTTGAGTTCTGTGTCGTATCTCCCAATGCAATTAGAGTGACATGGTAGTAACATGGGATTATGAGCATTCTGTATTCTAGAATACAGAATATTACAGGATCCCATGTTAACACTTGCTGTGTATTCCGTCAGAATACGACAATATATTCTAATCGTGGGATTGAGGTAACAATCATATCATCCCATGTCACTACCATGTGATTCTACGCGCTATGATCTAGATGGACTAGCGCCTTATGATCTAGATGGACTAGCGCCTTATGATCTAGATGGAATAGCGCCTTATGATCTAGATGGAATAGCGCCTTATAAATATTGATTGGAATGTTATGTTATGTTGAATATGTTATGTTAAACGTAAACCTTATATATTGTCGTAATTTCGTGATGCCTTCCCTAATCTGATAGCGAGCGGCAAGGTTTTTGGACAGCAATGAGCGTGATTTGAAGTGTATTTCTCAGCTATACCTGATCACTAGTAATTGGCTCATATATAAATCACTCCAAACAACCAACAACTTGAGCATTCTGTATATATCATGCTTTTTAAGCACGTGATGGTTTAAAAATCATCACGTCGCACAAAGTAAAGTTGAGCCGTCTATGGTCTAAGCCATAGTATTCATACAATGTCAAAAAAATGAAGGTTTTAAAATGAAATACTGTAGGCATGTGAATTGCTACGCAAAATCTGATCCATCTAGCGTTAACATTTGGAAAGAGTCATTAGAGACATGAACTGAATATATCTTGATGTAGGACACAAAGCAGATATGAAATGACTTTTGTGTGTGTCTCTTCGAAAAACAATTGGTGGGACCAACAGTTCAACAGATTCAGATTCCTTGGGAGCTGCACTCAAAGGAATAATAATATGACAAACTAAGAGTCCCACAGCCCGTATATTTGTGTACACTGCAGGTACAGTAAAGATGTGGCTACAAACAAAATATTTTTATTCATGAAGATTTAGTGGTGGAACAGTGACCAGAGAGCAAGAGAGATTTAGTTTTAGTTATATTATTGCAGAACATAATTATGACTTTGTTTAAATATATGACCCTGGCATTTTACTTAAAGGCATATTATGTGATCTTTTCCAGGGAGCGCCCTCTATTCATGATTTTTTTTAGAAAGTAGATTTTCTTGCAGATTTACATTTCTGATCATAAATCGTACATACATTCCAAGTTACAGAGGGATACGATTCCTAATTACCTCAAAATCATGGTTTTAGAGTGAATTTAGACTAGAGTAAATAAGTTGTCGGATATCCGACAGTATATTTTCACTCTAAAACCATGATTTTGAAGTAATTAAGAATCTTATCGCCCTGTAACTTGAATATATGTACGATTATGATCAGAAATGTAAATCTGCAAAAAAATCTTGTTTTTAACCCTTTTTTCGATGTTGAGGCCGTTCCTGTAAAAGATCACAAAATATACCTTTAAAGGGGCACTGAGAGACGGGAGTGCGTCCTCAATTGGTCTGGTAGTCAGTATTATGGCACCTACGTAATACTTAGGCATACAACATCTACCATCTGAACCTGAAACCGTTTACCTTAATTCGTCAGCTATAATGTATGTCATGTAAAATTTCACGATTTGTTAATTTCGATGTAGATCACATCGAAGTTATCAGCATCACTCACCACATAACATAAATCATTACACTTCAGGGTTCCTACGTACCTTTAATCTGTTGAAACAATCCCTTTTCCCCAAATCTCATTTAGCATGCGAACAGTTCCACATGTACGTCAACTTGACCTAATTCTCGGCAATCTCTCAATGCCTCTTTAAACCTGGTTCCATAAGGATCCAGTCGTGTGTCCATGTGGATTGAGGAAGACATACTTTAAAGGGACATTAAGGGGTGTTGAAAATTCTAAATGTTTAAAAATTTACTTCAGAATTCAAGATGAAGATTAAAATTGCCATTATTGTTGTTTCTACTAACAAAAACACAGCAAAACTTGATTAAAACAATATCATCGCTATTTATTGAAAAACGCTCTCTATGCAAATATGATTCGCGTTATGTATCACGCGTACTGCAGGGGGATACTGTCGGACGTAAAATGCTCGTCCCGGCTTTACGAGCATTTTTGAATCGACGTTTTCTTGTACAACGAGAGCTGATTTGTCTTAATGCTTATAGGTGTAAGTTCATACATGTAATACAATTATAAAAATATACTAATTTCAGTTTTTATCATAATTGAGGGCGCAGTCTCCAACACATCTCTTAGTGCCCCTTTAAGATAAGGCTCGTCTTTATGATGATTCATTTAAATATTTGATTTGTTTCTATAATACATGCAGATGTCGACGAATGTGCAACAGGTACCAGCAACTGTGATACAAATGCAGCATGCACCAACGAAGAAGGAGGATTCGCATGTGCGTGTAACACGGGTTTCAGAGGTGACGGTGTATCGTGTGTAGGTGAGTACCCAGGGACTATATAACTATGGGACAAGTATCTCGAAAAAGTCAAGCCCGCCTACCTATACGTTAATTGACATGTAACGGTTCGTTAGGGGGCGCACTATCATGTTCGTAGCAAACCAGACGACACGAGACGTGGTGGTTTTATCTGCTCAAAATACGATTTGTGACACAGAAATAGTAATCAATCATTGTCAATGGTAACAAAAAAATGGATTGTGATTTAGAGTGGCACTGATATGCTTTGATGATGACAGAATTTAGTTCTTATATGACACGAAACATTCAGAATTGTTCATTTGAAATTAATTTTAATGTGAAACAAAATGCGAATTTGAAATTGTGGATAGCTTCGTCTGGAAGTGACAGAGGATGGGCGTGGCGTTATTTGCATCTAATGAATATTGTAATCAGATAATAATCAACGTTCTGTTTTACGACGGCCTGGAACACGCCGTTTATTATGATGACGCTTGTGATATGATGATCTGGACTAATAAATAGTCATATTATCTGAATATTGATTCACAACGAATGATTGACAGTTTACGCTTCACTGCTTGCCCTAATCGCATGTGACGGCTCGTATAGAGTGCGCTATACTGTGAACCAAATCTCAACAATAGGCAGATGTTTGTTTCACATGCCAAGTACTCTATAAGCCAAGTATTCTATACCAATAACCAGTAGGATCATTCACATGTACTTGCAACACTGGTTATGCCTATAATACAGGTAATGATATATCGTCAGGGATTATATTACTTTTGGGATAAGAAAGTTCTATACTGTGCATGAGTAGATGTCAGGTCGCGTTTTAATGCAACAGCGCCACTTGATGCGGACACAAAAAATAAGGTCACGACATCGGAATGCAAGGAATTTACAGACAGACAACAAGTCCGTCAGACACAAACAATGATTGTATGGTGTAAAGTGAGTAAATGAATTAAAAAAATACAACAATAAAAATAAACAATGCCGCGTACAGCACGTACATTTATCAAAACCGCACCATTTTTGGGGAATTTTTCCAACAACTCCGTGTACACTTTAATAAAGTCTATATCTAAAGCAGCCGACAAATAGCGACACCAACAATGTGCGCACAGGCACTTAAAAGTAGTTATTCGCGAATTGTTTTTGTGATCGAACTTAATTACGCGAATTGTTTTGGTGATAGAACTTAATTACGCGAATTGTTTTGGTGATAGAACTTAATAAGGAGGATGATTAATGTTTACGCGGTGGTACTTGGTTCTTCGTTAATGACCTGCGCCTAATATATATTTGCGCATACCAATTAAGGACTGCAGTTTATTGGGTCGCAAGTATCGCGTACATTCATGATGTTTTAAATGTACTATATAGTTATAATACATGTGTTACTCCATTTGTGTTATTAGATGGCGACGAATGTGCATTAGGAACCGATGACTGCAGTTCCAATGCTACATGTACCAATACACTAGGATCATTTACGTGTGCTTGCAACGACGGTTATTCAGGAGATGGCGTTTCTTGTACTGGTAAGATTATATCTGTAGACCTACTTTACTGTGTCTCACGATTATTTATCGATTTATTTATTAATTTGAGATATGTAACACATTATAAACATCAAGAAATACGAAATATATTACCCAACGTGAGTAAATGAAGCAAAATGCAGAATCAGCTAATTTGAAGACATGAGCGCAAGAAAGACCTAAGTCCATATAAGCTATTTTGAGATATAGGCATTTGAAGTTTTTAAAATATTGTAGAAAAGTACCAAAAGGCGCTATTGTAATACAAATTGACGATAAATTATAGTCTTATCATTCACATGATATATAATTTGTTGACAAAATGTTGTATTAAGCATTACGTTCCAGTTACCTGTATAATTTGCACTGTAATTTGTGACAAGTTGACACGTCATGAAGCTATAGTACTCCTCCCTTGACAATCTTACCACATATCGAAACATGGTATAGCCAAAATGCAGTCTACCTTCTTCCCACAAGTTATAAATTGGTTAACTTACAAATAAACTTTTAGTCCGGTCAAGAAACCACATTGGGCTAATTTTTAAAACTAAAATCTAGGGAGAATATATCGTGACTTTAGGCATCTAGTTCAACCCAAAAATTGGCAGAGACCCCTATTGTGACAACACGCCGGGACACCTTGCGTTAGCAGACACATTCAGTAACCACAATGTGCTAATTTTTCAAAACTAAAATTTGCTCTATGGATACTACATTGTGACTTTTTTCGAAATTTGAACTTTTGATTTTACAAAATCTGAAATAGCACAAGTTTTCATAACAAATTGAAGTTCAAAGTTTGAAAAAACTGTAAAAAAACCACTTGGGTTTTAAATTAGTTCCACCCAGGAAATTATCAAATTTTAACTAAAGCTATGTACGTAGACAACTCAAGGAGTGTATGGGTCAAATGTTAATATTTTCTTGCAGTATACAATCTAACTTCATTAATATCCAATGGATTTCACTCGTTCGACCAGCAAACAATATGAACATTGACACATTATTGCCATTATTGCACTTGTATCAAAAACAAAACAAATTAAAAAGTCCCATAGACAACGCTTGAAGTACACAGCCGAAACAGGCCTCCCCAAGAGCATATAGCCTTTACTTGGGCCATGATTGGGAGAGCGGTGAAACGGTGTTAAGTTCACCGGCAATAAACAGGTGGTGTGAAATAAATCAGAGAAATGGTGCAGGAAGGGGAAGATGTATTACCCTCGATAAGGTTGGATATCGGGGGTTTCGATTGTCTGAAACATTTAAGGGAATGTAATCATAATGGCGATATCGAACAATTGATTGATTTTGGATTTGGGTCTTTTCTTTGGCTCAGATACAGCTTTCTATAAGTGGGTAGATGGCTGAGAATTATTTTCAAATTAATTATAATGCCATTTAACAATTATCTTAATGATTTTAGCAACATTATATTGTTTTTTTGACATGTAATGATGTAATAATAAAAATAAATCTTACAACATTTTGTAATAATTGGTGAATGTACGCTATATGTGTAAGTACGCCTTAGGTTTAGCCATGAGTTTTTTTAACATTTTAACAAAGTATGAGGACGCCCGATAGTTTATAACGTCCTGAGCATTTTCTTTGAATTAGTACAACAGGATTGTTATTTTAAAAACGAAATATAATTACAGATGCTTTGTAATTAGATTTCGTTTTTGACAAATTCTATACATGAAGAGCTTACATGCAAAACATACCAAGTCCACCCACCATCAAAATTGAGATTTGTATTAAAATGTGTAGAGGTTTTCTAGGGCTATTTACCAGTATACATTTTGGCAAACTATGCTAAGTCCTTGCTACATGTAGTTGTGAGTAGGAAATATGATGCAAACTAATTATAGTGAGAATCGTTTTTATTGTGTAGGGTTCGGGCACTTCATATTGCCTTATGAAAAAGCAGAGAAAAACCCCAACTCTTTAGATGTTACCATGAAGTAATTCACATGATGTTATTCGTGTATACTTCAATTGAGTTTATTGGCAAAACGCGCTAAGTCCGTCGACATTTTTTAATTGGACATCTTTGAACTCAATTATAAACTAGCAGCTTCGTCAGACTGGCGTAATTCCGTCGAGTTAATCGTATATGATGTGCAGTAGGCCTATGTACGCTCCTAATCTTTGTTGAGGGCGTCTCCCCTTTATCCGGAAATTTCTCGTCTATGAAATACCATGTGGAGGTTGTCCTAAATTTTATATTGGCGAAACTGGTCGTGCTTTTGGAACCCGCTTTACACAAGAAATTGGATAACAACCATACACATACACAAGATCTACGAGAAAAGACTATTAATGGATGATCTAATGAACAAAAACAAATTAGCTACCACCGCACACGTGAGCGGCTACTAATCATAATATTAACTGGAACAAGGTCAACAATAGACCGCGAATCAGACAAGACCACTAAAGGCCATCTGGATCCGTAGGAAGAGGGAAAACGCACTTAACAAAGATCAATGGTTAATTGATTTATTTAAAACGCCTAAATCCTCCGAAAACGCTACAAAAGCTTTTTTCATCTGTTTTCCACTTGATATCATAAATGACCAACACAAAATTAAAATTAAAAATGTAGTTATTTTCAAGATGGCCGCCAAGATGGCTACTAGTGAGCATACTCCAAGATGGCCATACTTCAAGAATTATTCACCCTATAGACATAAGTTGTTGTCGTGTTTTGTATTGATAGATGATGATGAATGTGACCCCGTTCTCCATAACTGCCACACTGTGGCAACCTGTACCAACACTCCTGGGACTTTCACCTGTCAATGCAACGACGGTTATATGGGTAATGGAGTTCACTGTTCGAGTAAGTAGTATTAAGTAATGCCAATTAATATTGATATAATATTGAATGGCTTTGAGGGTGATACAAGAATATATTTTTATAGCGAGTGCAATATATTCTTGTATCACCCGAAAACAAGACATTCGATATTATTATTATTTTTTATATTATACTGTTTTGATGAAAACTAAATAAGTTAGCCCTGACTCACTTTCTCTGCGCATATATACTCATGCGCATATCTTCTGCGCCGCACAACAAATATTGGACGGCAATATTTTTTGAATATTGGAGGCACATCCGGGAACTTGGTGCACAATATTCAATATGCACTTTTATTATACCAATTGGAAGGCCCATATAAATAATAATCTGTACAATAATATACACCTAACACAAAAAGTTACTGACCATGTGCTTTTAGCTAATTCAAGATCAATAATCGGTCCCATGAATCTAATATAATACATTTAGTCTCACCCCTTTTATAAAGATCGAGTGTATACTTTTAAAGTTATGGTGGCGTAACACCCCCCCCCCCCCCCCCCCCCCCCTCTGAATGCTTAGCATATCATCAAGCGCCCGTGCTGATGGTTTTCGATGATGTTATCAACCGAACCTAAATAATGACCGCGGTATACGAGCTGAGGGCCGTGCAGCCCTTTTATGGCAAAGGATGTATCTTGTATGTACTTTCCTAATGATATAATTCCTTTTAACATGGATTGTGTTAACTTGGTTCAATAATCTTCACTTAGGAAAAGGTTGCAACTTGTAAAGACAATAAAAGTAATATACTGCCTTTTACCACTACATGATTTATGGAGAAAAAAACTAATTTTTATCATGTTAAAAGGAAGTATACTGTTAGAAAACTACGTATAAGATACATTCTTTTGCCATAAAAAAGGCTGCGTGGTTAAAAGTGGGTGGGACGAGCCGGAGTCCGGATCAGTCCCCGGCGATTTAGTTGCTGTTTTCTCTTTGAAAGTTGCGATCCCGGTTATAAAGAAAACAAAAGTTGTGGCACACTTATTTTCTCATGAGATACCAGTTTTAAGTGTGTGATACGCAGTATCAAATTATAGGTAATCATCCAATGGCCGGACTGATTGTACCATACAAATACTCAGTTTTTGTGAATGAGGTTTCTATCACATTACGGGGTAAAGTTGCTCACTGAATGTATTAAATCTTATATTTTGTGTACCGATTATTGATTTTGAAATAACCTATGCTTAAGGGGGCTGTCAAGTGTCGTTGTATGAATTTGTCAAGCACTGTAACTTTCAAACTATTTATGTGTTGTACATAAAAGTATACACTTTTTTGAATGAAAAGTGCTAAAAATGTGAATTTTGAGATATTTTATCCCAAAATTCACATTTTTAGCACTTTTTGGTCAATAATTTCAAAACTAAAAATTTTAAAGGCAAAAAAAAAAAACGTGTCCTAGATAATTGAATTAAGATGCTTTCTGTAAAATTTTAGAATTTTTTACCTAAAAATTATTTTGTTAGGTTGTTTGTAAAATTTAGGCAAAAAAGAGGCATTTTTGGGCAAAAATATAAAAATCACGATTTTTGATACGAAAAATGGATTCCCCGACTCATTTCATTCAAAAAAGTGTATACTTTTATGTACAACACATAAATAGTTTGAAAGTTACAGTGCTTGACAAATTCATACAACGACACTTGACAGCCCCCTTAACACTTTCCACGCGGCCATTAGTCTTACCATATGCAAAACAGATTTTCAAAATCTATCTCGAGAATTACTGAACCAATTCTAGACATGTTTGTACTTATGTTAATGCATTTCTAATAGTGATTCCAGATATGGTAATAAAAATCAATGATTTTAAAATTCTTCAAACATTTTGGGAAATTTTGTGAAATCGTCTGCAGACTTTTGTGTTATGTTAGGTAGTAAATAATTACGTTATCAGACAGATCATACGCCCGTCTCCCATACGACTAACATATAGGCTATGTTTCGTTATAATCGAATTTTAACTCACATGAAATAATATCAAATCAAGTTTAGTTGCTGATCCAATTATGCATGTATGAAAATCATATATTTTCTAACTTAATTCAGTCGGTTTGTTTTCAGTTTTGCTAGTTCAATGTCTATGATTTCAAAGTATAATTGAAAGGAGGCAGTATATCAAAGTAGATTATTAAACAACTAACCAAATACGATGAGAACCTTAATACATCATTATTTTCACTCTTGAAAAAAAAATCAACAGATTTTGCATTAGAAGTATGGGGTACTCATCTTTTCCGGTCTAGTTTTTAGAATTATTATTAGATCACTAAATACCGGAGTTCCTTTAATATACTCTACCATTGCATGTTTTCAATGAGTACTTTGCAGAACGTTCCATACACTAATACAGGGGGAATAAGAATGGTAGGTTATTCTAAATATTAGCCTCAATGCATTTCTTGGAATTGTTAAGGTTTGGGTGCTTACCTGACGTTACTGTCTTCTATATATTATAGCGCCACCTACGATAGCATGCAATTTTCCCGTAATCATTTATGGAGGTCAACCATTAAATTTCGAGGATTCACTGGCGGACATATCATCGCCAGCATCCCAGGCACTAATAAATAAGCTCCAAGGACCGGTAAGTTGGCCGATGCCATCTTTATTTTCTTCATTACCGCTCTCCTTCTCTCGTTAGGCTCATTATACTACGCGTGTATAGGAAAGTGCAGTTTTACGGTTCGGTAAACTTTCTTCTGTGCTTTTGCAACACATTGCTATTGTACGTCTGGTATCAGAATATTTCTACAATCATATCTTATCTAACCAAATACATTTTTAGTTTAATACTGCAAATTAGTTTACCGGAGATATAAAGCTTTAAAGCGGACACTTTTGGGACACACACTCTGTACTTTAGATCATTAATGCTGATGATGCTACCTCTAGATGGAGTTCAATCACTTGGATCAATATAAGTTCATCAGGTGTTTGTACTTGGGGGATGATTTGAACTAATAACATTCGTGCAATCGCTTTATACTCTCCGTACACACACAGAGAACGGCGTGCAAACGTATTGAGAACATACGAGGAACGCAGACAGCGACGTGGACACACGGAAAAACACAACGGGTCGTACTAAAAGCGCCGTGAATAAGCGGGATATGAGCGTATTAAGAACTACCTTGTTTTTAAAATGTTAACAATTTTAAGCAGTTTTTAAGCGTAATCAAGCGCGACGCTTTGTATGTCCTATGCGTCCTCAATCGGTTCTTAGAGACCTTACTGCGTTTGCTTGGCGATTTGATACTTTTTGATACGAGAGCGCAAGACCTGATCGCCGTAGGTGTGACAGCCCTGTAAACAAATATGATCATAAATTGAAAATGAGATCATACACATAGTATTCAGTTTCCAATAAATTACTATTTACAATGGATACGTTACTAGGTAATGTTTAATGTCAGTACCGATTTTATAGTACCATTTGGTGGCAATTTGTAGTATTTCAAATGCATCCATTATATAATGCAATAGATGCTGTCATTCACCCTTTTTTTTGCTATGAATATACTTCAAAGAAAATCAATTCATGATATGTTCAATGCCATCAACTTTAAAGGCGGGGTTATTACGGTGAATGGATGTGATCTCCACCCAATCTGTGTAGTAGAACATGTAAAATAACATATGCTATTAATACAGTATCAGATGATTAGTATCATGTCAGAGTATACTATAGTACTTACTACAGAGTACAGTATATCATGGAAAGTGTTTATATTTTGACACCGCTGAAGAAATGATATTCATTAACAAGTGTATGTCAAAACACTCAGGGGTTGGTGGTCGGGGAGGTAAAAACATGGATGGCTACTAGCTTAAACAATAAATATGGGATATCCTACATTCTGAAACTATTTTGTCAGTGTTATTGCGCTTTATTCCGTTGAGGGCGCCAATACGGAATAAATCTAATCATGAGATACTGTACTCTGGAGTATTAGAGTATACCCTGTCATGATACTAATCATGTGATACTGTATTAATATCACATGTTATTTTACATGTTCTACTACATAAATTAGGTGTGATATCAGAACACAATTTTGATCATTAAACAAATTTGCAGCCATTTTGAGAGTATGCATTCAGAAAAAAAATGTATCTCCTGTGTGACTCTTTTCTTTTAAAACAACATGAGCGGTCTCATGGTGAATTTAAAATTGTTTCAATATATTTCGATAAGTTAAGACTGTCAATTTGCGGCCATCTTAGAATGTTGGAATGTTGCGTTTATACGAAATTACTTGCAACTAGCACACATCAGATTCAGAATCAGATAAAACCGGTCAGGAGCCAGAGTCCGCCCTGCACACCACTAGGTTGGTATAGGCCACTTATCTCTACACGCAACACTACAATTCAGGAAAATTGGTGTTGGACCACACGGTCCATTTCTTTGCTAATATCCCACTTTAAGGGACTATTTTCAAGCGTTGATTTTGCAACAATCTTGTGTGGGGAGCTTGAGCTATCTACTAAGTGATATCCCTCCCCCGCCCCCACCAATCAATGTTGAGGGTCCCAACGACCGTGGTGATGAAACGGTTCCGAACAACATTGAATGGGGGGACTGGGGGGTTGATTTCAACGAAGTCCTCAAAGTGGTTCAACAGTTATTTCCGGAATTGTCTGAGGCTATTGGTAAATGCTCAATATGACAACTGTCTATAGGAAATAACTCGTGTTCTATACATTGCATAACCTTCTAATTTGGAGAGTGGCAAGATATGTATATTATTGTTATATACGGTAAAGATAAAGTAAATACGACATTTACATTGTTAGGGACTGGTCATTTTATGCATGATTATGGCCCGTTTGTATGGTAAATCACTCAATATGACAACTGTCAATAGGGAATAACTCGTCTTCTATACATTGCATAATCTTCTAATTTGGAGAGTGGCAAGATATGTATATAATTGTTATATACGGTAAAGATAAAGTAAATACGACATTTACATTGTTAGGGACTGGTCATTTTATGCGTGATTATGGCCCGTTTGTATGGTAAATCACTCAATATGACAACTGTCTATAGGGAATAACTCGTCTTCTATACATTGCATAATCTTCTAATTTGGAGAGTGGCAAGATATGTATATACTTATTATATATGGTAAAGATAAAGTAAATACAACATGTACATTGTTAGGGACTGGTCATTTCATGCGTGATTATGGCCCATGGAATGCGCGAGTGTTCCACGTAGTCTTACATAGGGTGCAACGGGTGAAATTCATTATTTAAACTAATTATATGACAGTAGTTTATTATGCAACAATCAATTAAAATCCTTTTTGTTATCGCAATGCGTTCTTTTTTGATAAGGGACCGGTCACAACCGCATTATAGACGCTATAAAGTAATAACTATTGTGTCAATTATTGTAGCGTTGTATTTGCCATTGAAGTCATGGAATGATTGTATTTTCTTTGCATTTACTTAACGTGACGGTTATTATTTATCTTCCGTGTTTAATAAATGCATTAAAAGTACGAAATGCATTGTGACGGACTGGTCATTTTACATGTGGTAGACAAAGAGAAAGAAAGACAAACAACAACCACCGAAAAAAGTTCAAAAATAAAGAAGAACAAAAACCAAAAGAGAGAAAAAACAAAAACAATATGTGACAAACAGATGAATAAAATAAACAAGTTAATGAGCCACGCGAATAACGAAAATTTTATATTAATACATTATTAAAAACACCAATGGCTCCCACCATGAGGATTTGAACCCGTGTCTCTGCCCCGTAAGTATGAATAGGCCAACGCGCTAACCAATTGAGCTAATCGCCCATCTATGCAATATCAAGCCAAATCAAGAGTCATATTATCTTCGGCTTTAGAAATTAGCACTGATTCACAATACACCTTTCATAGTAACGCCTTATAGCGTCTTTTTATTCAGAACCATGCCCTCGTACTATCAGAGTATGGACAACCGTAGCGTTTGTCCATCCATTGAAAAGCATGCACATCGGTCGATTGTCCCCGATAAATAATAGAACTAACTCCTATTATCTATTTAATTTAGACGGACAATCGTGTACACGCGTGCAATTCAATACGGACAACCATGTAACGATTGTCCATCACCGCGTCATTAGAATTCCAAAGACAGGGTTCGGCGAATTACCTACAATGTAATGTTTATACCACTGTGGACTATGCTATTTAATATAATTCTCTGTCTTTAGCTTTGGCCTTGTTATTATAATGTTATAAATGTAATAATTCTGTAATAAATGATTGCCGCGGTATGCTACGCGAGCAATGTCGTGCGCTATGTCCGAGCCGCTTGGAGCGATATGCGCGAGGCGTGTCAATCGATGTGCACGAAGAGTGTCGATCGCTGTGCGCGTGGCGTGTGGAGCGCTGCGCGCGAGACGTATATATATTGTTAATCATGATCTGTACACGAACGATGAATGTAATGACTGAACCTATTCATATCTGGCCTGTATTGATATGTAATGAACCGCAATGTTAGTTACCATCTAATTGTTCATGTTATTTCTTGGTAACAAAGTCGAGTGCTATGCTCGAAGTTTATGCAAACGCGTAGCGCAAGCTGTAACCAAGGGATACGCATGGGATTGGGTCGAGCGCCACGCACGAACCGTCAAAGTTGTATTTAAATCATATTTTATAATGTTCTCGTGTTTATCGGGGTATCAGATGCTGTTTTAAAATAAATAAGTCAGGCTTCCTTGAATAATAGGAGCAAATATGCAGGTTTAGGTATTTAATATGACCAGTCCCTAATTCAGTACGGTAGACACCTCTTGATGATGGTATATCAGGAGATTCATAGCATCACTATTTACTGAAAATTTGATCAAAAAAGACTTACAACTAAAAAAGTTGTGGCTAAAAATGTAAAATCAGATGATTTTTTTTGGATTTCATTCAGACAATTCAGGAAAATTGGTGTTGGACCACACGGTCCATTTCTTTGCTAATATCCCACTTTAAGGGACTATTTTCAAGCGTTGATTTTGCAACAATCTTGTGTGGGGAGCTTGAGCTATCTACTAAGTGATATCCCTCCCCCGCCCCCACCAATCAATGTTGAGGGTCCCAACGACCGTGGTGATGAAACGGTTCCGAACAACATTGAATGGGGGGACTGGGGGGTTGATTTCAACGAAGTCCTCAAAGTGGTTCAACAGTTATTTCCGGAATTGTCTGAGGCTATTGGTAAATGCTCAATATGACAACTGTCTATAGGAAATAACTCGTGTTCTATACATTGCATAACCTTCTAATTTGGAGAGTGGCAAGATATGTATATTATTGTTATATACGGTAAAGATAAAGTAAATACGACATTTACATTGTTAGGGACTGGTCATTTTATGCATGATTATGGCCCGTTTGTATGGTAAATCACTCAATATGACAACTGTCAATAGGGAATAACTCGTCTTCTATACATTGCATAATCTTCTAATTTGGAGAGTGGCAAGATATGTATATAATTGTTATATACGGTAAAGATAAAGTAAATACGACATTTACATTGTTAGGGACTGGTCATTTTATGCGTGATTATGGCCCGTTTGTATGGTAAATCACTCAATATGACAACTGTCTATAGGGAATAACTCGTCTTCTATACATTGCATAATCTTCTAATTTGGAGAGTGGCAAGATATGTATATACTTATTATATATGGTAAAGATAAAGTAAATACAACATGTACATTGTTAGGGACTGGTCATTTCATGCGTGATTATGGCCCATGGAATGCGCGAGTGTTCCACGTAGTCTTACATAGGGTGCAACGGGTGAAATTCATTATTTAAACTAATTATATGACAGTAGTTTATTATGCAACAATCAATTAAAATCCTTTTTGTTATCGCAATGCGTTCTTTTTTGATAAGGGACCGGTCACAACCGCATTATAGACGCTATAAAGTAATAACTATTGTGTCAATTATTGTAGCGTTGTATTTGCCATTGAAGTCATGGAATGATTGTATTTTCTTTGCATTTACTTAACGTGACGGTTATTATTTATCTTCCGTGTTTAATAAATGCATTAAAAGTACGAAATGCATTGTGACGGACTGGTCATTTTACATGTGGTAGACAAAGAGAAAGAAAGACAAACAACAACCACCGAAAAAAGTTCAAAAATAAAGAAGAACAAAAACCAAAAGAGAGAAAAAACAAAAACAATATGTGACAAACAGATGAATAAAATAAACAAGTTAATGAGCCACGCGAATAACGAAAATTTTATATTAATACATTATTAAAAACACCAATGGCTCCCACCATGAGGATTTGAACCCGTGTCTCTGCCCCGTAAGTATGAATAGGCCAACGCGCTAACCAATTGAGCTAATCGCCCATCTATGCAATATCAAGCCAAATCAAGAGTCATATTATCTTCGGCTTTAGAAATTAGCACTGATTCACAATACACCTTTCATAGTAACGCCTTATAGCGTCTTTTTATTCAGAACCATGCCCTCGTACTATCAGAGTATGGACAACCGTAGCGTTTGTCCATCCATTGAAAAGCATGCACATCGGTCGATTGTCCCCGATAAATAATAGAACTAACTCCTATTATCTATTTAATTTAGACGGACAATCGTGTACACGCGTGCAATTCAATACGGACAACCATGTAACGATTGTCCATCACCGCGTCATTAGAATTCCAAAGACAGGGTTCGGCGAATTACCTACAATGTAATGTTTATACCACTGTGGACTATGCTATTTAATATAATTCTCTGTCTTTAGCTTTGGCCTTGTTATTATAATGTTATAAATGTAATAATTCTGTAATAAATGATTGCCGCGGTATGCTACGCGAGCAATGTCGTGCGCTATGTCCGAGCCGCTTGGAGCGATATGCGCGAGGCGTGTCAATCGATGTGCACGAAGAGTGTCGATCGCTGTGCGCGTGGCGTGTGGAGCGCTGCGCGCGAGACGTATATATATTGTTAATCATGATCTGTACACGAACGATGAATGTAATGACTGAACCTATTCATATCTGGCCTGTATTGATATGTAATGAACCGCAATGTTAGTTACCATCTAATTGTTCATGTTATTTCTTGGTAACAAAGTCGAGTGCTATGCTCGAAGTTTATGCAAACGCGTAGCGCAAGCTGTAACCAAGGGATACGCATGGGATTGGGTCGAGCGCCACGCACGAACCGTCAAAGTTGTATTTAAATCATATTTTATAATGTTCTCGTGTTTATCGGGGTATCAGATGCTGTTTTAAAATAAATAAGTCAGGCTTCCTTGAATAATAGGAGCAAATATGCAGGTTTAGGTATTTAATATGACCAGTCCCTAATTCAGTACGGTAGACACCTCTTGATGATGGTATATCAGGAGATTCATAGCATCACTATTTACTGAAAATTTGATCAAAAAAGACTTACAAATAAAAAAGTTGTGGCTAAAAATGTAAAATCAGATGATTTTTTTTTGGATTTCATTCAGACAATTCAGGAAAATTGGTGTTGGACCACACGGTCCATTTCTTTGCTAATATCCCACTTTAAGGGACTATTTTCAAGCGTTGATTTTGCAACAATCTTGTGTGGGGAGCTTGAGCTATCTACTAAGTGATATCCCTCCCCCGCCCCCACCAATCAATGTTGAGGGTCCCAACGACCGTGGTGATGAAACGGTTCCGAACAACATTGAATGGGGGGACTGGGGGGTTGATTTCAACGAAGTCCTCAAAGTGGTTCAACAGTTATTTCCGGAATTGTCTGAGGCTATTGGTAAATGCTCAATATGACAACTGTCTATAGGAAATAACTCGTGTTCTATACATTGCATA
The DNA here is from genome assembly GCA_035610835.1 of Ophiura sarsii. Classification (NCBI taxonomy): domain Eukaryota; kingdom Metazoa; phylum Echinodermata; class Ophiuroidea; order Amphilepidida; family Ophiuridae; genus Ophiura; species Ophiura sarsii. The sequence continues at coordinate 54,293,485 of CM069447.1, read as the reverse complement.
ACCTTCTAATTTGGAGAGTGGCAAGATATGTATATTATTGTTATATACGGTAAAGATAAAGTAAATACGACATTTACATTGTTAGGGACTGGTCATTTTATGCATGATTATGGCCCGTTTGTATGGTAAATCACTCAATATGACAACTGTCAATAGGGAATAACTCGTCTTCTATACATTGCATAATCTTCTAATTTGGAGAGTGGCAAGATATGTATATAATTGTTATATACGGTAAAGATAAAGTAAATACGACATTTACATTGTTAGGGACTGGTCATTTTATGCGTGATTATGGCCCGTTTGTATGGTAAATCACTCAATATGACAACTGTCTATAGGGAATAACTCGTCTTCTATACATTGCATAATCTTCTAATTTGGAGAGTGGCAAGATATGTATATACTTATTATATATGGTAAAGATAAAGTAAATACAACATGTACATTGTTAGGGACTGGTCATTTCATGCGTGATTATGGCCCATGGAATGCGCGAGTGTTCCACGTAGTCTTACATAGGGTGCAACGGGTGAAATTCATTATTTAAACTAATTATATGACAGTAGTTTATTATGCAACAATCAATTAAAATCCTTTTTGTTATCGCAATGCGTTCTTTTTTGATAAGGGACCGGTCACAACCGCATTATAGACGCTATAAAGTAATAACTATTGTGTCAATTATTGTAGCGTTGTATTTGCCATTGAAGTCATGGAATGATTGTATTTTCTTTGCATTTACTTAACGTGACGGTTATTATTTATCTTCCGTGTTTAATAAATGCATTAAAAGTACGAAATGCATTGTGACGGACTGGTCATTTTACATGTGGTAGACAAAGAGAAAGAAAGACAAACAACAACCACCGAAAAAAGTTCAAAAATAAAGAAGAACAAAAACCAAAAGAGAGAAAAAACAAAAACAATATGTGACAAACAGATGAATAAAATAAACAAGTTAATGAGCCACGCGAATAACGAAAATTTTATATTAATACATTATTAAAAACACCAATGGCTCCCACCATGAGGATTTGAACCCGTGTCTCTGCCCCGTAAGTATGAATAGGCCAACGCGCTAACCAATTGAGCTAATCGCCCATCTATGCAATATCAAGCCAAATCAAGAGTCATATTATCTTCGGCTTTAGAAATTAGCACTGATTCACAATACACCTTTCATAGTAACGCCTTATAGCGTCTTTTTATTCAGAACCATGCCCTCGTACTATCAGAGTATGGACAACCGTAGCGTTTGTCCATCCATTGAAAAGCATGCACATCGGTCGATTGTCCCCGATAAATAATAGAACTAACTCCTATTATCTATTTAATTTAGACGGACAATCGTGTACACGCGTGCAATTCAATACGGACAACCATGTAACGATTGTCCATCACCGCGTCATTAGAATTCCAAAGACAGGGTTCGGCGAATTACCTACAATGTAATGTTTATACCACTGTGGACTATGCTATTTAATATAATTCTCTGTCTTTAGCTTTGGCCTTGTTATTATAATGTTATAAATGTAATAATTCTGTAATAAATGATTGCCGCGGTATGCTACGCGAGCAATGTCGTGCGCTATGTCCGAGCCGCTTGGAGCGATATGCGCGAGGCGTGTCAATCGATGTGCACGAAGAGTGTCGATCGCTGTGCGCGTGGCGTGTGGAGCGCTGCGCGCGAGACGTATATATATTGTTAATCATGATCTGTACACGAACGATGAATGTAATGACTGAACCTATTCATATCTGGCCTGTATTGATATGTAATGAACCGCAATGTTAGTTACCATCTAATTGTTCATGTTATTTCTTGGTAACAAAGTCGAGTGCTATGCTCGAAGTTTATGCAAACGCGTAGCGCAAGCTGTAACCAAGGGATACGCATGGGATTGGGTCGAGCGCCACGCACGAACCGTCAAAGTTGTATTTAAATCATATTTTATAATGTTCTCGTGTTTATCGGGGTATCAGATGCTGTTTTAAAATAAATAAGTCAGGCTTCCTTGAATAATAGGAGCAAATATGCAGGTTTAGGTATTTAATATGACCAGTCCCTAATTCAGTACGGTAGACACCTCTTGATGATGGTATATCAGGAGATTCATAGCATCACTATTTACTGAAAATTTGATCAAAAAAGACTTACAAATAAAAAAGTTGTGGCTAAAAATGTAAAATCAGATGATTTTTTTTTGGATTTCATTCAGACAATTCAGGAAAATTGGTGTTGGACCACACGGTCCATTTCTTTGCTAATATCCCACTTTAAGGGACTATTTTCAAGCGTTGATTTTGCAACAATCTTGTGTGGGGAGCTTGAGCTATCTACTAAGTGATATCCCTCCCCCGCCCCCACCAATCAATGTTGAGGGTCCCAACGACCGTGGTGATGAAACGGTTCCGAACAACATTGAATGGGGGGACTGGGGGGTTGATTTCAACGAAGTCCTCAAAGTGGTTCAACAGTTATTTCCGGAATTGTCTGAGGCTATTGGTAAATGCTCAATATGACAACTGTCTATAGGAAATAACTCGTGTTCTATACATTGCATAACCTTCTAATTTGGAGAGTGGCAAGATATGTATATTATTGTTATATACGGTAAAGATAAAGTAAATACGACATTTACATTGTTAGGGACTGGTCATTTTATGCATGATTATGGCCCGTTTGTATGGTAAATCACTCAATATGACAACTGTCAATAGGGAATAACTCGTCTTCTATACATTGCATAATCTTCTAATTTGGAGAGTGGCAAGATATGTATATAATTGTTATATACGGTAAAGATAAAGTAAATACGACATTTACATTGTTAGGGACTGGTCATTTTATGCGTGATTATGGCCCGTTTGTATGGTAAATCACTCAATATGACAACTGTCTATAGGGAATAACTCGTCTTCTATACATTGCATAATCTTCTAATTTGGAGAGTGGCAAGATATGTATATACTTATTATATATGGTAAAGATAAAGTAAATACAACATGTACATTGTTAGGGACTGGTCATTTCATGCGTGATTATGGCCCATGGAATGCGCGAGTGTTCCACGTAGTCTTACATAGGGTGCAACGGGTGAAATTCATTATTTAAACTAATTATATGACAGTAGTTTATTATGCAACAATCAATTAAAATCCTTTTTGTTATCGCAATGCGTTCTTTTTTGATAAGGGACCGGTCACAACCGCATTATAGACGCTATAAAGTAATAACTATTGTGTCAATTATTGTAGCGTTGTATTTGCCATTGAAGTCATGGAATGATTGTATTTTCTTTGCATTTACTTAACGTGACGGTTATTATTTATCTTCCGTGTTTAATAAATGCATTAAAAGTACGAAATGCATTGTGACGGACTGGTCATTTTACATGTGGTAGACAAAGAGAAAGAAAGACAAACAACAACCACCGAAAAAAGTTCAAAAATAAAGAAGAACAAAAACCAAAAGAGAGAAAAAACAAAAACAATATGTGACAAACAGATGAATAAAATAAACAAGTTAATGAGCCACGCGAATAACGAAAATTTTATATTAATACATTATTAAAAACACCAATGGCTCCCACCATGAGGATTTGAACCCGTGTCTCTGCCCCGTAAGTATGAATAGGCCAACGCGCTAACCAATTGAGCTAATCGCCCATCTATGCAATATCAAGCCAAATCAAGAGTCATATTATCTTCGGCTTTAGAAATTAGCACTGATTCACAATACACCTTTCATAGTAACGCCTTATAGCGTCTTTTTATTCAGAACCATGCCCTCGTACTATCAGAGTATGGACAACCGTAGCGTTTGTCCATCCATTGAAAAGCATGCACATCGGTCGATTGTCCCCGATAAATAATAGAACTAACTCCTATTATCTATTTAATTTAGACGGACAATCGTGTACACGCGTGCAATTCAATACGGACAACCATGTAACGATTGTCCATCACCGCGTCATTAGAATTCCAAAGACAGGGTTCGGCGAATTACCTACAATGTAATGTTTATACCACTGTGGACTATGCTATTTAATATAATTCTCTGTCTTTAGCTTTGGCCTTGTTATTATAATGTTATAAATGTAATAATTCTGTAATAAATGATTGCCGCGGTATGCTACGCGAGCAATGTCGTGCGCTATGTCCGAGCCGCTTGGAGCGATATGCGCGAGGCGTGTCAATCGATGTGCACGAAGAGTGTCGATCGCTGTGCGCGTGGCGTGTGGAGCGCTGCGCGCGAGACGTATATATATTGTTAATCATGATCTGTACACGAACGATGAATGTAATGACTGAACCTATTCATATCTGGCCTGTATTGATATGTAATGAACCGCAATGTTAGTTACCATCTAATTGTTCATGTTATTTCTTGGTAACAAAGTCGAGTGCTATGCTCGAAGTTTATGCAAACGCGTAGCGCAAGCTGTAACCAAGGGATACGCATGGGATTGGGTCGAGCGCCACGCACGAACCGTCAAAGTTGTATTTAAATCATATTTTATAATGTTCTCGTGTTTATCGGGGTATCAGATGCTGTTTTAAAATAAATAAGTCAGGCTTCCTTGAATAATAGGAGCAAATATGCAGGTTTAGGTATTTAATATGACCAGTCCCTAATTCAGTACGGTAGACACCTCTTGATGATGGTATATCAGGAGATTCATAGCATCACTATTTACTGAAAATTTGATCAAAAAAGACTTACAAATAAAAAAGTTGTGGCTAAAAATGTAAAATCAGATGATTTTTTTTTGGATTTCATTCAGACAATTCAGGAAAATTGGTGTTGGACCACACGGTCCATTTCTTTGCTAATATCCCACTTTAAGGGACTATTTTCAAGCGTTGATTTTGCAACAATCTTGTGTGGGGAGCTTGAGCTATCTACTAAGTGATATCCCTCCCCCGCCCCCACCAATCAATGTTGAGGGTCCCAACGACCGTGGTGATGAAACGGTTCCGAACAACATTGAATGGGGGGACTGGGGGGTTGATTTCAACGAAGTCCTCAAAGTGGTTCAACAGTTATTTCCGGAATTGTCTGAGGCTATTGGTAAATGCTCAATATGACAACTGTCTATAGGAAATAACTCGTGTTCTATACATTGCATAACCTTCTAATTTGGAGAGTGGCAAGATATGTATATTATTGTTATATACGGTAAAGATAAAGTAAATACGACATTTACATTGTTAGGGACTGGTCATTTTATGCATGATTATGGCCCGTTTGTATGGTAAATCACTCAATATGACAACTGTCAATAGGGAATAACTCGTCTTCTATACATTGCATAATCTTCTAATTTGGAGAGTGGCAAGATATGTATATAATTGTTATATACGGTAAAGATAAAGTAAATACGACATTTACATTGTTAGGGACTGGTCATTTTATGCGTGATTATGGCCCGTTTGTATGGTAAATCACTCAATATGACAACTGTCTATAGGGAATAACTCGTCTTCTATACATTGCATAATCTTCTAATTTGGAGAGTGGCAAGATATGTATATACTTATTATATATGGTAAAGATAAAGTAAATACAACATGTACATTGTTAGGGACTGGTCATTTCATGCGTGATTATGGCCCATGGAATGCGCGAGTGTTCCACGTAGTCTTACATAGGGTGCAACGGGTGAAATTCATTATTTAAACTAATTATATGACAGTAGTTTATTATGCAACAATCAATTAAAATCCTTTTTGTTATCGCAATGCGTTCTTTTTTGATAAGGGACCGGTCACAACCGCATTATAGACGCTATAAAGTAATAACTATTGTGTCAATTATTGTAGCGTTGTATTTGCCATTGAAGTCATGGAATGATTGTATTTTCTTTGCATTTACTTAACGTGACGGTTATTATTTATCTTCCGTGTTTAATAAATGCATTAAAAGTACGAAATGCATTGTGACGGACTGGTCATTTTACATGTGGTAGACAAAGAGAAAGAAAGACAAACAACAACCACCGAAAAAAGTTCAAAA